>CP116452.1:69915714-70515714 GCA_028216015.1 Quercus dentata | reverse complement strand
CTCATGTCAAAGGAGCAAAGCCTTGTGCAAAACTTCACAAAGCTTCTCCTAAACTTGACATAAATTGGCATAAAATTAGGCACTTGTGGTTGGAATAGAATATTGTAGTTTTTATTTCAGAGTTTGATTTCTAAGTACATTGTTACACAAACATGCAAGTGAGAACTTCCATGTACAGTATAATATATATACAAATAAAGTATGGTTTGGTTCAATATTTCTAAATGAATATTTTTATTGTCTGGTTATGTGTCTTTGCAAACTGATCTTCATGGTGGTATCAATTGACCCTAGCTGATGATAATGATGACAATCACCTGGAAAGCAGACCATTTAAATTGTGATGGCTACAAAATTGTCTTCGCAAACAAACGCGCTATTCCAACAAAATTTGTCAAAGAACTTATAGTGGTATATAAAATTGATAAGAATTATATTATATGTGTGTGTATATAGGGAAATGTTAACAAGCACCGTGTAGTGGTTGTTAAGAATTTCTGTTTTTGGGTTTCACTTACAAAAAAGGAAAAAAGTTGTCAAAAAAATACCAAAAAAAAAAAAAAAATGCCAAAAGCTGCCCAAAAATCTGAAAAGCTGTCCAAATATGTGTTGTTAACGGTGCCCGTTAACACAACTTGTATATATATATATATATATATATGTATATATCCATTATGGGTTTGCTTTGACCTTGGGATAACTCAAGTGTACATTATGCAAGGCTTTGTGTCCAAATTGACATAAGCCAACTTCTAGTCACATCACAAGAATCCATATTGGTACAGCATGAAAGTTTTACCTCCTTGTGCTTCTAGTATGGTTGTGTTGGCATAAAGCTATGAGTTTCAGAAACAAACAATAAACTCTTTTGAACTCTATCACTAAAAGTCTAAAATGACATGCTCTCTACAACATGTTGCACTGGTTGTTACCAACGCTTCTGAGAGATAAGCTTCACGCATTGGACCACCTTTTTTTTTGGGGATTAATGGGTTCTTGTGATCATGCATCCATTATTTTTCCTTCATGCCCAACTCTAATATTCTCGGCTTTGATACCAACTGTTATGAACACAAATTTTCATTGATTGCTTTGAGGAAACGAAGGCCTCAAAGTTCGATATAATGGACTATTTCTAGGCAGTCCAAACCAAGGGCAGTGATAGGTTGTCTCCAATAAAAAAAAAAAAAAAAAAAAAAAAAAAAAAAAAAAAAAAAAATCAATTCAACACCAACTTTTATCTTAGCCTTTTTAAACCCAAAAAAAAAAAAAAAAAATCTGATAACGAATTAATCTGATCTAAAATCTATTTTAAAAAAAATTAACAACAAAAATTAGTAATGTTTTGATTTTAAATCTTAAAAAAAAGAAAGACAATTAAGTGGGCAATAGAGTGTGAACACTAGAAGACAATTAGGTGTGAGGTAGTGAAAGTGGTAAGTGAAGACTATTTTTTTTAATGATTGTATTATTGTGTTGAATTTTTAATAGAGTATTGCAAAAGACACAAGAAAAATTCTTCTTAATAAATTACAAATACCAATAAGTTGTCAAAGTTGAGTTGAATTGTTAAATAAAAGAATTGAAATGAGTAAAAACAAAAACTAATAAATAATAAATTAAAGTATCTAAGCAACAATAATTAAATTTCATTTAACAACAATAATTAATAACTTGATTATAGTCAGAGACTATAGATGATTTCCAAGATTTAATCTTAGTAACAATAATAAATGTATTCATTATACTAAGAAACAACATGTCAATGAACTTATAGTCTTCCTTTATTCTCTTACTAGTACTATGGATAAATTTTTGATAAAGAAATCACGTGTATTATAAGATATCTACTACCTAAGGTTCATCTTCTAAAAGAATTCACATTGATTTGAAAAATCTTTTTTTGAATCATGGGTTATGAGAAAATATCTCATCTTATCATCCTAATTATCAAGATGAAATAAGAAAATATTATTTACAATGAGGTACTTATTAATCTTTTCAATACAAATTTGAATGGCCCCTTAAAAAATATTCTTAGAGCTGCCACTACGAAACCTCCACAACACACTACTGCTGTCACATAATAAAAATGCATACAATTTTATTGATCAATACTTCTTATACATTTTCATAAAAAAAAAAAAAAAAAAAAAACTTCTTATACATACCCTTTTTTATTTTTGTGGAGAAACAAACACATATACAAGGGAGAGAGAAATATATTCTAACACAAAGATACATCACAACTCCACTCAAAAACCATAATAACTTTTAAAGGAGGGTGGGACAGTTACCCATTATAACACTACACTGTTCAAGTCTTGAGAAATGTGCTTCTTATAGAAGTTATTTCTTGGAACTCTCTTTTTAGTCTCCATTGTCATTGATTGTCTTGTTAACTTCTTTGATTCTTGTTGCCATCATTTTGTCTTTTATTTCCTTTTGGCCACCTATTGGCCTTTTGGATTACCTTGTTTTCCACCGTCATTGATTGTTGACTTCTTTTGGTCTTCTTTGCCATCATTTTGTTTTTGATTTCCTTTTGGTCATGAGAGCTGTTATTGGCTTTTTAAATTGCTTATGTGGTTGGATGCAATAGAAAAATGCACTTCTTTGTGCTTTGCTTTCGCACTTTGATGCCTTTGTTGGTTTTAGAATCATTTTAGATGGATGCTGGGCGTGTCTATGGAGAGACAATTCTGAAAATGTTAGTGGCCTTTAGCTTGCAGGTTTTTTATGCAGGCACAATGTTTCAAAAACTTTCAATACAATGTGGTTTCTTTCTTCTAAATTAAATGCTCGTGCACAGCTGAAATTCAGTAATAGTGAGATAACAAATTAATAATATTACTTAATTTTCTTCTATTAAACTGGTGTTAATCATTTTTGCCAAACAACATTTTTAGAGAGAGTTGAAGAAATTGTTCTTTATGGATAGTTGGAAACAATGACATGCCCTCAAAATTTTCTTTCCAAGGGTTTATGCTACAAACATTAGAATGGGGGATGAACTTCTAAGATCCTCGCAATCATATCATTTCCAATTAAGGTGCAATTATTTGCACCCCTAACACAAAACATGAGCAAGATAACAAATTGTCTTTGAGTGTGTTTGGATCTTGCTTATTTTGCCGAAAACTGAAAAACACTCTAGCCAAATAATTTTTAAATATGTGAATAGTGTTGTGAGACCAATTTTTAATGAAAGTTTGTGTGAAAAAAATAGGTTTGTGGATCCCGCAAACAGTGCACGGGACCCACTGGAAAGCACTGTCCACCGCTTATTTTGCTGGTCAAGAGGTAGTGGGTCTCATGCATAGTGCATGGGACCCACTGACAGACGTGATGGAGCGCTTCTCAGTAAAAAAAAAAAAAAAAAAAAAAAAAGGGGAAGAAGAAGAAGAGCTGAAAATGCAGATGCCAAAAAGCAGCCGCTATCCAAACGCTGCTTTCAAATCATCTTTGAGAAGATACATCAAAATCAATCCCTGTCCTGCCTTTGCCACTACCAAGTGCAAAAACCACCAAGAAAGGCAAAGAAATGACAGGAACTATACCTGAGACAAGTAACCCACAAGAGGAGTTTAATTTAGAATCACCATCCTCAAGTGGTGAAAGTGCTTGGAATGCTCTGCAAAAACATAGCCCTTGCAGCAGGGTCAGTTGAAAATCGACCCAATGCAGCAATAGTAGCTGTACTACTTCCAAACTTCTCAATCCCTCTAGATATCATACAGGTGTGGTTAGCCTCCACAACTACCATTACATCTCCACCTAACAATGATGAAACAGTCTCTGCAATCTGCCTGGTGAGTCTTTCCTGTACTTGGAGCTTGAAACCATAAAAATGCACTATTGACTGTAACAAGGATTTTCCAATGGGATTAAATCCTTCACTACAAAAATATCCTACATGGACAACACCATGAAAAGGAAGTAAATGATGCTCACATTGAGACCAGAATGACAAGTTTAGCTCAGAATGGATATGTTTTTCACTCTGGGTGACTTCCCCATTGGGTTTTAGCAAATCCATCCTACCAAAAACAAAGCCATTTAGCTTCATCTCCAATTTACTATTTTGGAAGTTCATCAGCCACTTCAAAAATCGGCAAGGAGTTCCTAAAAGCTCTTTCCTCAATGGGTCCTCACCCAAAGACCTGAGAATTGAAGCTACTGCAGCATCCATCCCTGGGTTGGCCAGTTCATTGTTGGAGGAAGTTTTCTCACCTGAGAAAGATTGGGATGGGCACCAAAATTGATCACTTGAGTCTCTCCGACGAGCTTTTTCCACATTTATGCCTCTAAATTGCAGAAGATTCAAAAAATCAATCCACGCTTCAGCAGTATATCATTTTCAAAAACCCCAGAACCTGAACGAACCAGAACCTTTACCCAACTTTGGTTATTTGAGTCAAGAAAGACAGATTCCAAGTTAGGGAAGTGGATGTGAAAACATTGGAGAATGACAGCAACACCTGCTGGGTTAATCCCATGGTGCAAAGCTGAACAAACTTCATCTGCCAGACGCTGAGGTTCTTGGAGTCGTTTTGCAAATACATCAGCTACTCGGGAAAGCTTGCTTAAGCCTACAACTCGTTGACCAGAAGGGACATAACCCACATGACACTTGACCTGGAATGGAAGCATGCATGACTCACAGTATGAGAAGAGGTCAAGATCTCGAACAATCACGAGTCCACCTGCACCTCCAGCATGACCAACCCCATTATCCAGACCAGCTTCAGGGAATAAAGCACCCTGGACAATTTCCTTTACCTTTTGTCTATAACCTGAGAGTATTGGAAAAAAGCACAGTAGTTCAGTTTCATGCATCTCAGAGTTGAACAATATGCAATCACTCATTAAACAACCAAATGCAAATTTGGTAAGCAATATAATGTTGGTGATGTTTTTCGATAGGTTCCACTCATTAAACCAAAAAAAAAAAAAAAAATCTTTTCTAGAAAAATTATTCAATAACAAAATGTCAGTTTAATTGTAAATAGTATTGTGCTTTATGCCATGAAAAATGAAAATAATCTTATTGTTTTCAAATGGCATGCCTGCATTCATTGAGTATTCAACACAAGCATGAAAAAAAACACAGATTCCTATAGCCATCATAGATAGTCAATATCTTCCCTTATCAAACACACAAAGACCGCAATTATTTTGGAATCAAAATGCAAAAGTTAATTTATTAGCATTAGATACTGGTACTTTAATATCGATTGACTTTATCGCATACTATGGATTGTTGACAATATTTTATTAGTAAGCGTCATCTTCCCAACAACCCCAAATACTAACCGAAGAAAACCCACCAAAATCAGCCAAACAATCAAAAGGACAAGAATGAACCATATTCTATTGGCACATTACATCTAATAATAATACAACAAAATGACTAGATCCAAGAACGGTTTTTTTATTTCTTTTTTTGATAATTCAATAGTTACAACATGAGAGGGGGAATTTGACTCAGGATGTCTCTATTAGAAACACCAGAAAATGACAATTGAGGTACAAGGATATTGGCAAGAACAGTTATAGAACTAAGCAAACTAAAACTATCTTTACAACAAGAATAGCTAATAATCACTGGTGAAAATAGACTACAGAGGCAGTTAGATTTAACAAAGTGAAGGTTAAAAAAAGCACCTTTGGTTCCTTCACGAAGTGCCTTGGCAACACGAAAAGGGGTCTTCTTGAGACCCTCTCTATTAACATCCTCCCCTAAACCATGCAGTAGAACTCTGACAGCATCTTCAATGGCTATAGTCTCTGGCTCTTCCTCAAATCCCAGGTCAATGGAACCCAGTTTCACTCCATTCTCAAGTTCCAAATCCAAGGGCCCTTCATCCAAAGCGCCCATTGACACCACAAATAACACTGACCCAGATCCCGAATTCGAAGCAAAATTCAAAAATTTAAGGCACCCAGATGAAGAAAACGAGAGCAGATCACAAACCCCAATCAATAAATCAGTAAGAATATTAAAAAAAGTTAAGTCCTTCCAATAAAAAAAGGAAGGAGAACCAATACAGAATCAATAGAGAATATCAAAAAAAATTTCATGCAAAAATAAAAAAGAATAGCAAAACGCAAATGGGTCTCATGGATTAATCCAAATCTTTAGAGAGAGAGAGAGAGAGAGAGAGAGAGGGGCTATGTAATGTAGATGTGAAGAGAAATGTAGGGTTGCCGTTGTTTTTTGGAATGTGTGGATTCTTAGGTTTTTCTCATCGTGAAGTGGGCCCCACTTTCACCAACATGGACAAAAAAACAAAACAAAACAAAACTAAAGAGAGGTGTGTAACGTGTGTTGTGTTCTTGCACGAGAGCTCGAGGATCTGGGTTGGTGATGGCTTCAATTATATAAGGAAAAAAAAAGAGTCCCAAGTTGCACCATATTGTTGCACACGTTTTTTTCTTTTTTGTGTGTGTTTTTGTGGTCCAGTCAAACACTAATTTCTCAAATGTTGTTAAATGGATGAGAGGTGAAAAATTCATAGAATTTTTATGCGTAACTAACAAAACTACCAATATAATAATGGGAAAAGGTTAATGAATCAATGGTGTAAAAGTTGAAGGACCTGAGGTGATGGTGTGCAAAGAGATTTGGAGGTGGGTGGGATTGAGAAATGAGCAGCCAAATGGGAGTGGGGGACCAAAACCACAGCTCAACAACCAAGAAGCAATAAGAATGGTTGAGTCAAAAGTCAGAATGGAGGTTGGTTGGAGAGAGAATGGTACATTCCACCAACCCACATTGCCTGAATGCTGAAGATGCCGGATCTATAATTCTATATACTATAGAGATATATAAAATATATATATAAAAAAAAAAAAATGTAATGTTGACATGTTTTAGGACATTTATTAATAAATTATTTTTTTAAAAAATTTAATATCATTTTTATGAAAAAATATAAAAATTTGTTAATAAAGTTGATAATGTTTTTTTAGTAATGCTAGAATCACAATTTTTGCTTCTGATTTACTTACGCGGTAATTCGTGAGTGGTATCACCACTCATGATTTGGCATGTAAGCAAATTATGATAAAAGTTGTAGTTCTACCATTTTTTTTATAAAATTAAAATAAAATAGTTCTTAAATTAATACTTTAAGTATCCGTTAACTTTTAATATATATATATATATATATGTATTTGGTAGATATGGATTTACCATAGATTTCTGTACTTATTATTTTGAGTGAAAAAGATGGATTGGTGTACCTTTATTCTGCTCACTTTATGGTCAATGTGTTTTTTTCTTTCGCCTGTGGTCAAAGTGCTTTGCCTTTTTCTTTTGTCCTTGACAGGCAAAGGCAATTAGAGACACCTTTAAATATCAAGTGTGGATATTTTTTTATGGGTAGAAAGGAACTTGCATTAATGAAAGAGAATTAAGGGGGAGGGGGGAGGAACATATATGGATCTGTTATGATACAATCCAACTGTATCAGAGCTTAACATGTCCAAAAGATCCATAGGCGGATCATGGTGCAAAACAAAATTTCTATCCTGATGAGTTCCTAACCGAGCCAAGAAGTCAGCACATGAATTTGCTTCACGAAAGCAATGTCTGATTCGGACTTGGGCTATCTGGACATCAACTGCCTGCAATCATCAAGAAGAGGCATTGCACATATGTTAGCACTAGATGAATTAGAGAGAAGCTGAACAATTGCTTATGCATTAAGTCGGATATCCACGGCATTCAAATGCAAATCATTACAAAGAATTAGACCATCCCCGTGCTCCCAAAGTTCTGCCATGAAGCTGTTTGTAGATCCAATACTCCTAGAAAAACCACCCAGCCACTCTCCACACTCATTCTTGATGAGGCCGCCACACCCAGCTCGACCTGGGTTCCTTATAGCCGCTCCATCGGTATTTAGGCATGCCCACCTAGAAAGCACGGCGTGGTTGGGAGGGTGCCGCACCCAAGTCCGAAGCGCCCCGACGCGCAACGTGGCGTCCGACGCGGTTGACCGCGCGTTGGTGCCGCGTTGAGTTTTTTTTTTTTTTTTTTTTTTTTTTTTTTTTTTTTTTTTTTTTCCTTAGATTCGCGCCGACTTGGCTCGATTCACGTCGACGCGGCTCGATTCACGCCGAATCGGCTTTGATTTGCGCCGAATCAGGCTGATTCGGCCGGAATCGGGCTGTATCGACCATATCGGGTTGTATCGACCGGCGACCGATCGGCCGATCTGGTCGAAATTAGCCGAAAACAGCCGAATAAAAACAGTTGAAATTGGCCTTGAAACTCATTGGATAAGCCGAAATTCTGACCTCGGATGTGTTTCTTGCCTTCTTCTTTCTTTGTTTTGTGAATCAAGGTATATTAATGTGTTTTTTAAGAATATTTTAATAGTAAAAATATATAGAAATTATAAATAAAAATATTTTTAATAATTTTTTAATTGCCGAGTCCCGCCGCACTTGCACCCTACTTTTTCCAAAAATTGCCGAGTCCCGCACCCTCACCCGCACCCGCACCCGTCTGAAACGCATCCATGCTTCATAGATGCCCACCCGACTTGAGGTCTTTCCCACCTAACTTGCACCACTCTCTTCTTTCCCTAACTTCTTGTTGTTCAATCCACAGTGCTGAAACTCCAAGACACGAAATAGAGCATCCTTATGGACATTTGGTTGAGCATGCAGATTCCTAAATATTTTTGCATTTCGATGCTTCCATAGCAGCCAAATGGCAAATGGGAAGATGATTGTCCAAGGGGGTTGCTCTCCTAACTCGCAAGTATTGTTCTTACAGTTGTATTCCAGCCATTGAACAAGGTTTCCCTCATAGAAATTGCTATTTTGCCTTACTCCCAACCTTCCCAAATTTGTTTTGAGGTCCCACAATCTCTTAGTCTATGGAGAATTGTTTCGGGCTCTCTTTGACACAAGGGGTAGATATCAGTTTCAATAATGCACCTTTTGACTAGGCACTCTCCCACTCCAATGGCATTATGTAAGCATTGCCAAATAAAAGTTTTAACCTGTGGGATGGTGTCCAAATTCCGCACCCACATCCCATTGAAGGACCCTTCATCCGATTCACTTCCCATGGCTAAGGCATAAGCATGTTTAAGATCAAAGTCTCCCCGATTAGCTCCCATCCAAACCAGCCTATCCTCCCCCCGAATTGCTCTCACCTAATAGGGAATAGAGTTGACCTCCATGAGGATATTGTTAAGGAGTCGAAAAGATAGCAAAGACCAATCCTATCCATGCAACCCAAAGACATCTTTAACCTTTAAAGAATCATCCTTAACGGTAAGAGGGCCTTGAATAAGAGCTCTTAAATTTCCACTGGGCATCCATTTATCATGCCATAGATTCAAGCTACTACTTCTCTCTAGTATCCATCAGATTCCCTTGTTAAACACCTCACCCTCCATTTTCATAGCTTTCCAAGTCCTAGAGCAAGGGAGTTTATCACAATTCTTTGCATATAGTCTTTGGTATGAGCAATATTTGCTATTAAGGACTTTCACCCATAAGGCATCTTTCTCCATCCTAAAACGCCAATTTAACTTGGCCAAAAGGGCTTGGTTCCTACCCTTGGCTGCCTGAATTCCTAAACCCCCTTCCACTTTAGGTCTAGTAACTTTATGCCAGCCCACCCAGTGAACTTTCTTTGCTTCATTTTTCGATCCCCACAAAAATTTCGATTGACCCTATCAATGTTGTCAAGCGACTTCTTTGGGAGCGCCGTACATTGCATAATATATGCGGGGATGGTACATGTGGATGCTTGAATGAGAACAGCCCTCCCGCTAGAGACAAGAGATTGGATTTCCAACCAGCCAATTTTTGCTTAACTCTCTCCAACACAAAGTTATGGTCCTCATTATTGGTTCCACGGTGCTTTATAGGATATCCAAGGTATTTTCCTAGGTTTGGTGTTGAACGAAAACCTAGAATATCACACAAGGATTCCTTAGTATCCACATCCACATTCGAGGAGAAAAAGACTATTGATTTGCTCTCACTAATGGACTGCCCGAATCTAGCACAAAAACTATCAAGGACATCCCGAATTGTTGAGCAATTAACATGGTTTGCCTTGGCAAATAGGACCAAGTCATCCGCAAAGAATAAATGCGAGAAAGCAACCCCATTATTGGAACTTTTAATAGGAGTCCAACTTTTACCTTTGCATTTCTAATCTATAAGGTAACCAAGGGCTTCCATGCAAAGAATGAACAAATAGGGCGAAAGCAGATCACCTTGCTTAATTCCTCTCAAAGGAAAAATAGGCTCCATGTTACCTCCATTAAACAAAATGGAAGTGGAAACTGAGGACACACAGCTCATTATAAGGCTAATCAAATTTTGGGGGAGATTGGCATTCATGAGCACTTCTTTAATGAAACTCCACTTAATTTTGTCATAAGCCTTTTCGAGGTCCACTTTGATAGCCATATAGCCCACTCTACCTTTTTTATTACTTATAGTATGGATAATCTCTTGCACCACAATGGCGTTATCTACATTTCTCCTTCCTGGCACAAAGGCATATTGAAGGGGAGACACAAGCTTATCAAGATATGGTCTAATCCTAGCTACAAGGATCTTAGTGACAATCTTGTACACTGTATTGCATAAACCGATCAAGGCGATAATTTCCTAAACTTTCAGGTCCCACCATTTTTGGAATCAAAACCACATTTGTTCTATTAAGGTATTCAGGGATTTTACATTCCATAAAGGCTTTCCTCACTTCATCCTTCACCGAGTCCCCCACAATGAGCCAAAATCTTTGAAAGAACCGCATGGAGGCCATTAGGACTTGGAGCTTTGAAAGCTTTCAAAGCCCAAATACCATCTTTAATTTTAGCATTCGTAACCATGCCACCCATGATGGATCTCTCTTCATCGAAAAGGCTAGTTAGCCACCGGGAAGGCCGAATGGGGTTGAGAGTAGCATGGTCAAGACTAGTTGTGAATAACCTCTCAAACCCCTAATGTGGTTCATAGCTCCATTTTCACTTAGAATTCACTCCCCATATCATTCTTAATGCAAGAGATTTTGTTGCGCCTTCTCCTAACAATAGTGGACATATGGTGAAAGGTCGTATTACGATCACCCTCAATCAGTCGGTTAATACGAGATTTCTGCACCCACAACTCCTCCTCTTGGTCTAAGAGGGTATTAAGATCTTTATGCAAAACTTTCTCCAACTCAAGCAATGAATGCGAAGGGTGTGTAGCTATGGCTTTTTGGATGCCATTGAGTCAAGCCATAACTCTTTTATTTTTCCCAAAAATATTGCCAAAATGATTTGTGTTCCAATCCATATCTTTCCTAGAGAAATTCTTAATGGATTCCTAGAGTGGTCTAGCCCTACCCCATGCGTCCATGACAAATCCCGGAAACGATAAATCCGATAGCCAAAAACTTTGGAATTTGAAGGGTCTAGGCAGAAAAACATTATTGGATGGTTTAATCCCAAGAATTATCGGGCAATGGTCCGACACACATCTAGTGAGGTGAGTAACTCTAGCATCCGGTGCAAGGCATACCAGCTAGGATTAGCAAAGAAACGGTCAATCCTTTTTGGATGAGAGCACAAATATTCCTTCTATTTGTCCAAGTAAATCGAGGCCCAACAAATCCCATATCAACCATAGAACAGTGATCAAGGCATTCTTTGAAAAGAAGGGACCTACTAGAACTAATGCTCCTACCCCCAAATTTATCCCCTTCCATAAGAACCTAATTAAAGTCCCCAACAATAATCTAAGGTTTATCATGAAGGTTGGTAGCATTTTTTAAATTATTCCATAAAACACATCTCTTATGAAATCTAGGACTAGCATACACAAAGAAGATAAATAAATTCAAAATTACAGGAAGTACCTTAACCAAAACATGGATTTCTTGCTCCAACAAAGCCAACTGATTAACTTGAACTCTGTCTGAATTCCACAGAAGCCAAAGACCACCAGCAAACCCAATAGTGTTTGTGTGGATGGCCTCGTCGAAAGGAAGTCTGTCAATGATATCCCTGGCTCGCTCACCCCCAATGTGGGTCTCCATAATGATCATAATGGCTGGATCATGATTGTGCACCAGTTGCCTAACATGATTCTCAAAAGAGGGCTTTAATGCCTCCCCGCAATTCCATGCAATAATATTCATGACTAAATAGTGGTTGGGGGTCGGGCACTTATCAAATGGAGGTAGGAATTTCGCTTCCTCCATCAAATTCCATCCGGTCTTCTTCACCACTTCTTTCATTTGGCCTCTGCTTGGCATCAATGTCACATAGTGTTCCAACACCCACATCATTTTCTCGGCCGCAATTGAGTGAATATTGAATTCCGTGGTGGGTTGAAACACTTGCAACAGATTCGTGGCATGCCGATTGCCATACAAGTTGTCACAATTGTCTGACTTTCTAGCATCCTCCTCTCAAACAAGCTTTCCTCCAGTATTATTTTGCACAATATCGGAGTTGCTAATATTTGGGGAATGGAGTTCTAAACCATCTTGCTCATTTCTTCCACCTTTGGTGTATCAGAGTGGAATTTTAACCACGAATCTTCCATCCGTCCCCAAGCCGAATTTGTTAATGGCGGGAATCCTAGGGCTGTACTCAATGAGGTTAGTGGAAATAGAAGCATCCATGCTATTCGAAGTTTGACATTGAACTATCCCATGGGCGTGTTGGGTAAGCTCGGATTTCCTCTACAATCACCTTCGGAATCTCCACAATCAACCCATCCACGTTGATTGCCCATTTTGTTGTTTGGCTTTGCACCGAATTTGAACTCTCCATTCAGCTTAGTTCGAAGTTTAGAGATGCTTGTAGACCAGTCGGTGGGAGTGGAGAAGCTTGTTTTGTCTAAAGTGGCAAGGATAAAAGTTGCTTTATCCGATGCGGCAGTGATATAAGTTGGTAGTAATGCCTTATTATGCGTAAACTCCTTTTTACCCTTGACAGAATTAGTTTTGGGCTTATGTTTGTTCAAATCTTTGTTGGATCAGCCCATACTCTCTATAGGATTCTCACCTGAACTCATAGATACTAACCCACTTAAGAAGGTGGTTAAATGTTCATCCGTAGGGGAAGTACTCAAGGTTGGGCTTATAATCAAATCGAGTTCTACTGTCCTTTTCCCATTCGATTCTTTAACTTTGCTTGGTCCAGCCCAAACCTTTTTAACACTAGAATTCTTTAACGACTCTATTTGCTTTTCTTGATGGTGAGTCTTTCCATTACCAGGCAGTGAGCTCGGGCTATTTTGCTTAACCCTTTTGTTGTCGTTCCTTTTACGTGAAACCACCATCCGAGGACCAAAGGAGGCGTCAGAGTCCACGCTGTCCAAGGAATTATGATCCTCGGTTTGAGCCTTTGTTTGCGCCTCGGACATAGTTGGCGTTTGACTTGTAATTTTAGCGTCGTTTAGCACCTTGGATTCTTTTGGTGGCGGTGACGGAGGCTTGATGGTATATTGGCATGTCTCTTTTTGGTGGCCTAGTCGATTGCTGGAGAAGCATAACTTGCTAACTCCTTCATAAACGACCGATTGGTTACGTTGCCCGATGTGGACCGAGGTGATTAGAGGTTTACTAATGTCAACCTGTACACAAATACATGCATATCGGCCCCTAGCCTCCGTTGTAGTGTGCATATCCAACGAAGCACTATTCCCACCTATTTGCTGGAGGACTTCCGCCTCATAGTATTCGATGGGTAACTCATAGAGTCTTACCCAGATCACTACCGAGGGGAACCTGCACTTTAGAAGGCTTAAAGTTAGCTTCCCATTTTTGTATCGACATAAAATGTTCACCTATAAACCATGGGCCTTTATTGAGGACTAGCTCTAAATCCTCCATAAGCGAAAACCTCAAGCAAAAGAAGTCCCTTCCAGGATCTACCATGTCGACTCTCCTGCTGGCTTCCAAAGTCCCATAAGCTTCGCATGTAGGAAGTTAAACCCCATTGTTTTGCCAAATACCTTCACAATAAGGGCTTTTGCCCAGGGAGCTCTAATGCGTTGCTTTGTCTATCTAGAAAGACTAATCGCAGCCATGCCCTCTTTAATGTCCTTTATTTCCTCATCCGATTTAGATTCAGCATCCATGTGATCCAAAAAAGCGAAAGCTTGGGAGTAGGCTCTGGGATATCCCCCACGAGCTTGTCCCTAAAAGAAAGCTTGCTTGAGAAGCTGGTTCCTCCAGGATTGATAATCCTTTCAAAGGGGCCTCCATTATGCGAGTCTTTAACTTTCTTGGTGCTTCGAGCAAGCTCATTTTCTCCTTCAAGAGAAAAAGAGCGTGAGCGTTCAGTCATATTTCTTCTAAGCTTGTTCCCGGGATTATTATATCAAGCAATTATTACATTTAAATGAGGTATAAAAATTAATGGAATAAAAAAATTAAAACAAAATTAAATTTTTAATTAAAGTCAAATGCATTATAAATGTCACCTGACAAGTTATAATTAGCAAAAGTTTAAATATCAATTTCATTATTGTGTTACTAATTTAGGACATTTAAATATGGAGTACTTTATTGTGTCATTAAATTATTTTTATAAAAGAGAGTTTAAATGTAGAGTAATGCTATAGACACAAACTATTTTAAAACATTTTTACAAATTACTGATGTGGTTTTAGTAATTTTCAAATAATTATTGGTAAATATAAATGTGATGTTAGTAGTGGACCCATATTAGAATTAATAAGAATTTGCTACATCAAAAGTTTGTAAAAATGTTGTTGTAAGGACATTTTGTAACGAACCGTAATAATATTGGGTTCGCGTGTAAAAAGGCCCAAACAACATCATTTGTAGAGCATGGGTTTGAAAGGTTAGGCCTTGGTCACCAAGCGGTGGGTTTTTCGTGATATCCATACATGGTTAAGTCGTCTTCGCCCTAGGAGTCTTTCTCCTGGAGGTGGGCCGGGAGGCTCTAGTTTTTTGCCATCTTTCCCAGCCCCTTGCTATGAATTGCTTACTTTTCCTTTTATACTAGCCCGTGTTTTTTATCCTTCGCCCACGTGTAGGATCGACATTCCAAGACTGATACTTGTCCCATCAGCCCATACCCAGAGTGGTTGGGGGTGGTTGTAAAAGCTGGAGAGTATGGCTCAAAAAGTGCGAGTATTGAATGGCGATGAGGGCAGCTTTCCCGGTCGTTACACTTTCCAAAGATACCCCTTTCTATTGGCACAGATATTTTAGATTTTTTCCCAAGTTGTTTCTATACCATTTTTGCCCTTTCTTCTTGTGAGATCTCGGACATGCCGAGGACTGAATCGTTCTCACCTGTGTCCCATGGCTATTTCGTACTTGTATTGCCGAGCCTGGGGCATCACCTTCCTCGGCTTGGGCCTTTGGACCCCAACGAATAAATGGGCCTGGCTCACGAATTATTGGGCCCCACAATAGCCCCTCAAAACCCTGCTGTCCAACCTCTTGGTTGGAGAGGAGGGTTTTGGTAATACCAAGCCTTTATTATAGCTCGTTTAACTCAGCCCTTTATTAATGTTGGCGTCTCTTCATCCGCCCAGGAAATGTACCGGTCTACGAGACATTCCTCTGAATTCATTCACAACGTGTTCATGCCGCTTGGCTATCCAAAACGTGCCTTTAATAGTTTCCCTTTACGAGACCATTCAAATTTAATGGTTATTGATGGTGCGGGAAAGTGGAGCGGGCATATTCTCGTTTACTGATTTTCTTGGAGATCTGAACATATTAAATACCTTCCGTTTTGCCCTCATATAAAAAGAAAAAGAAAGAGGTTATTTTCTCCTATACATGAACCCTTTTAATCCCCCCAAATCAAAACCCTTAGACTTCTCCGAGTCTACTTTTACCCGCTGGTTATACTTTAATTTGTAATTCGTTCAAAGTAGGAGCAAGTAATGAAGGAGCCATTCCCTTCCCAGAAATTCCATGTTCTTATGAAGCTAAAGATGGCTCGGTCGGGGCGGGGATGACAGAGACTCAAGATACTTCTCACCCTCCTTTCAGCCAAAATCCGAAGCAGGGGTTCATCGCGTCAAGCTTTTGGCGCGACCGAGCTGGGGTCACCCATTATCAGCACCAGCCGCTTTCTTACAAGCATAGCTAACATGGCACCAGCGTGTTAGGAGTCGGGACAGATGCGGGGACAAAGCGTCCCTGCTTCTTCCTCTCTTCCTCCACTGGTGCCTCCTTTTGCCTCTCTTTCTTCTTCTTTCCACCGCCAGATCCATCCCTACGCTTTTCCTTCTTCCTCTTCTTCTCCTCTTTCTTTCTCTTCATCTCCTCCATCTTCTTCTCAAGAAGGTCCTCCTCTCAATATGGGCGCTACTGGGATAGAGTTTGGAAGGACTTCGGAGACGAGTTTAAGAAGATATTTGACCGTTTATTTGTTATATTGTTGTTGTTTTCCTTTTATTATTTTTGTAATCCACTTTCTGTATAGGCTTGTTTAAGCCTTTCTTTGTACGTTGTAATACCTCTTTATATTAATAAAAGTTGTTATTGCTTTATTTCACACATTCTATCTCTTTATTTATGAAATGGTTACGCCGTGAATAGACATACTATCTTGTGAATTCTTTTTATTTTTATACTTTGACCGATGTCTAAGACCGAAATCCTAGTTAATAAAAAGATATTACTCTGTGTTTATAGACACTATCCGAATTAATACTACTGAATCGAATTAGTAATACTTAGGGTTGAAACCCCTATTAAGAAGAAAAAGAAAGGAACGTTATGGTGAGCTTATTGAGGCGGCCTGGCACAATACCGCCGACCTTAGAGCACAATATTTAGGGCCGAAATCCCTTATCAAAGAAAAAGGCGCTATTATGAACTTACGAGTGCTGTTCGGCACAATAATACAGACTTGAACTAATGACACTTAGGGTCAAAATTCTTGCTAAGGAAAAGATATTATCATGACTTTAATAGAATTGTTTGGCACAACAATGCCGACCTGCGAAAACAACACTTACCCCAAAATAGCCGAGATGACAACTGAATGCTTAGTGCGGTGTAGGAAGTAATCATCCGAAGACATACAATCCACAAAATGAACATCCCCTCCAGGTTGCTGAGTAGTAGGGCGTTTCACCATCTTCTTAACAACTTTAATAGTTTTAACCTTTTATGGTATTTGAGCAGAGGATTGAGTAACTTAGAATTTTTATTAAGTAGCCGACCTTACGAAACTCAGTTTTTCTTCCAAAACTCAGTTTTTCATCTAAGTAGTTGGTTTCCCCATAGGTTTGAGTCCAAAGACCATACAATACCTTGGTTCTGTCCAAAACTCGCTTTTCTCATCTAAGTAGTTGGTTTCCCCATAGGTTTGAGTCTCGAGACCATACAATATCTTGGTTCTGTCCAAAACTCGGTTTTCTCATCTAAGTAGTTGGTTTCCCCATAGGTTTGAGTCCGAGGACCATACAATACCTTGGTTCTGTCAAAAACTCAGTTTTCTCATCTAAGTAGTTGGTTTCCCCATAGGTTTGAGTCCGAGGACCATACAATACCTTGGTTCTGTCCAAAACTCAGTTTTCTCATCTAAGTAGTTGGTTTCCCCATAAGTTTGAGTCCGAGGACCATACAATACCTTGGTTCTGTCCAAAACTCAGTTTTCTCATCTAAGTAGTTGGTTTCCCCATAGGTTTGAGTTCGAGGACCATACAATACCTTAATTCTGTCCAAAACTTAGTTTTCTCATCTAAGTAGTTGGTTTCCCCATAGGTTTGAGTCCGAGGACCATACAATACCTTGGTTCTGTCCAAAACTCAGTTTTCTCATCTAAGTAGTTGGTTTCCCCATAGGTTTGAGTCCGAGGACCATACAATACCTTGGTTCTGTCCAAAACTCAGTTTTCGATAGGTAGTTGGGGGAAATAACCCTCGGCCTATGGCATGGGACCCTGGTTTTAGGGGGATTGGCTCCTTGGCCAAGCCCCTAGAACCATCCATGCGATTGATGCTACAAAGCGTAGCCCCTAGTCAAGAATCATAGCCTCTAGTGGAACTCTACGCTAGAACACTATAACTGGCTCTTAGAAATGATAAGGGGACTTTCTCGACCTACCGTCTATGCCAACACACAAGCCTTTCCCACAGACAGCGCCAATTGTAAGGACACGATTTGTAACGAACCGTAACAATATTGGGTTCGCACGTAAAAATGCCCAAACAACATCATTTGTAGAGCATGGGTTTGAAAGGTTAGGCCTTGGTCACCGGGCGGTGGGTTTTTCGTGATATCCATACATGGTTAAGTCGTCTTCGCCCTAGGAGTCTTTCTCCTAAAGGCGGGTCGAGGCTCGGTTTTTGGCCATCTTTCCCACCCCCTTGCTATGAATTGCTTACTTTTCCTTTTATACTAGCCCTTGTTTTTTATCCTTCGTCCACGTGTAAGATCGACATTCTAAGACCGATACTTGTCCCATCAGCCCATACCCAGAGTGGTTGGGGGTGGTTGTAAAAGTTGGAAAGTATGGCTCTGTCAGGTGCAGAGTATTGAATGGCGATGGGGCAGCTTTCCCTAGTCGTTACACTTTCCAACATACCCCTTTCTATTGGCATAGATATTTTAGATTTTTTCCCAAGTTGTTTCTATACCATTTTTGCCCTTTCTTCTTGTGAGATCTCGGACATGCCGAGGACTGAATCGTCCTCGGTTGTCCCACGACTATTTCGTACTTGTATTGCCGAGCCTGGGGCATCACCTTCCTCGGCTTGGGCCTTTGGACCCCAACGAATAAATGGGCCTGACCCACGAATTATTGGGTCCCACAATTGTGAAATAGTTTGTGTGGTCGTAGCATTACTCTTAAATGTATCATGTGTCAATGCATTTAAATGTAAATGCATTTATTACATTATTAATTCATTTTTTTATATTAAATTTAGGGTAAATGCATTTATTACATTATTAATTCATTTTTTAATATTAAATTTAGGGTAAATTATGTATTTAGTCTCTATTCTTTACACTATATTTTAATTTAATCTCTAACATTTCAATTGTGTTAATTTGGTCCATAATCTTTCGGTGTTGTGTCAATTTAGTTCCTACCATTGTCTCTTAGATGAAAATTACTAAAGCAACTAACAACCAAAATAAAAAAATTAGTTTCTATTGATGTGGCAATAAACCAATTTTTTTTTGGCAATTTGCCATGTCGGCAATTTTCATCTAAAAGATAATTGCAGAGACTAAATTGACATTACACTAAAATGTTAGGGATCAAATTGGTACAATTGAAATGTTATGGACCAAATACGTAATTTACCCTAAAATTTATTTCTTAATGCAATTTGAAGCAATTTTATTTCTTTTTCACAATTATGTCATGTGTTCACGTGTAGCTTAAAAGACTTTTTTAAAAATTTTTTTTTTATAAGATTCTTTTTAGATTTTATAATGCTTAAAACCTACATTGTTTTACTAATGCTAGTGGTGTTCACCAAACCGCACAATTGCACCCAAACCAACTAAAACCAATGGCCAAATGGGTAAACTGTAGCATACCTCAAGTGACAGTAAACCACACCGCATTGCACTAAACGATGTGGTGTTGTGTGCATTTTTGTGATAAGAAAACTGCACAAAACCACACCACATCCATACATATATGTGTGTGTGTATATATATTTTATATTAAATATATATATATTTAATATTTTAATATTATATGAAGTAAGTGGCTACCCCAGCGTTAGAGCATTCCAATTTCACGTTAAAAATGTTTCATTTTGGTTAAATACAAAATCAAACTTGAAAACCTCATTTACTTCTCCATTTCACACTCTCATTCTTCTCTGCTGATACCCTCTCACTCTTAGTAGGCATGACTAGCAATGTATATGGTACACTGCTATGGACTTTATGGTTGTTGCTTGTTAAGCATTTTTGTATTATATGTTATATTTGCTTAACATGTATAATTATGTATGGTTTACTATCATGGATTTTTTTTCCTATATATTTGTGGTACTTTTAGTTTACTGTCAATTTGTCTTATTTGTCTTATATATTATATATATTTGTGTTTTTAATTTTTTTAATAAAAAAACTTACTATCATATTTTCATGGCTATTAATAGTAAACTAGTAATTGGCTTTGACATCTTGAAAAATATGCCAGTTTAAAACCGACCAAACTACACCTTGTACACCGCACCAAACCGCATATGTGATTGCAAAAATGAGATATGGTGCGGTGATAGTTTTGGTCAAATCACACTGGAAAGTGCGGTACTAAAAATAGTCCAAAACTACACCGAACCACACCGTGAACACCCTTAATCGGAGAAAATACAACATGCATCGGATGCATGTTTCCTCCCTCTCACATTAGAGTCTTACAAAATGATGTCATTATGTAAAGCAGAAGCTCATATTAGAGGTTCTCGTATGTTTGGAGCCTCCAATGTTTTGACAGAGATTCCCTAATTTGCTTAAAGCCAGGTACACTAAAATGCCACAAAGGAAGTTCCAATTCGTAATTATTATAATATCAAATGACTTATTGTGTCCTTAACTTAGGACATTAAAATGCTTTCTTGTATCATTAGATTATTGAGTTTATAATGGTTAAATCCTACATTGATGTATTGATGTACATTGTTTAGGATATTGTGCAACACCTCTTTTGAGTTGATTAGGATCTTGAGAATAATGTTTTTCTTGAAGCTTGGAATATTGGTATCACTTTTAAATAGTTAAATTTAAGGGTTTTGACGGATAGAATGTCATGATTGACAGAAATGATCAACAATCTATTGGAAATCTATATGCATCTCATACATATTATATGCGACAGAATAAAAGCTAGGATCTACTTTATATTTTACAAGAACACATGCTAACTTAATTCTAAAAATTTTACTGAAAAGTAAAAGACAAACAAACTTTGATACAACAAACGTAAAAGCAAAACCAAAAATTCTAGCCAATAATGTCCTTGAAACCTCCTTAATCGTCACCTGATGACTATAAACTTGGTTGCGAGTGTGGGCTCTCCTTGTTAAAATTTAGCCCTAGTCGTGCATCGATACCCTCCTGCTACAGAAGATGGATGCAGACCTTGGCTTGTAGACACTCGAGATTTTTTATTTTCCCATCTCTAGGTCGAGGAAGAAAGGGGGAAAAAAACCCACGTCTCCCCACATTGGAAGAGAGGGTATACGTGTTGCTATTTTTATTCGAAGAACAACAATGACAGTACGCTCTTTTGGCCTTTTGCTTGGCGACGTGTGATGACGTGCGTGTTTGTGAGTGAGTGGGTCTCTTTAATTTTTTTTTTTTAGAGAGTTAGGTCTCTTTACTTTATCTGTATATATCTTTTCTGTATATATTAAGAAGATTAAGAAAGTTAGTTAGTACTTTTTTTGTCAAAAATACTCTTAAATTAATTAACTAACAAATTAAAAATAGAGTTAAAATAGTAAATTAGTAAAAAAAAAGTTACTTATTGCTTTTTTTATTGTAAAAAATACCGGACAAAATGGGTTTTTTCCTTTTTCGGGCAAATTAATTAGCTTTATATCCCATTTCTTAAACTAAGTAGGGAAATACCTCTTTTTAAAAAATTCGATTTATGATAAATTTAGTTAGAAAAAAAAATTAAAACCCTATAGTGGCGTTTTAATGAGCCTATACTGATGTTTTTAAGACCTATAGTGACATTTTTTAACTCGACTTCAATGAAATCGAGTTATAGGAATTTTTTTTTACCTATAACTCGATTTCATTGAGGTCGAGTTAAAAAACGTCACTATAGATCTTAAAAAACGTCACTATAGGCTCCTTAAAACGCTACTATAGGGCTTAACTCGATTTATGATAAATCGAGTTTTAAAAGAGGGACATTTTCCTAGTTAGTTTGGGAAATGGGGTATAAAACTAATTAATTTGCCCGAAAAGGGCAAAAACCCATTTTGTCCAAAAAATACCCCTACTTAAAACTTAAAAATTAGGTTAAAATAGAAAATTGACAAAAATAATAAATTCCTACTTTTACGTTGAAATGTTTTACGTTGATTTAAATTTCTACTTCTACTCACTAACTCCCTACAAAATAGGATTACTCTTTTGTTAGTTTTAAAACTCCTCCAATCTACAAAACTCACCCCACGTATTCAAATTTATTTTATTTTATTTTTTTTTTCGTGATTGGAAAAAGTAGAAATCCCAAATTATAATAAATGCAAATTATTAATTTTTATCCAAAAAATAGAAGAGCCAACTATTGGTTTATTAATAAAGAGTTACCACCAACTATTGGTTTATTCTAGGTGTGATTGTTAACCTATTTTTCTAATTCATTTTGATTATCTAATTAACTAAAAGTCAATCCTAAGGGCTCCTAAGCTAATTGAGATCACAAAGGTCTTAAACAAAAACTTTTTAGACTTAGAAAATCAGTTACGTGTGGGGAAAGTGTTAGATACCCCATACAACTTATCCAAATGATAGTAGCTTATTTTAATTTAATCACAACACTCACATTTCTGAATATAATTTGAATACTTAGGCATTTATTTTTTTAAATAATTTTTGTACAAATAATAAATATACTTATCAATAGCAAAAACGTGACAGATCCTAATGTCTCATAGGACGGGATTTGCCATGCCAGCTCCTTATATTTCACATTGTTACCCAAGAAACCCTTAAATCAGTCTTTTCTTCTTGTCATACTTAAATCCCTAGAAAAAGTTACATATTTTGTTCTAAATTGGCCTTATATTATGACACTAGTGCACCACCAATTCTATGGGGGGAACCCAAGAATGAGATCATTTCTGCATAAAACAAGCCTTACTTTTGCAATTCTAAAGATGCAGAAGGAATCTAAAGCTCACTAAAATGTTTACAACCATTTACCACTATCATATTTACTAAATTAAATTAAAATTTAAGCTCCACAAACCATAATCCTTGTGAATAACAGATGACAAAGTTCAAGATAGTTAAATGAAATGCAACATAGACCTAACTCACTTCATAACATTTCGCTAGTCAATCCCCTACGAACATACCCAAACTTTATTAATGTGTGTTTTTAAGGAGACACACATTAATCAACTATTTTAAGAAATTTTTTATGAAAAATTGAAAATTTTAACAAAAATATAGGTAACTTTTTCATAAAAATTTTTCCTAAAATGGTTTTACTAATGTGGCCATATGTTAGTAAAACCCTTCAAAATATGGATCCCCACATCCTTAGAATTCCAAAAATCCTTTTTCAAATTTTTAATATTTCATTCCCGTGAGAATTTAAAGGGGCAAAAAAGAATTCAACTAATGAATGCCCTATGGTCATAAGTCAAAAGTGCATTTATTGCTTTGACCAACCTTGAAAATGCAAGGAAAAAAAAAAGTTGAATATGATTAGTTGCTTAAAAAGAATGCGAAAATACCATTTTAGTCTCTACATTTTAGAGTTATGGTCAATTTAGTCTTTATATTTTAGTAATAGTCAATTTGATCATTGTTATTTTCAACTTGCAGAAAATTTAGTCTTTACTGTTAACTTACTAACAAAAAATGCTTACGTGACTAATGGTTTATCTTGTTGACGCACATATGACTAATATAATAATATAAAATCAATTAATTAAATATTAAAAAAACCCACATAAGCATTTTAATAATAAAAGAAATCCATGTCAGGCTCCAAATTTCTGAAAAGATTAATTAAAAGAAAAAAAAAATAAAGAAAATGAATTTTTTTTAAAAAAATCTCAATTTCTATTATTTTCTTTTGAATTCTTACACTTTTTAGTTTTTGTTTCTAAGCACAATAGCAGGAACACAACAGTCTAACTTAAACTGAACAATAATTCATCAAATATCAAGACTCAAATTTCTTTTAATCTATTTTCTTAATAGCCACATAATAATCATACAACTATCAAAACCTCCACAGATTTGAAGCATGGGATCGATTCGATGGGTCGGTGCACCAAAGATGCAGATTTGCAACTGGTTGGAAGCTAGTGAAGGTAGATCTCGCGTTGCCCACGGCGGCATCCTCCTCATCTGCTGTCTCCCGTTGGACGTCCTCTGCCGAAGCCTCACTCAAAGCCACTGTAGATCTCCTCTTGCTCCACCACGCTCAACCATGGTTATTAGAAATTATAGATTTAGATTTGTGTGTGTGAGTCTGTGAGAGAATGAGAGAGAAGGAGAGGTGAGGGAAACTAAGAAAGTGCTCGATATTGGGATTTGATTTCATATTGTGGTGTTGTTGGGTATTGTGTTTGAAAAATAAGAAAGTGCAAGAATTCAAAAGAAAATAAAAGAAGTTGAGATTTTTTTTTTAATTCATTTTCTTTTAATTAATATTTTCAGAAATTTTGTGCCTGATATGGATTTCTTTTATTATTAAAATGCTTATGTGACTTTTTTAATATTTAATTATTGATTTTGTATTATTATGTAAACCACATGTGCGCTAACAAGGAAAACCGTTTGTCACATAAGCTTCTTTTATTAGTGAGTTAACGGTAAGGACTAAATTAACTATAAGTTAAAAATAATAGGGACCAAATTAACTGTTACCAAAATATAGAAACTAAATTGATTGTAACCTCAAAATGCAAAGACTAAAATAGTGTTTTTACCTTAAAAAAAAAAAAACTCTTTTTTAAGAGTTGGACAAAATACTCTCCCTTATTTTATTTTATTTTATTTTCTCTCACATTAGTCAAAACATACGACATACCCACCTAGAGGCCAAAATGGCCAAATGTTACTATTTGAAAAAAATATGTAGAGTTTTATCTAAGGTATTGGAAAGGGAAACTATTCAAATGGAGCTGGCAGTGGTACTAGACATGGGGCAGAGCCACAGAGGGAAGTAGCTTTCTATCTACATCAGTACTTTCTAAACCAAAATACAATAAATACCTGAGAACCACTTGGGGATTCTCTTTGTTTCTTCTTCTTCATTTGCATATTCGTTAGGTGCGAGGAAGACAATAACTGGAAGTCTTCCAAGAGCAAAGTCAGTCAATAAAACTGTGTAAACAGAAAATTTTAAGTCGGTGGAACTTTTTTTTTGGAACTCATTTTATGGAACTTGAGTTCTACAAACTCGAGTAACGTGACAAACTCAATTTTGTAAAACTCGAGTTCCAAAAGTGTGGTGCTTTACTAAATATTTTTCAAACAGCAGTAAAATACAACATATTTTACCAAATAGTGATATTTGACCATTTTAGCCCCCACCTAGAGATAAGTCCCAAACCCAAACAACATCCTCTGCTGGTAGAAAACCTCACCACAAAATTGACAATAAATCTTTGATTCACGTATACTTCAACTGCTCCATCAACTTCAACAGGAGTGGCCACCATTACCATGTTGCGCTTTTTGCTCCAATAACCTCAACACCTCACTCTTTATGTGTGACTTCTATTGCTCTGTTACTGCAAAACCACCTCAAAAATATCAAATGCTTCGTTTTACATACAAAGAAGCATGGAAATATACACACATGTAAGACTATAACACCCATTGGCGGAGGGAGGGGGCAGAGACCCGCCTTAGGTTTTGAAAAAAACCCTTCCTCCTTACAACTTCTATGAAAAATAAAAAATATATACTAAATTTTACACATTGGCCCTCCTTAAGAAAATAGTATAGCTTCGCCACTAATGGCATCGGCATCATCCACTTGCTGCTCTCTATAGCAAGCCCAGGGTAGATAAAGTGAAACTTTCCAAACTATTGGTAGGTAAAGTGCAACAATTCTAAATAATAAGTAGGTTAAGTGTAATTATCCCTTAAAACTATTGCTCATCGAAACTCAAGTAATAATTTAGTAGTAACAACATTTTTTTTTGGTATTTCAATCCTTTTAATATCAATTATTTAAATTGATACTATTATGAAGTTATTTGGAATCACACGTCCTTATTAAAATCGTATTTGAAAACATAATTTAAAAAAAGAGAACAAATTTTGAAATAATTTCAAAATTGTGTCGTTAAAATAATTATTATTAAAATAATATTATTTTACAAATTTTACTCCAATTTCCATCTCCCACTATTTACTTATCGGAAAAATAAAAAATAAATAAAAGAAAGAAAATCCTCCGTGTTCCATCTTGATTCAAGCAAACTGAGCTAGTGAAATTGATCATGCATCTTCAATAAACTCTAGTAAGAAAATTTAGAACACAAATTGTTATTGTAATGTCTCTCCAAAAAGTCCTCAAAAACCCTGAAAACTGTGAAAAAAAGTCACCGTCCAAACCTTTCCTTAAACCCTATACCATACCAAGAAATAACACAAATCATCTCTAAAACCCAAAACCTTTCTTCACCTTCCAAACCCAAACCACTCAAACTCAACACCACCACCACCACCACTTTCCTCTCCAATCTCAACCCCACCACAATCCTCCATGTTCTCACAGACCCAGATCTTAAATCCTCTAAATGCTTGTGTTTCTTCAACTTTCTCCTCCACAACCCATCTCTCTTGTCCTTCGAGCCTGACTTGCAAGCCCAATTGACACTAATTTGCAGGCTTGTCAGAGAAAGAAGGTTCTCAGATGCTGAGAAAATGATCAAATTTGTCTTGGTTGGTGGAAATCTCAGGTACCCATTTTCTGTTATTGCTGCTACACTTGGGAATTGTTGCAATGATGAAAAAGTTATAGCCAAGTTTTTCAATTCTATGCTTAAGGTTTATTCGGATTGTAAAATGTTTGACTTAGTTTTGCGGGTTTTCGATTATATGAAGGATAATGGAACTGAGATTGATGAGAGGACTTGTACTGTTCATTTACTTGCACTTAAAAAAAGTTATGAGTGTTTGCAATTGGTTTTGGACTTCTTTTATTGGATGGTTGAATCGGTATTGAGGTTTCTGTGTATTCTTTGACAGTGGTGGTGGATGGGTTGTGTTGGAGTGGAGAGGGCAAGAGGGGCATGGAGTTGGAGGAGATGATGGTAGAGGAATTAAGCCCAATGTTGTTACATTCAATGTAATGTTGAATGCTTGTGCCAAGAGGTGGAATTTTGAGGAGCTGGAATTGGTTTTGCTTTTGATGGAGAAGGAAGGAGTGGCATTCAGTGACCATACATATATAGTTTTGATCGATGGGTTCACGAGTTCTGGCAAGATTGACGAAGCTAAAAAGTTGGTTTTGGAGATGCATGATAAAGGTTTAAAAGTGGCTACTCATCTGTACAATTTAGTTATTAATGGGTATAGTAGATTGGGGTTTATGGATGGTGCAAAGTCGATGTATGGTGAAATTACTGATAGAAGTATTTTTCCAAACGCTGATACTTATTCCGCTCTGATAAGTGGTCTTTGCAAGGCTGGGGAAATGGGGCTAGCAATGGCATATGTGAATATGATGCAGTGTAAAGGGATAGAACTAGATGATGTTATGTTTAATTCTTTGTTTTATGGTTTTTGTAATAAAGGGATGGTCGATGAAGCTTTTGAGGTGCAAGTTATGATGGAGAAGAAAGGATTTGCTGCTGATTTAACTGTGTTTGACAAGATAGCGAGTGGGCTATGTAAGTTGAACTGGATTGAGGAAGCAAAGAGGCTTCTGAATGTGATGGTTAAAAGAGGTGCAGCCTCAAAATTACGAGTTTCACTACTTCATTTGATATATGAAGTATACAGAGGCTTTTTGGTGGAAGGAAAGGGCTGTTTAGAGGATGGAGCAATGGGCATGAGTTCTAATATAAAGCATACTTTGTTAGATGTGTATTGAAGAGGAGGGAACATAAAATGTAGCCTAGACGCTTGTAGATGAGATGAAAGACACGGATTTTAGGCAGGACTGGACTCATATTCTTAAATACCAGTTACTGGAAACTCTTTTGCTGTGAGAGGCAAATGATTCACTAAGCTATTCTGTGATATGGTCTCCAAGATGAGAATGCATACAAAACAAAGTTTTCAGGCTTGTCGACAGACTGGCAGTCAGATGGAGCATTGGACTCCCAGAGCTAGCTGGTTCACCCTGAAATGCATTGAGTTGCAATAGTTGACTGGACATGTATGATGAGATAGAATAGAATTGCTGAAAGTGACAGGACCTTATCACATTCCTTTATCTTGGGTTTCACTCTGCCAATATTTGACGGCTGTGAACAAGAGAAGCATATCCTTCTGGGAGTCATAGTGTGAGCTATTGTACCTATCGGATAAGCAAGAATAATGGTATAAATCTATCCTTAATAATTATAAAACTGAAGATTCATGTTGGACTTCATCATTAAATACACTACACTAGAAGCAGTCATTAATTTTAGTAGGTACTTATCTTTAGAACCTGTTTTGTGTGTAATGCTGCCAAATCTTTGTTGATGGCAAGGCTACACATGATTTAAATGTACATATTTTGTTGCAAATTTAGTCATTCAACCATTGTCGTCTTTGTCAAATTTAGTTTTTGGAAATGGATGACATACATGATCAACCTCTTTGATGTTTACATAACTTTGCGTCTTTACTTTTTCTTGCTTTGATTTAGCTTTTTCCTAACCTTCTCTAAGTTATCAATGATGGTTTAGCTTAAATATATTTGGAACATTTTTCTAGTGGAATTTCTTGCTCCATGCATTAATATACTGTATAAATTAATTTAACTGCAAATTAATTGTAATTTTAACTCATGGTTGAATTTTGACTCTAATAGAGTAAATTTTCAGTATCATGTGCTTGCCTCTGGTCTGATTTCCCAAATCCTGTTCTAGGAAAGTAGAAATAAATTGCTAGAACCTCAAATTCCTAAATCCTATACCTTGAACATAGAAAGTAACTAGAGCCTCAAGCTTTAGGTGGTTGTTAACTTAGTAGAATTTTGGTTTGGGTTTTCCTAGATTTTATTTAACCTCTGATGAAAAGATTTGGGGCATGCTTTGAGTCCATCATGAGATAACTCCAACTAATTACCTTGTCTCTTGATTATTTGCCTTTATAGTGACTAAAGCACAATTATCAGTCGGGTGGACTATTTTCCCATGCAGTTTGGTTCAAGTGTTACTTATTAGTAGTATTGTGGCATTTTTTTCCTCTCTCTCTCTCTCTCTCTCTGCTGATGATATCATCAAATGGTGCTTTTACATATGGAGAGTACACTGAGAAGCTCCCTGATAAATATTACCACCTGAAAATATAAGGGCTTGAATATTTTCCTGAATAGTTGCCATTCGTAAATAAATGTTCTTGCATGTTAGGGAGAACTATAAAATGACTTATAATATATGGTATTTCCTTTTCCATGTCAAAAATTCGTTTCTTTCTGTGGAAGATTTATAATAGTTTTTGTTATCTTGCGTAATTGCTATGGTTTATTTATTAATAACATCATCTCCTATTTATAAGTATTTCATGCATTTATGCAAAGTTTTCTTGCTAAACTATAAGTAGGAAGAATCTTTTGAGGATTTTTTTTTGGGTATATTCTTACTTAAATTTGAGGTCTGCCATATTCCAACATTGTTCTGTTTTAGTAGTTGATTCCTCCTTGATGTTAGATCTTACAATATTTCATGAGATGGAATGCAAGCAAGCATTATCTATGGTTCTTTCTCAAACAAAACAGTAAATGCAGAAAGATGATGAGGAGTGAGGGCTAAACCAATATGTGCATTTCTAAAATCTATCCATGCATTTATGAGTAGTTCATTGGCTATATCTAGAAACTTAAGAATATGTTGGGGTTCCTCATAGAAACTTTGTTTGTTTCTTAAAAATAATAAATTGTTTGATGTTTGTTCCCTTACTTGATGCACAAAGCTAAACTGAATAAACAATTCCTCATTTTTTCTTCTTTATGATATGTATATTTTTTTCTCATGGCAAAGTTGGAACCAAATTGAAGTGACTGCAAAGAAGATATCCAAACCCCAACCTCTCCTACTCACTAAATGTTTTTCCAGGAGCAACCCCGAGGTGAGTTTTTATTTATTTATTTATTTTTTAAATGACCATAAAATTGAAAACAGTATATTTTGTCAAATTATTACCTATATAAAAAAAATTGTCAAAATTATTAGTATGAATCAAGCAACTGTAGTATGCAATTTTAGTGGATGAATTGAAGTTAAAAAAAGAGTAGGGAATTATAATCGGTTTGTAGGACATACTTGAGTTTATTTCTTCTTGAATCTTATTGTCATATTCTAAGTTAATGGCTGCTCCCATAACAAAGAAAACATTCGACTGCTCCTTCAATACATTCGACTGCTCCTTCAATTGCTGACTTCCTGATTTTGTAACCACTGTAGATCCCCCTCATTGTTTTTAACTTCGGAAGCTCTAGCTACAGCCAGCTGCATATCTAATGAGGAGATTGTTTTGTCCAATGTCTTGAAAGTATCGAGACATGAATATGCCATATAAATCAATTACATAATATAGGAAGGTAAACAATTGCAACACGGAAGATATTGCTTGGATTCTTTGAAATATTACAAAATATAGAAAGTAACATGATTATATCATGTATTTGTGAAACTTGAGAAAAAAGCAACCTGTAATGGCGAGAAGAATATTATCTAGAGATGTCAATAAAGATAGTAAAGCTTCTGTGGTAATATTCTTAAGATTTGCCTTGTTCTAATATTTTCTATGGGATGAAGAGCTCTTGATTGATTAAACGTGTAGAATCGAGACTGATATGGCTACGGTGCTTTTGTATATTCTTGAAACAATGGATGACATGGTGTTCTGAAAAGAAAGGTGAATTAGAATGGAGAGTGGAGTTGTGTAGTGAGGCTGATTTACAATTTATTGTTATGTGCATAATTAGTCATTTTTGGTTGTGTAGTTATGATTTTGGATTTTTATTTTTATTGATTGTTTCTTGATTCATATAGGTTATATAATTCTCTCTCTCGGGCGCACCAATTCTGCCATTTCAGATCTAAGTTGCCAAGAAGTAGCACTCTTGTATCCGAAATCCACCATGGCACCATAAGACCTATATAAGTTGCCCATCTCCCTCTTTGTTCAGGACTTTTTTTTTTTTTTTTTTTTTTTTCCTTCTTACATATATGTCAATCATTATCTAATCAGGTAGATGAGAGGCATGACATCAGGCAAGTTTAAGTCCAACTTAAAGCCTAGTGTGAGATTGAAACTATAAAGTCCAACTATTCCAAGTGAGTGTTTGGATTGCACTGAATGTCTGCGTTTTTGCGTTTTGCTGAAAAAATGTGAGTCCCATAGTATTATTCACAGATCTACAAAAGTAATCCAAACACAGATTTCAATATAAATTTGGGTCCCATAGCATTGTTCATATATTTAAAAATTATTTTGTTACAGTGTTTTCAGTTTTCAATTTTCAGTTTTTAGCAATGTAGCGATATCCAAATAGACCCCAAATGTTCCAATAATGATCGCCACTTCTAGAGAATAGATAAATATCACATAATGTAACTTTTATTTAGAACTTTTGTCTACTTCCATGGGGAATACCATTTTGAATAGCTTATTATTATTTTTTGGTTACATTTATTCTGATGGAAACTGAGTCATCATGTTCTGGAAAATTGTCAAGCTTAGTTACAGGGCACTAATTACTAAGCTCATGAAGATGCCTTTCTTGAATTTCCTACTATTTCATTAGTGTTCTTAATGATGTTCTGTTAGATCTCATGAAGGCTTCATTACTGAACTTTTGAAATAACTAGATAAGATTTGGATTAGATTCTAATTAAGGCACTTTGAAAAAGTAATGAGGAGGAGAAATGTTAACAAAATTTTCTGTTGCTCCATATAGTGAAAATCTAAACTCTATAGAAACAAGTAGTTGCAGACAAACATAATTAAATTTTACATTTATCCATGAAAAATTTGCAGCCTTCCAAATAGGAACTTTCAACCAAACTAATGAATTGACCAATGAAAAATTTGTTGTGAGTTGACTTGATATTACAACTCACAACGAAATTAATGAATATGTTTAGTTATTCTATTACAACACATTTTATTCACAGTAATAAAGATTACCATTCTTGTTGTAATCCACATTCAGTATATCAAACTTGCTCTAATGAATATTGGTGTCCATTAAAATTTATTTATTCTATGAAATGTTTTCTTTTGACTCAAGATATTTACTTGGGGGTAAAAATAAAAACCTTGGACAACTGGAAATACCCAGTCTCTTTGTTTTCCACCAAAAAAAGATAGATAAACAAATACAATATCTCTGAAAGGAAGAAGTGCCATAGAAATTTGTTACTAAATAGAACTCCTCACCAAATGGTACCGTTCTTTTGAACTCAAACAAACATTCCCTCTTGCTTCATATAAATCCACTATAAACACTCTTTCTTCAAAGTGAAATGCAGCCCAACGATGCTCAACCACACCCTTTGAGCAAACCTATACCTTCTCTATTTACTCGAAGAATTAAGGGGGTTGGTTTAAAGGTACATCTTTGTAACTTCATAGTATAAACACGGATTGGGGAGTTCCTATTTTGAAGGCTGCAACTTTTTTCTTAATCACGGCAGTTCATTGGCATTGTCCTCTTCCGCCTTGCCACTGCCAAACATACAAGCAGTTATTCCCACTACTCCTTGGGTTACTCAGCTTATTCTTGCAATGGCAATAATCATTTTATACAAGGTTGGAGATTTTGATTACGGATTTGCTCCAATTGTTTAGATTTAACATGTGTCACTTGTAAAACTAGTTAATATTTAAGAATGAAATCTACTTATTTTAACAAGTTGATGTACTAAATTAAACAATTTTTGAGGGAACAATATCAAAATTTACCCAATTGCTGATATAAATTCAAGAAAAAAGATACACTGAAAGTTTACCAATTTTTTTTTTTTTCACACCTTGTGTTTTTGCCTTGTGGTTGCCCCAATCAAGTGCTATCTCGAATCAACAATACTTTGGTACACAATAACATATACATCCAATTTCATAACTTATTGGCTATGATTCTTGAAAAATAAAATAAAATTTATAGGTGTATTTAAAAATGTTGGGAAGAGAATATCCAGCACTCCTTAGAGTTAAGCCATAAGCATGTTGTACAAGTGCTATGGGAGTGAGATGCCAAAATTTTTGTGAACTTTTTTGTATGTGTGGTCGGATGGGTAAACAAAGAGCAATGTTATATATACAAAATTTTACAATTTTTTTTTACATCAGTTTTTTTTTTTTTTTTTTTTGAGAATCTTTTTACATCAGTTAAGTTCACAAATTTTTATTAATTTCATTAGGGTCTATCTCGACATTATTTTTGGGCCTCACCCAAATTTTTTTTCCTTCCTTCTTTACCAAACAACGCATAAAACCCCTTTTATTTATTTATTTATTTATTTTCTTTCCTTCATTATTTTCCATCCACCCTAAATCCTATTCCATCCCTAACCAAACATAAAGAGCAGAAGAAACACACTTTCTTTTGTAAAGAAAGAGCGAAGTCATATATATTTTTTTGAGTCTGATAGATTTTCTCGTAAAAATAGAGCTGTCCTGTGTAGACTAATTTATTTTTTGGGTTGGGATACAAATACAACACCAGCGCAGCACAAGTCCTTACAGTTACAGAAGTACTTTACGGTCATGGATCCTACTCCTACACATAGATGCCCGGTTCAGCGGCCATTCTTTCTTCTTCATCCCACGCACCATCACCACCACCACCACCACCACCACCACCAACTCTGCCGCCACCATCACCACCACTTCTTATGTTTCTGTCCCCACCATCCCCAACACCACCACCACCACTTTAATGGTCACCCCCATCTATGCCCCGCTCTTATTTCATCTTTTCCTCGAAACCCAGAAGCTTCAAATCCTGTTCCTCTGCCAAACCATTCCAATTTGGAGACTTCTGCTTCTGGCTATGAACAATCTTATGCCACTGCCAATCTGTAAGTTTTGCTCCAACCCACTTCTACTCCTCTCAATATAATGATATATATATATATATATATGTTTGTATTTTATTGTATTCATGCCATCATACTCAAACTCTTTCAAGTAACACCATAAGCTCCTCATAAAAAAAAAAAAAAAAAAAAAAAATTCCAAAAGGTCTTATGAGAAAGAAATTTCATTACGTTTGGGAGTTAAATTTGGGGTGGGTTTTGTCATGGAACATTAGATAATTTGCCACTGACTGAGTTTGAAATTTTTTGGACTGATGGGGGTATATTTAGATGATTGAAAATTGACAAGGTGGTGTTTGGACATGCTGATTCAGGTAACTACTCTATAGTCTATACACCGAAATGAGGACTTAGTTTTAGTGTCTGGCAACAAACTTTTTAGTTTAGTTGCTTATGTAAAGTTTTTTAAAACTCACATTTTTTCTAGAGTAATTACTAGGTTATCCCGGAGCACTCTGACCATAAATGTCAGAGGAGGGGACACCACTTTACCGTTCTCCTGGAGCACCTGATAATTTTCCATTTTTCTAGGTACATCTATGCTTTAACTAATTTTCAGCAAAAAAAACTACAACCAAACGCACTTAACGAGGTCAATTGATGAATTTTTTATGAGGCCTTTGTTGCAAGTTTTTATTTTTTAGTTGTTATGTGATCCACACTATTGTTCTTGTGGATGGAGGAAGTGCCATTTGAGCCAAAGCTAATTTGCCCTTGTTGTAAGTCTTTTCCAAACAACTAAAACTTGTATTAGTTCCTGTAAGAGAGCTTATGATTTTGAACTTGAGTGACTATCAATGAGACTTAATAACACTTCTCCTGCTTCTCAATTAAATTTCCATGTTTGTTTGCTTGCCATGAAATTGAAAGTTTGGCTTTTGGATTTCTCATTATCTTGGGTGTTGAAAAACTAAAACCACAATTTGAGAAAGCCTGTTACAACTGTTTGGCCTACTTGTTTTAGTTTTTTAAAACTTATCTGGGATTTTTTTTTAATTTTTAATTTTTTGGAATTTATTTGTTAATTAGACTGTGTTACCCCTTTTTTCTGTTTTATATGAACAGCAATAACCACCAAATCTTAGTCCCAAGATTTGGGTATGGCAAAATATGGATTCTCAACAAATTAGTAAAGATTGGCCACATGTATTCTTTTCCACCATTTTATTCAATCCGAAGTCATACACTTTGTTACTTCCTTAATTGACGTCATTTTTTTTTTTTGCTACTTTTTAATATGAAATGTGACAAAAGTCTTCAATATTGGATTGCTTATTATTTTTCAATGTCAGTGATGCTCAACCTCTCTCATTGGCATGAACACATTCATTTTTCTGTTCTACACCAAAAGCGTCCTACTTTAAAACACTAATTTCACATTATTTATTCTCATCCAAATTCGCCTTTATTGATTTGTTAAAATAGGATGTTACAAGAACAGGAGCATGAAGGATTAGAAGAGGAAGATGATGATGAACCAGTTTTTGTTCTGACTGATGAATGGAGGGAATTCTTTGCAAAATCCGAAGCAAAGAGGAAATTAGGTAGTGGCTTTTCCCCTCCATTTTTTGTATTCTTGGAAATTAGTTTGTTTTAATTTGCATTTATGTCCTGCAGCAAAGAAGCAGGCTAAGAAGATGGGAAGAAATAAATAGAGAATTTGGAGACATCCTTGAATCACCTCAAGCATGAGAGGTTGCATTGAGTTCATTTAGCAGCTTTAGAGTTTCTGAAAGAGTGATCAAGAATTAATTTTCTTTTACACATACAGATGATGCAAGCTATCGCTTTGGAGCCGAAGATGCTAGACATGGTATAGAATTTCTTGTTGAAGTCAAATGTTCCATTTCTTGACCTAGATTACCTTGTTATGGATTTTTGTTTTCTGTCAAAAGCATAGACATTGAAATTTTGTTCATGATCTCCAGAACAAATGTATTTTACATTTACAGCTTAATTTTACGGTCACCTTTGTGACTACTTTGTGGCAGAAGTTCTGATTTGTATCAGCTAGTCATATTTATATTATAGTCTCATTCCTGATTACATTGATCAAAACTACAAATGAGGAAAAGAATATTGATCAATGAATAATGCTGCAAAACAGTTATAATATATGACGATCTCCTAACAACTCTTTTTATTTATTTATTTATTTTAAATATATATTTTCTTTTAAATTTAGAAACCCTCACAACTCTTAAGTGAATGTAATTTGTAGAATTGACTTAAATGCATTTGTTATTCAAGGAAAAGTCAGCCTGCTACTTTTACTGCTCTGTATGGATTATAAAGGAGATATTCAATTAGTTGTGCTATTGTTACTTACTCTTTAGATAGAGTGAACATGTGGGAAAACATTAGGGAAGAATTCATATTCTAAGTAAATAAGACTAAGGGAAAGGGTGACTGACCATCTTCTTACTCCTCGTCTTCTCTTTCCTCTTCTCTCTCTGTGTTAAAACTATGATAAAGTTTTCAAAAGGATGTTGGAAAAGTATACGGGGATGTCAGCATATACGTGTTTATTGCCATGTAATATCTCTGTAAAGTGTAAACTAGTTTGAATTGTGCATGAAGTTATTATTATTATTATTTTTAAATTTATTAGGTACTTGTCAGTGTATTATCTGTAAGTGGGAAGAATGAAGAAGTAAAACCATTGCAAGGACGATAAGCATGGAGGCATGCATGCTTCTCCTTTTGCCTTTTGCCATGCTTCTCCTGACATGTTGGACCAAATAAATGACAAAAGTTCAGAAGTTTTTATTTCAAAAAGTGAAAAAAACACTATTCACAGATTCTCGTTCACGGATTCATCGTTCACATTATTGTTCACTTTTACTGTTCATGACACTTTTCACTCCGAAATTTTGCCTATTTAAGGGGGGTTGTCCCTTAAATTTCAGGGCTTCTCAAGTCAAGTTAAGTGAAGTTTACTTCTGATTTCTCTTCTCTTAGAACTAGCCTTCTTAGAGAGAGAACTCACCCTACTTCTACTACCTTGTTTACAACCTTGTTCATCCTTGTTCACTACAAGCCTTGTAATCCTACAAGGGGACACGCTGCTGAAGAGAAGGAGACGGAAGCACGATAATATTGTAATTGGAAATAACTTAAAGAACTTGAAAGTAAATAGCTTGAAAATAACTTGAATGTAAGAATAATAATAAGGCGGTAGAACCAGCCAAGCGGTATATATCAAAATAATTCAAAGTAAATAAGAACAATAGTTCAAAATAAATGAAAGCAATTTAAAACCATCCGGTATGGCGGTAATCCGTCCAAGGTGGTGGTAGTAACAAGTAAAGTAATGAACATAGAACTGAAAATATTTCTTATTGAAAGTAGGATAAACACTTACAGTAGTAGTAGTGAATACAAGATCTCAACAGTTACAAAGCTTGAACTAGTCCTAGTTACAAGGTTTGTAGGATTACAAGGCTTGTAGTGAACAAGGATGAACAAGGTTGTAAACAAGGTAGTAGAAGTAGGGTGAGTTCTTTCTCTAAGAAGGCTAGTTCTAAGGGAAGAGAAATCAGAAGTAAACTTCACTTAACTTGACTTGAAAAACCCTAAGGGACATCCCCCCTTAAATAGGCAAAGCTTTGAGTAAACAGTGCTCATGAACAGTAAAAGTTAACAAGAAAAGATAAATTGCTGAAAGCAATCTTGGTGTGACTAAAAGTCACGGGAAACACGGAGAATCAACTTTTCAGAATATTATCATCGAGAGTGAAATTAACGGTGAAAGTCCACTAGTAAACAGTATCATCGGGAGTGGAAATTAACGGTGAAAGTCCACTAGTAAACAATGTAGCATTTGGCCTTTATGCGGGCCGGACAAATAAGCTCAATCTTCTCGAAGATCCGGAGTATCTTCATCATGTCCAAACACTCCTGGTCATATGGGAAATAAGGGTTGTGAGCAACAGATTCTTGAGAGGACTCTTTGGATTCTTCCGATTAGCAACAACTTCTTACTTCCCATTTGAGTAAAGCTAGAAGAGCATCGGGATTCTTTCTCAAATTGTCAATAGAGGAGCTTTTAGTCCGAACATTTTTGCCGGAAGAAGAAGAGGGAGCATCGGTAGGAGCGGGGGTTTGAACAGGGGAATGATCTTTGGCCATGGGCAAAGCGGCAGAAGGATGAAAGATTCTCTGGAGATAAAGGCAACAAACGATAATGATCTTTTGAGTGTGAGGGAATTTTCCCCACCATTTTACATACCAATGCCTGGAGAGAACATCATCATCTTTCTCATATTGCCATTTCAATATCCAAGGTATTTTATATTTTTCACAAAATGAAGCAAGGCAGAAATTTGGCTCCATAAGCATCACACCTAAAACATTTCTTGAAATCTGTTGAAAGCTTCAAGCAATGGTGCAGAAATAAATCAACAATAGGACCAAATTGGGCCCACCGTTGAACCAAAGGGGCAAATCACCAATGAATTCTTTGTCAAAGTTAACAAACCAGGAATGAGACATGTTTTCATTCAGTGCAGCATGAATCTTGACCAAGCCATGATATAATCATAATATGAATAGGGAATGGGGAACTTGGCATTGTTCGGTAGATGTAAGAGAAGAGCCCCATTGTTCTTGAGAAATAAAATTGGCCAAGTAAACACTTTGTGGTAAATAATTTTGGAAACATCTTTGTGATCGAAAATGGTGTTAATAATAATAGATCTTTCATGGCGCGAAGATCGAATAATAATTTAAATTCTTTTCCCTATGCTCTGGAATCCAATGAAACTTTGGAGGAAATAACTCCTAGCAAGTCCGAGCGGATCGAAATAGAGGCTCTGTTGGGTTCAATATAAAACAGTGTTGGAAATATTGTTTTTGATGTATTGAGGGGAATTTTTTGGATAAACAGTTTTGATGGGCCGGTTAACAGGGGTTAAGGCATAAGGATCATAAGATGAAGCAAGAACAGTGGAGTAATTAATCCTAGGGATGGTTCCTAGGGTGGTGAAACGGTTGGTTATTTCAAGAGGAGAAGCGGTTCCTTTTTAACAATTTGTTTATCGGTTTCAGCAGAGGATTATCTTTTGGTCTTCTACTTGTCATGGTGACACCTGCAGAAAATTCACAAGTAAGGAAATCGGGGATAAAATTTTGAGAAACCTTAATATATTCAATATCAAAATCAAAAACGCTTAAAATAGCTTGCCATCTAGCGAAAATATGTTTTGAGGCAATATTTTCAACATCTTTTTCAATAACATATTTAGCACTTTTGCAGTCAATACGTAACAAAAAATTTTGGTTTAACAAATCACTTTGAAATTTTGAAATACATAGTACTATAGATAAAATTTCCTTTTTAATAGTACTATAATTTAATTGTGCATTGTTCCAAATACCAGAATAGAAACGAACAATTTGTTTAGATGACTCAGGAGAAATTCTTTGTTTTAGAATACCACCATAACCAACATCAGAGGCATCGGTTTCAACAATTTTGAAAGCTCCAACAAGAGGAATACCAAGACAAGGCAATGTCTTAACATGAGTTTTGATTTGTTTAACAATAGAAGTATGAACATCGGACCAAGGAGGAGGATTACTTTTTAACCGATCAAACAGAGGTTTGCATTGTTTCCTCATATTTTTGTAAAAGTCTGCAACATAGTTTAATGACCCAAGAAATCTTTGGAGTTGTGTTTTGTCAATGATAACATCAGGAAACTTATCGGCAAACTGGATGGCTTTATCTATAGGACGAATCTGTCCTTCAAAGATATCATAGCCAAGGAAACGAACTTTGGTTTGGAATAGTTTAACCTTCTTGGTTGAGACAACAAGACCGTTTCTTTTGATAGTATCTAGAAACGAATTCAAATGTTTCCAGTGTTCGTCAATAGAGCTAGAGTAAACAAGAACATCATCAATATAAACAATGGTGAAATGATCGAAGGAGTTAAAAATATCATTCATGATATTTTGAAACTCGCTTGGGGCATTTTTAAGGCCAAATGGTATAACATTCCACTCATAATGTCTAAAAGGAGTGGTGAAAGCAGCTTTGTACCTATCATTCTCACTAATCTGAATTTACCAAAACCTTGATTTCATATCAAACTTAGAGAACACAACGGCTTCATTCAACCTATGGACAAGGTCATTCTTGTTGGGAATAGGATACCGAATCCATTCTAAAACCTTATTCAGTGGTTTGTAGTTAATGACTAATCTTGGGGTTCCTCTTTCAATTTCAGCATTTTTCCGGACATAAAAGGTCAACAAGACCAAGGAGACTTGCTATTCCTAATCAATTTTTTCTGCAACAAATCATGGATTTCTTTTTGCAAAATTCAACAGTTTCAACATTCATTTGGATAGGACGAGCTTTAGTGGGAATATTTTTCTCATCAAAATCCTTGACATATGGCAAATCAACAATATGTTTTTTCCTATGCCGAGAAAGCATTAGGAACATCGGAGCAAACATCATCAATCAACATTTTCTGAAAATTATCAATTTTGGATTGCAACAATTTATCGAAATTTGTTCAAAGAATTTTCTTGTATCTAACTTCTTGTCAAGAAATAGAAGATGTTTAATTTTAGCATGAATCATGTTTGAAGCAAGATTAGTATCAATATCAAACTTGAAGCAAATTTGAACTTTACTTTTTGTCCAAAAGGATCAGTAGTAATTCCATCATGTTCAACAAGAAAAGGATATAAAGCATTTATAAAAGGCAAACCAAGAATCACTTTATCAGTCATATTTTTAACAAGAACAGAAGGAATCTTGAAACAAACATTAGCATGGCATACATGAGCATTATTCAATTCATACTTTATTTTCATCCGAGAACCATTAGCGAAAACCAATCTTTCAAGAGATTTTTCAAAGTATTTTGAAGGAATCAGAGCCACTTTATGGTATCAGAGCCACTCTTTTCTGGCCGGTGGTAGTGTGGTTGTGTTCTTTGTCTCTTGTCCGTGTCTACCCGAACGCTTGATATTCCGTTGTTGTGTTCCCTTCTTACCGTCGTTGGCGCCACCCTAGTCGTAAAGTGAATTCTTAGGACCTAGCTGTAAGGCCCGTTTGAGCCAAGAGAGGGCGTGTAGGGCATGAGAGGTATGAGGTTGGTTAGGGTATGTGTTACGAAATGCAACGGTTGTGAGAAAAACATGATAACTGAGTGTTGAACCTAGGATAGTATGGATAAGTTGTGGAGATCCAACTCCTCTATCGCCTCCAGGACTAGTTGTCCTCCGATATTGTAAATGAAGAAGATCACACTATTGATGATAATGAGGTGATCTCGATTTTCGTAAATGGACTATTCCTAAAGTTGATACTAAAACCATTTATAAAACTAGTTTTGTTGAAAGTACTTTTCATTCGCTTACAAAGCTAGAACTGTTGAACAAATTTTCTTTATTTCGAGAATTCATGAAAAATGCTTTGTTTGTTTACTAAAAAGAATATTAATGACTTCCTTCTTTGCTAAAAAATTCAGTTATTTGCATATTGGTATGGTTCAAGTTGCTATTAAACCACTTACCCGAAAGGGTATTAATGCTTCTGTTCTCATGTGTTTAAGAGATGCTAGATTTAAGATTTTTAAAGATAGCATTCTTGGCATGATCACTTTGCTTCTTTGTATGATGGTCCTGTTTATTTTAATCAAGTTATCCCGATCTTACTCTTGCTTTGGATGATCCTAATATTGTTAAAGCTCTAACTTTAAATATTGCTTCATCCGGCTATCACATGGAAGAGGGTAGTAAGCCTTTTGCTTTGATCTATCGCATTTATTACAAACTAATGGGTACTCAAATGAATCCTTGTGCTATAATGCCTAGAGAACCTTCGTAAAAACCATGTTAATTCAATGTTCAACCCCGATGCTAAAATCCAAGTTTCAAAATGATTCAATGGCAAGATGTTAAACTTCCTAAAGATTGGTTGTTAGAACAAGAAACCCCTCTGCTAAACCCATTTTTGATGAGCTTGATCTCACCCATATTCAACAATATCTTGATGGTACTGTTAAAATAAGTTTTCAAAACAATCCACCTTTGAGGATCAACGAAGGAAGACATTCCTTTCTTTGGATCTGAAAGTATTTCAAAAAGAGATCGCGAGATCAATGAATTTTTGAAAAAGAATTTGGAAACATCCTCTCGATTTAAAGTTAAAAGGTATTTCAAGTGATAAATCCCAATTTAGCTCTGTTTACTATTCAACTAAACCTGAAACTTCCACTCCATTTAGTAAAACTGCTAATGAAGATGAGGAAGACATCAAGTTACATTACTCCATCCGATTTTGATTCTTCTATTGAAAATCCTCCTGTTTACCAAAATCAATTAAGAGTTTTGACTGTTTTAAATGATGATTTTGAAATTGATTGGGATTATCTGTACAATGAGTTTATGCTTGCATCAAACAAAACCAAGAGAAAATATTTCCAAAATAATTTTGCTCGATCGATAAAGACCGTGTTAAAAGAAAATGGTTGGAAATGATGAATCAATTGAAAAAACATATTTTGTTTTTTGATTTTCTTGAAAACCATTATGTTCCAAATAATGAGGTTTCAAAACAACATTTGAATGTGATAAAGAAATCAAATTTTGTTAAGATTGATAAAACCATTGTTAGGTCTAGTCATCCTCCTCTTGATTCAATTTTGATAACTACTAAGAAAGATGAAGTGACAAAAGAGGAAGTGAAGGCCTCTCCTTTCAAAATTGCTGATGATCAAACTCCCATTGTTAGCCTTATTGAACAAAACAATTTTACTAATCAATCTTTGCATATTATTGGTCAACACTTGACCGTATTGAAGAAAAAATTGTTGAAAAATCTGTTTTACATTAAAACCGAGAAACCTTTGATTGATTTACCCAGTTAAAGAGAAAAAGTTGTGTTCAAAACTTCTCAGTCCAAGACTCTTGAAATTGTTGAAAAAATGCTTTTTGATTTAAAAGTTAAAATTGAGGGTACTTCTACAAGAACTCCAACTGCTCTCACTATTTCCAAAAAAGAAATTGTTTCAGAAGAAATTGCATATTCTGATACCGTGTCTTCTGTTTCTTCCATTCTGTTGATGAACTTTATGAATGGAATATTGATGGTTTGTCCGAACTAGAAATCGTTACTAAAATGATTCACATGTCTATGGTTGGTATTGCTTATCAAAATAACCATAATCTTGATCAACCCGATGTTATTAACTTACTTGTTCTTGGGTTTTCTGGTGCTCTTCGTGGATGGTGGGATTCATATCTCACTGAAGAATCCAGAGAGTTTATTAAACATGCTGATAAAAAGAATGATGACTGTTTGCCTATTTTTGATGAAAGTATTGTTTGTAATGGAGTCAATACCTTGGTCTGTACTATTCTCAAACACTTTGTTGGTACTCCATCCAATATTTCATCTCATGATTATTTAAATAATTTGAGTTGTCCAACTATGTCCGAATACAGATGGTATCAAGATGTTTTTATTTCTAGAGTGATGCTCCGGAAAGATTGACTTAAGTTTTATTGGAAAGAAAAGTTTATTGACGGTCTGCCTCCTATCTTTGCTCATAAGGTAAAACAAGAATTAGTGGGTAAAAATGATTCTATTGATTATAATAATTTAACCTATGAAGATATTTTTAGTACTATTAAAAAACTTAGTACCAATAGGTGTAATGATAAAAAATTGTTAAAACACCAACTAAGGTACATATATAACTTTGTTAAACCTAATTATTTCTATGCTAAGAAGAGATTTGTTAACTGTGGAAAATCTGGATACTTTAATAAAAATTGTAAAAGAAAACCTAGAAATTTAAAAGACAAATTCAACATACTAAATATTGATAATTCTTCCGATATTAAAATTGGTAGTAGAGATTCTTGCTGCAATGTTATTAAAACCAATGTTCTCACCAAGAGTAAAGAGGATAAAACTTTGGAAAAATTTAATAAAAAGAAAGCTAAAGAACTAACTGTTAATGATTTACAACATGAAATTAATATTATTAAACAAGAGATAAGCGACTTAAAACATGATTCTAAAGATGTTAAAAGTGATAAAAATAATCTTAAACAAGGACTTGAGTATAATGATGGAGATGAATCCTGTCAACAAGCTCTTCTTTCCGGTAAAGGTATCCTTGATGATGTTACTATTTCTCAACTTGCTCTTGTTAATAAAATAATTCCTCCAAAATGGTTTACAAAAGTTAAAATTGTTGTTTCTCTTGATTATCATTTCACACTTATTGCTATGATAGATTCAAAGGCGTACATGAATCAGATCCAAGAAGGACTGATTCCTTCAAAATACTTTGAAAAATCTACTTGAAAGATTGGTTTTACGCTAATGGTTCTCGAGATGAAAATAAAGTATGAATTGAATAATGCTCATGTATGCCATGCTAATGTTTGTTTCAAGATTCCTTCTTTCTTGTTAAAAATATGACCGATAAAGTGATTCTTGGTTTGCCTTTTATAAATGCTTTATATCCTTTTCTTGTTGAACATGATGGAATTACTACTGATCCTTTTGGACAAAAAGTAAAGTTCAAATTTGCTTCAAGTTTGATATTGATACTAATCTTGCTTCAAACATGATTCATGCTAAAATTAAACATCTTCAATTTCTTGACAAGAAGTTAGATACAAGAAAATTGCTGAACAAATTTTTGATAAATTGTTGCAATCCAAAATTGATAATTTTCAGAAAATGTTGATTGATGATGTTTGCTCCGATGTTCCTAATGCTTTCTGGCATAGGAAAAAACATATTGTTGATTTGCCATATGTCAAGGATTTTGATGAGAAAAATATTCCCACTAAAGCTCGTCCTATCCAAATGAATGTTGAAACTGTTGAATTTTGCAAAAAGAAATCCATGATTTGTTGCGAGAAAAATTGATTAGGAATAGCAAGTCTCCTTGGTCTTGTTCAGCCTTTTATGTCCAGAAAAATGCTGAAATTGAAAGAAGAACCCCAAGATTAGTCATTAACTACAAACCACTGAATAAGGTTTTAGAATGGATTCGATATCCTATTCCCAACAAGAATGACCTTGTCCATAGGTTGAATGAAGCCGTTGTGTTCTCTAAGTTTGATATGAAATCTGGTTTTGGCAAATTCAGATTAGTGAGAATGATAGGTACAAAATGCTTTCACCACTCCTTTTGGACATTATGAGTGGAATGTTATGCCATTTGGCCTTAAAAATGCCCCAAAGCGAGTTTCAAAATATCATGAATGATATTTTTAACTCCTTCAGATCATTTCACCATTGTTTATATTGATGATGTTCTTGTTTACTCTAGCTCTATTGACGAACACCGGAAACATTTGAATTCGTTCCTAGATACTATCAAAAGAAATGGTCTTGTTGTCTCGGCCAAGAAGGTTAAACTATTCCAAACCAAAGTTCGTTTCCTTGGCTATGATATCTCTCGAAGGACAGATTCGTCCTATAGATAGAGCCATCCAGTTTGCCGATAAGTTTCTGATGTTATCATTGACAAAACACAACTCCAAAGATTTCTTGGGTCATTAAACTATGTTGCGGAGACTTTTACAAAGGTATGAGGAAACAATGCAAACCTCTGTTTGATCGCTTAAAAAGTAATCCTCCTCCTTGGTCTGATGTTCATACTTCTATTGTTAAACAAATCAAAACTCATGTTAAGACATTGCCTTGTCTTGGTATTCCTACTTGTTGGAGCTTTCAAAATTGTTGAAACCGATGCCTCGATGTTGGTTATGGTGGTATTCTAAAACAAAGAATTTCTCCCGAGTCATCCGAACAAATTGTTCGTTTCTATTCGGTATTTGGAACAATGCACAATTAAATTATAGTACTATTAAAAAGGAAATTTTATCTATAGTACTATGTATTTCAAAATTTCAAAGTGATTTGTTAAACCAAAATTTTTTGTTACGTATTGACTTGCAAAAAGTGCTAAATATGTTATTGAAAAAGATGTTGAAAATATTGCCTCAAAACATATTTTCGCTAGATGGCAAGCTATTTTAAGCGTTTTTGATTTTGATATTGAATATATTAAGGGTTCTCAAAATTTTATCCCTGATTTCCTTACCGTGAATTTCTGCAGTGTCACCATGACAAGTAGAAGACCAAAAGATAATCCTCCTGCTGAAACTGATAAACAAATTGTTAAAAAGGAACCTGCTTCTCCTCTTGAAATAACCAACCGTTTCACCACCCTAGGAACCATCCCTAGGATTAATTACTCCACTGTTCTTGCTTCATCTTATGATCCTTATGCCTTAACCCCTGTTAACCCCCATCAAAACTGTTTATCCAAAAAATTCCCCTCAATACATCAAAAAACAATATTTCCAACACCTGTTTTATATTGAACCCAACAGAGCCTCTATTTCGATCCGCTCGGACTTGCTAGGAGTTATTTCCCTCCAAAGTTTCATTGGATTCCGGAGCATAGGGAAAAGAATTTAAATTATTATTCTGATCTTCTGCGCCATGAAAGATCTATTATTATTAACACCATTTCTGATCACAAAGATGTTTCCAAAATTATTTACCACAGTGTTTACTTGGCCAATTTTATTTCTCAAGAATAATGGGGCTCTTCTCTTACATCTACCAGAACAATGCCAAGTTCCCCCATTCCCTATTCATATTATGATTATATCATGGCTTGGTCAAGATTCATGCTTTGCACTGAGAATGAAAACATGTCTCATTCCTGGTTTGTTAACTTTGACAAAGAATTCACCGGTGATTTGCCCCTTTGGTTCAACATTTGGTGGGCCCAATTTGGTCCTATTGTTGATTTATTTCCTGCACCATTGCTTGAAGCTTTCAACAGTTTCAAGAAATGTTTTAGGTGTGATGCTTATGGAGCCAAATTTCCTGCCTTGCTTCATTTTGTTAAAAAATATAAAATACCTTGGATATTGAAATGGCAATATGAGAAAGATGGTGATGTTCTCTCTAGGCATTGGTATGTAAAATGGTGGGGAAAATTCCCTCACACTCAAAAGATCATTACCGCTGTTGCCTTTATCTCCGGAGAATCTTCATCTCTTTGCTTTGCTTTGCCCATGGCCAAAGATCATTCCCCTGTTCAAACCCCCTGCTCCCTCGATACTCCCTCTTCTTCTTCCGGCAAAAATGTTCGGACTAAAAGCTCCTCTATTGACAATTTGAGAAAGAATCCTGATGCTCTTCTAGCTTTACTCAAATGGGCGGAAAGAAGTCTGTTGCTAATCGGGAAGAATCCAAAGAGTCCTTTGAAGAATCTGTTGCTCACAACCCTTATTTCCCATATGACCAGGAGCTGTTTGGACATGATGAAGATACTCCGGATCTTCGAGAAGATTAAGCTTATTTGTCCGGCCTGCATAAAGGCCAAATGCTACACTGTTTACTAGTGGACTTTCACCGTTAATTTCCACTCCCGATGATAATCTTTTTTACTAGTGGACTTTCACTGTTAATCTCCACTCCTGATGATAATGTTCTGAAAAGTTGAGTCTCCGTGTTTCCCGTGACTTTTAGTCACACCAAGATTGCTTTTAGCAATTTATCTTTTACTGTTCATGAGCACTGTTTACTCAAAGCTTTGCCTATTTAAGGGGGGATGTCCCTTAGGGTTTTTCAAGTCAAGTTAAGTCAAGTTTACTTCTGATTTCTCTTCCCTTAGAACTAGCCTTCTTAGAGAGAGAACCCACTTGCTTCTACTACTACTACCTTGTTTACAACCTTGTTCATCCTTGTTCACTACAAGCCTTGTAATCCTACAAACCTTGTAACTAGGACTAGTTCAAGCTTTGTAACTGTTGAGATCTTGTATTCACTACTACTACTGTAAGTGTTTATCCTACTTTCAATAAGAAGTATTTTCAGTTCTATGTTCATTACTTTACTTGTTGCTACCACCACCTGGGACGGATTACTGCCATACCGGATGGTTTTAAATTGCTTTCATTTATTTTAAACTATTGTTCTTATTTACTTTGAATTATACTGCTTGGCTGGTTCTACCGCCTTATTATTGTTCTTACATTCAAGTTATTTATTTTCAAGCTATTTACTTTCAAGTTCTTTACATTATTTCCATTTACAATATTATTGTGCTTCCGTCTCCTTCTCTTGAGCAGCGTGTCCCCTTCCCCCTTTATGGTATATATATATATATATATATATATATATATATATATGTCTTACAAGTTACAAGATGATAAAGGAACCCACAACATAGTCATGTCCCTTTTGGTAAATTACACACAACACAAACATTTTACACCAATCAATATCAATATATATATATATATATATATATAAAAGCAGAGATCTCATGCGGGAGAGCATGAGGTTACGCCATGTGGCGCTCCCTTTGAAGAGTTTACTCCCTCCACCCCTCTCTTCTCTTCATGTCTTTTAGCATACCCGAACAATTTGCCTTTTAAGTATTTTTCTGTTTGACCTTCCACCTTACCTAAATGTTTAATGAGTGCCATGTGGTAATTTCTCTTTCTCTTTCTCTCTCATTTAAAAGGGTGAATATCCTTATCTTAAAAGAAATTAGTATGCTTTTCATTTACCCGGCCTTCATATCAGATTTGGACTTTTCGTCTCCACCTTCACGTAACTCTTGCATTGCCTAACTTCTCCTATTCCCAATCTTCTTATATAAGTACTAGAACTAGAATACAAATGTGAAAGCATTAATGTGAAGAAGGCAGGGTTAAAAGTATATTGAACCTTGTGGGTTGTGATCATGTTGGGAATCACGATTCATATCTCTGTCCTTAATTTGCTGGATGACACTTCCTCCGGTACTCTCTCTCTCTCTCTATAGATGTTGACAAGCATATGGCTGTAACTAAAATAATATTGAAAGCTAATACTCATTTTGACAAGAAAATAGTTGTTTTCCTTCTTTCTTTCTATTTGTGTGTGAAGATACGACATCGTTGAATCACAACAATCGAGGATTTGAAGCTCCATTGAAGAAGAAAGTGAATGTCATGGATGGAATAATCCAAGATCGGTCATGGTGATATCACATGGTAATTGTTTTTATTTTGGGTTAATTATGGAGACTAGAGTACATGAATTGGCAGCCTATAGTGTTATTTCTATATTCCTTGAAATTTTTGGTTGTGTTAAGATCAATTTACTCATTGTACAATTAAAAAAATATCAAGGATTAGTATAAGATTGGAGAATTGATATTAGCTAGATAAATCTAACATGGCATGTGTCTACAGATATTATTTTAGCAAATGATTTCATATCTATAAAAACAAATTGACCTTTGGTGCTTGGTGCTTCTTGATGCCAATTAAGGGTGAATATGGTGATGGTTCTTTGGTGGTGACCCAACACACACAACGGGACCCCATTTGGTCTTGCGTGAATTTAGATTTCTTTCAAAGATACAATATTGAGTCACTTGGCCTTAAACATGTACAATTTTATTTAAATGGAATTATAGTGGTAAGTTGGTAACCATATGGCTTTAAAAATTCATTTGATTTCTTTTTCTTTTTTTATTTACAAATTATTTGGAATTTGTGACAATTCACTCTTGGCACCATGTATTACTATATGTGCAATATATTATAATTCAATTTGGTATCTTCTCTTGAGTTCCGTAGTACAATATTTGGTCATTTGGTGTTCTTCCATTGTTAAACTATTAGTAATAATGATTCTGTCACAAAGGAGATGTGCAACCATAAAAATAACTTCAAGTTTTGAGCTTCAAAGAGCTGCTATCGTGGATGATTGTGCAGAAACAGGATGTTGAACTTTTCGCCATGACGGTGGCTAATCTGGTCTCGGAGAAACCAGGTCCGGTTGAACCACACGGCCCAAAGACTCCACCAAATCCCTCAACGTGCTAGAGAGTGGCTTATCGAGTTCACAGCAAGCCAAGCCACACAGACAACACTAAGCGACGAGGCCAGGATGGACACGCAGATTCTGGACAGCACCTCCATCGGACCTGGTGAAGATCAATTTTGACAGAGCGGTTTTTAGCGGGGAAAATAAATCGGGCATCGAGTGGTGATCGAGAGATAGCTCAGGTTCGGTGTTGGCTTCTTGCTCTAAGAAAATTCCACATGCTCTCATGGGTTCGGAGGTCAAGCATTAGCAGGCGATCACGGCGTTGTCTTTTGCTCTTGAGCTAGGCGTCGATAAAGCGATTTTGGAAGGTGACTCAATGGACGTTATCAAAGCACTCACTCAAGCAGGCGCACACTGTCTTCAATTGGACCTTGGATAGATGACTCAAAGATACTAGCATCCGATTTTGTTCAATTACAATACTCTCACGTAAGAAGAGAATGTAATAGGCTTGCTCACAAATCGGCTAGATATGCAGTAGACATACCAAACTTCCTTGTGTGGATGGAGGATGTTCCACCACAGTTTGTAGTTGTTTTACAGGCTGATTTAGCCAATTTAATTTAAAGCATTTCGAGTTTTCACCCTAAAAAAAAAAACCTTTAATCTCATATTTGCACGTAACTTTGAATGATTGGCATTCAGCCCTTAAAGCATGTAACTTTGAGGTATCCAATTGAGAAAGAACTTGAAAAGGATTACAACCAAAATTGAATTTTGTGTTGTTTTGTTTTCTCATAAAAATGCACACCATAGTCATTGAAGTGTATTTCCAAATTAAGAGGCTTCATATCAATTTAGCACCAAAAAAAAAAAAAAAAAAAAAAAATTGTAATGGATATATGTGTGCAACTTAAAATTCTCACTTTTTATGACAAACTATTTGCTTCATCTAATTTCTAATTTTTATAACAATTATGTTATAGTCTATATTTTTTATCACCTTATATGTTATCGTAACAATAATTCATATTATTATTTATCAAATAAAAAAAAAACAATAATTCATATTTTTACTCTAATATATGTTCAACATTTTCCATAACCTTCTTACATAGAAACTTACAACATAATCCGCGCATCGCGCTGGCAATCCACTAGTTTTATTCAATTGCTCAGCTAATAGTTAATAGAAACAACACTTTTTCATGGTTTTACCAAACACTTAAAGTGTGTTTTCAGAAATAGTGTTTTCAAAACGCATGTTAAAAACATGCTACTTTTTAAAAACACAAATTTTAAAACAATTTATCCAAACGGACCCATAATCTTACAAGAGTCGTGGTGGGTGAACTCTTTCTCATGCAACTCAAATTAGGATTAGGATTACTCAAATTAGACCTTCCTAACCAGGCTCTTAGACCTGTTCGTCTTGGGCTTGTGTGATTTTCCCCCTCTATGATCAGTCAGTCCACTAGGTCTATACTGTAGACCAAATAAGAAACACAGGTAATCTACCTTGCAAATGTTAGATACCAATATGACGTTTTGGTTTGTAAGCCAAAATGAGAGACAAGAATCTTGCTGGATATATGTAAGAAACCAGTCTGATTTTTAATTTTTAATTTTTTGCTAAGAAAAAATAAGAGATATTAATAAGCATCAAAAGGTGCAAATCTATATAGATTGGAAATGATCTACTAAAAAAGTTGATGTCATCTACCAGAGTCTTGAGTTCCCAATGAGGATTGTAATGCTCACTAGACAAAGCTTCTACACAAACTTTAGAATCACTCTCCACAATCAGCTTATCAACTCCCATGGATTTAGCAAGTGGAAGACTCCAACAAATAGTAGAGCCTCTGCCACTGCATGGGAGTTCTTTTGGTCCAACTCTGCAATACTTTAACCTTCCAATCACAAACAACACTACCTTTATTGCATTCCACAGCAGCATCACTACTTCCTGCAAGTGGTTTGGACCAGTGAGTTGACTGAGTATTCTGGGTAGCACCGAATTTTTGTTTCCTAGCCTTGAAATGACATTGTAACTGTTTGTTTATTGTTATTAGTATCTTCAAAGGGCAGGTTTTTCCATTGTTAAAGCACACACCTGGTTTCTTAACTCCCATATGATCACAGCAGCAAGCAAAGCAAAATTATCACATTTGGTTTTGTAGATGGGGGATTTATAATGACTTTGACCTGATCTAAGCATGAATAGGCTTGGATTGCCTGAGACTGATGCTCCAGAATGGGTTAAAACAAGCTGCCTTAGCAATAGGGAAATGGAGGGACAAGTAAATGTTAAGTCCTGTCTTCTTACTGGCATAAAGGGCATTTTATGTCAGAAACTTCCTAATTAAAGGCCCAAAATTCAATTTATGTTCGGCAGGACATTTGTTGCGTGTCTCCAAAGAAACATTTTAAACTGTTCATGAATTCTAAGCTTTCAATAATGATCTTCCAAAGTTCTCTCTTCAACGTTGAATCTATTGGATTGGCTACCCAATATGCTGACTTGATCTTAATTGCTACCCAAACCATCTAATCTGGCCTCTGAGCAGTGGGAATGACTATTCTTTGAATGGAACTTTTTGTCTCCCGGTTAAATAGTTGATTCAGCTTCTTTAGATTCCGAGCTTTGCTCTCTCTCTCTCTCTCTCTCTCTCTCTCTCTCTCTCTCTCTCTCTCTATATATATATATATATATATATATGTGTATGTATGTATATATGTGTGTGTGCGCGCACAAATTGAGCTACAACGCTCTTGGCAAGCAATGTAATGCAGGTAAGTAATATATATATATATATATATATCCCACTTGTCTCCAAGAAGAGGTGGTTTCTTGTTGCATGAATGCATAAGATAATATCTTCGAAGTCCTAAGTGCTTCTTGAACGGGTAACTACACTGTAGCTTTGAGCAAACAACCTACACATAGCTTCATATGTGCCATTTGTACCCATTATTATTAGAAGACCATGTTTCACAACATTACAGACATACAAATCAAGTTAATTACTTATAACGTTTGCATTACATAAATCCAATTGACAGAAAATCAGCTACATGTTTGCCATACATAAAAAGATAAGGGCAGCTAGACTGATTCATCAACTAGCTTTCTTATGTGAACTTAGCTCCATTAAGAATTTCTTATAAAACAACCTGGTGAGTTTACAGATCTTGCAACCTCTACAGCTTTCTTCCGCTCAACAACATGTGCACCAACCTAACCCACTTTGCACTGGCTTTGTAACATCATAAGATCATGACCATCTACTTCTTTAGAGATAAACCAACAACTCTATGTTGGTCATAAGTCATAACAAAGCTAAATAGCACTATTTTCCTGCAAGGGGCAGTGCTACCATACCATTTATGGCTTCAAATTTAGCTTGCTGAAACCAGCAATGATTCTATCTCTTGTGATCATTTTGTGGTTTTCATAGAAGTCTAGTATCTCCATAGAGATATTTTTCACCTGTCAGAAACACATCATTCATAATTTCGCAGATTAGATGAAAAAATCGGCACCTTTTAAGAAGCTACTAAAAACAGTGACATTAATGGAAATTTATTGAATTTTGTAAATTACATGTTCAAACATGCAATGTACGTGCAATTGCAGCACAGGATTTAGCAAGCATATAATAGCCATTTATATGACACTATTAGCTATTACTGCTTATACTATATAAATTTTAGTTGAAGATATAGAGATGCTAAGATCCTTGATAGATATTTTTACTCCTATAAAATCAACTCTATCAGGAACTACACTAAATTTCTATCAAAAAAAAAAAAAAAAAAAAAAAAAAAAAAGAACTACACTAAATTTTTACTCCCATGGCATGTCAACCTCTACCACAGGTAACAAGTAAAAAGAAAAAGAGTACAAACAAGGAAAAAAAAAAACATATATAAGGCGGTACTGTGGTACTCTAATTTAGGGAAAAGAGCATAATAATTTATTTTTGGAACTTCAAGATGGTATAGAATTATGATGTGGTTTTGATATAACTTCCAAATATTATGGTGAATCAGGATTTACAAAGTGAGCCCAAAAATTTTTGGTTCAAAAGATCGTTGTGCTGAGTATTATTGGTATTGGTTTCAAATTAGAAAGCTGATGTAGGATACATTCAAAAGGGGACATGAAGGGTAAATAAAATGCAAAGTGAACTCTCTAAGTTTAACTTAAATTCATTTAAATCCTCTAACTTTACTTTCGTTTAATTGAGTCTTTTAAATTTCAAAGTTATTCAATTTAGGCATTTTAATCAATTTTGTTATAAAAAAAAATTGCCATTAAGTATGCAATTAACTAATGAAATTTTTTTTTTTTTGAAAACAATTCTTACATAAAAAATCTATAAAATATTTTAATTAATTTTATAGATTTTTTTTTTTTTTTTTTCATGTGAAAACAATATTTTTTTAAGGGAAAATTTTTGACAAAATTGTACAGTAGACTTGAATTGAATAAATTTGGAATTTAGAGTACTCAATTGAATGAAAGTAAAGTTAGAAGACTGAAATAAATTTCAACTAAACTTAAGATGGTGGAATTTGCATTTTAACATTTTTTAAAAAATTATTATTATTTTAATTCCATCCACCATTATCTATAACCAAGTTTAGGACATTTTTATGATAATAGAAAGTGTGCTTGTCAAAAAAATACTTACTCGTTCCATATGCAATGGCTAAGTTAGGAATATTTTCTAGGGGGCCAAGCTAAATATAATAAAAGTTTTTTTTAACTAAAAAATAGTTTAATTTACAAAGTTAATAAATTAGAAGTATAAGATGACTTAATTTAATTGTTCAAACAAATACTATTATTAAAGTACAATGTAAATATGTATCACTTTTTTTTTTTTTTTTTTAAATATGTACATTATTTACCACCTCTTTTTTTTTTTTTTTTTTTTTTTTTTTTTTTTTATGCAACATGAGTCTATACAATGTAAAGTTCCTTAAATATAAAGAAAATTAGTGATCACTCACTAGATAACAACATTGCTATTAGGAAGGGCAAAAATTGCTCGACCTGCGGGTACCCAACTCGACCCTAATGGGTCGGATAAAACCCGACTCATGAAACAAATGGGGCAGATGTGGGTTAGGTGCGGGTATAATGCATACCCGCCCCAAACTTGACCTGTATACATATATCATATTAAAAAATTTTAAAAACCATAACTACTTTCACTTGCTTTCGCCGCCCTCCTCCACCTCGCCATTACCAGTCCCTCTTCCACCTCATTGATACATCCTATCTGCCTCCTTCACCGCCCCACTCACTCCTCCACCTCACTGTAGACATTGCTCCCTCCACCTTGCTTCCCTCACCATGCTGCTCACTCCTCCACCTTGCCATATTCGCTGTTCCCTTCTCCCTACGTACCTCCCTTACCTCGCCTTGATTAGAAAAATGAGGGATTTTTGTTGGGTTTTCCAGGTGTGTTGTGGTTTTGTTTTTGGAGTTTTGGAGGGGTTGAAACAGTGCTAGCTTTCGGGTTGTAAAGGACAGATCAGTTGTTGTTTTGTGTTGATGTAAAAGGAAAAAGGTAGGATTTTTATGTATTTGGGTTATGTATTTAGGATTTCTGTATTTGGTTTTGTGATTTTTATGTATTATATCATTGTCAAATGTATTTTGAATGTTATGTATTTAGCATTTTTGTATTTGGGTTTGTGATTTTGAAAGGAAAAATGAGAAATCTCAAAATTAAATTATTGTAGATTTGTGTGATTTTGTTGTCAAATGATATTGATATATATATATATATATATGCTTTTTATAAATTGGGCTATGATTAAGGGACTTTAGATTGGGACCCAAAGGGGCATAGTGGGTGGGGCCTGTGGGGCCCGTAGGGTCAGGTAGGGGGGTAAAAAAAACCGTTTAGTTAATGGGGCGAGTTCGGGTGGCGGGGCGGGTTCGGGAATAAAGAAACCCGCTCCACACCCGACCCGTTGCCATTCCTAATAGCTATTGGTCCTATACATATTGTACTACACGGAGCGATCTTATAATGTCAAATTGAACTACATGCACCAACACATCAATGGAAAAATATCAATAAATAAAATAATAATATAGTTAAACAATCCTATTTTATGGGTTACTTTAGTTTTCCATTACAAAAAAAAAGTTACATTGTACCTTTACTAACACAAAGTCGCTAAACACATTTCAAATTTCGAATATACAAACGGAGAGAGAAAATCAAAGGGAGACAATCATGCAGTGGAGCCTTGGAGGGCTTGGAGGCTAAGATTTGAGCTAATCGTCCCCAATTGGTGGATGGTGTTCTTTCAACAATTTGCAACATGGAATAAATTTAATGTTAAGTTAATTATTAAATATCTTTTTGGATAAACTTATTTTTTTCACAAAGAGACATGTCTCCTACCAAAGGACATGTAAGAGTCTATAAATATGAGAACTCCTTATTCATTTTGTATGTTAGATTATTTTATCGTTGTTGCTATTTGTTGGTCATTCCTACCTAACGGGATTAAAATCCGTGCCGTTTAACAAACTTGTATGACAACTTATTTGGATATACACAATATCTAATAATTCCTCACTATATAGTAATACACACTTTCATAGGAACACGAAAGTCACCATCAATGATGGCAGTAATGAGTGTTGATGAGTGACAATGAGAGGAAGTTTGGTTTTGTTGATGCCTACTTTTGACAAAGGGCCCAATAGTAGAAGAAGCCTAACAATATAGAAAAGGTGAGAAAAGGAAAATAGTAAGGGAATAAGGAAACAAGCCCAACAGGTTGAAATGATAGGATTGATAGCTAGCAAGCCCACAACAATAAAAAGGCGGTAAACAAGAAGTAAATGGGCCGAGGAAGCCCAAAGAATGAAATAGTAAGCCTATGAGAATAAAAAGAGGTAAATGGGACAGGAAGCTCGGAAATGAATTAGTAAACTCAATGGGTCGGCCTAAAGGCCAATAATCCCAAGAAGTAATAAGAGGTAAGGATGTGGTAATTGGGCCGAGGAAGCCCAAAGAATCTAGCAAAAGGCCTATGAGAGTAAAGGAGGTAAAGAGGAAGTAAATGGGCTGAGGAAACCTAAGGAATGAAATAATGAAATGGGCTGGCATAGTAGGAATGTTGGCCTACAAAGCCTAAAAGAGGTAAAGATGTGAAAAGTGGGCCTAGGAAGTCCTAAGCAAAAGATTGACAAAGAAGTGAGTTGGCACGACAGGAATGTCAGCCCATAAGTTCACGGGGTAACACAAAGTAAAAGGGAGGGTAAAGCCATAGCAGGTACGATGAAGTGATATGGTAGGATCAATTGCCAAGAGGTCTATGAACATTAGAAAGAAAAACATGGGCTCGACAGGAAGATGAGGGCCTTTTCCCAAGCAACGCCCAATCTAAAGAAGGGATGAAAGGCGGGGAACATGAGCTCAAAAACCCACACATCTTTCACGCAATAAGAGATAAACACCAACTAGAATGTACAGCAGAATCAAACAAAGATGGAGGAAGCAGAGATTGTGTGAAGGCTAGAAAGAAACAAATTCAGATGGAGTGGAGCATGTACAAAGGGCCGAGGCACCACCTACCTATACCCAACCAATACATGGAAGGTGGGCCACGGGTCAAGGTATTCGAAAGGTGTGGTTTAGTGGTGGGGAGAAAGAAGGGGTCTATTTTAGGGTTCCTGCTCAAACTTCTTTGGGGAGAGATGTCCTGCTGAGATGGCATCTTACCCAAAAAAGGTAAATGTGGGTTGGAATCACTTGATGCATGCCATAGAGGTAGGTAATAGAGAGGTTTGATCCTTATCCGGATGAGGGAAGTGAAAAAACAGAGAGAGGTAGGAAACAAGACAAGTAATTGTGTCCGGGAATGGAGAGTGGTGCAACCAACACATTGAGCAATGGTAGTGGCTGAGTGGCGGCAAGCTAGTAGGCGAGTCTCGGAAGGACACCCATAAGGAGCCAAAAGCGATTAAGGGGTAAAAATGGTAAATTCCACCATGACGAGATAGTATAAAAGGCGATAGGCATGAACGATAAAGGGGGGACGAGAAGGAACGAAAGAAGAGGAGGTAGAATAAGAAAGGAAAGAGAGAAAAGAAAATAAAATACAAAAATCAGAGAGACATGAGTGGTAGGAATAGAGGCATGCATCAATAGACTACATTTTTCTCTCCATCTTGACAGACCCACTCTTTGAGAGATTGAGGATTGAAGCTTAAACCATTTAGGTCATTTTTTCAAAGTGCGTAACTTCTATGGTAGAAGCCTTTTTTGAGGTTACTCACATTTGGATCGATTCCTTTCTTGGACTTCCATCTACTGAGAAGCTAAGCTTACTTTTACGCGGACAAGTTTTTCTTTTATGCTTGTTGGGTGATTAGTTTACCGTTCGGTTATTGAACTTTTTACTTTGTAGCGTCATTTTCACATTTGTATTATTCTGCCATAACTTTATTAGGCCACTTTCCCTTATTTAGGTGTTAATGTTATTTGTTTAGTATTATAGTTATTCTGTCATATTGTATTCCTATTATAACATCTCATAATTTATTCCTTCTATGGGCACACCGTACACTTAATACCTTTGCTAGGATGCATCTATCTTGGGATGGCTCGACTTGTGCACAAACTGGCATAAAGTGTATTTCATTTAGGTTAGCCCAAACTCTCTTACCTTAGACCCACGGACTGCGGTGCAGTAGGAGAGACCAAAGCCGAACAACACAAAAAGGCCCACCACAGGTTCATTCAAAGGGAAAGAAGAGAATGAGGATTTAGGGACCAACGAAGCCATTAGGAACACCATCGATGGTAGTAAGCAAAGGAAAAGATGGAGAAAAAATAATAGGAAAACATAATAATAATAATAATAATAATAACAATAATGAGTTAAATATTATTCCCCTCAAAATGGAGTGCTTTGACAAATTGAAATTCCATTGCTTAATTAAGGTAGTACTTAATGGTCCATTAACACTGTATTGACAAAATGCCTTAATCGAAAGATTATATAACGTATACAAATTTTAAAACTTTAAAGGACAAGATCTAAACTACCATCTCAAATATGTAATTTTCAATTTAGTAAATTAAAAAAAAAAATGATGATGCCACTTTGTCCTAAAGAATCTAGCCATTTACATTCCAATAAATCTAAGGACACAATTAATTTCACAATTGCTTTGATGTGGTAGTTTATGATTGGTGTATAATAGAAGTGATGTTAACAATGGTTCCATGTGAAAATGATGTATTACAAATCACCCACCTCAACTAGTTAAGAAAAAAGTTGTAAAATTTTGTGCATGTGTGACTTTAGTTTGTTTTTCTAAACAGAAAAATTCCACGATGAGGAATTTAAAAGATAAAATAAGGGTAAATTCCATTTACATACCTTGAGAATTGGGATACTACAAATCATGTCCAAGACTTTTCAAAATTGACTAATTTGGTCCCTAAAAGCCAACTTAGTCCCTAAGATAGTTGAGAAAAAATGATTAATTGGCCTAATAGTATTTGGGGACTAAGTTGGCTTTAGGGACTAAATTGGTCAGTCTTGAAAAGCCTTAAACCTAGTTGACATTAACTCGGACTTCAAAGTATGTTAATGGAATTTACCGGTAAATAAGGTACAATAAAAGACAAAGGAATAGAATCCTCAGTACCAACTAAAGTTCCTAAACCGATTCATTTTCCGTATGCAACCTGTTTGCTAAAAAGTTAATAAATTACTTTTTGTGTTTGGGTTCTTTATATCATAATTTTAGTAATAATAGTGTTTTAAAATGGGTTTATAATATATTACATACTTAGAGTACAACTACAAAAAGGTCTAACTTTTGTAGTTGTAGACTGAGGTTATAAATAGTGGACATTAGATATACACAACCAATATGGGATAAACATCTCTATTTTTTTTGAATAAACATTAATATTTATTAGAATACACAAAAATAGTAATATTTATTAGAACACATAAAAATAGTAGTTATGTATGAAGTTTGAACTTAAGGCAAAATGTGTACGGGAATTTATGGCTTCCAATGGATGAAAATAGCCAAATACCACGTTTTGGCAAAATTTTGTGGCAAACTAGTCTTGTTTGAAAATATTTAGCAAACTACCACTTTTTTAGTACTCGAGTTTCACAAAATTGAGTTCTAAATAGTACTCGAGTTTAGTGAACTCGAGTTTCTAGTGAGTTGCCAGCATGACACTACTGACCTGGAATTTGTGTAATTAAAAAAATAATATGGTACTCGATATTATTAAAATTGCGTACTTCTTTATAGCACTTGAGCTTCATACAGTCAAGTACCTTGTTTTTTTTATTTATTTTTTATTTTTTTAATCTCCCGTAGGAACTCACTCTTGCATCTTCTCTCAAATTCACCATCTATTTATAGCCAAAGTTCAAATTTGAAATATCAATAGTTACACCAACATGTCAAGTCAAAGAAAATGGCAAGTATTTATGGCCAAAGTGTCATCCATTTCGGCCAAAAGAAAAGAAGCATGAATTTGGTTTGCATGTCAGGTGTTGTTCCAGGCTATCTTCTTTGACAATTCATGAAGAACATTTAATGCAAGTTCTTGCATTTCTTCATGCATGAAACTTCTTGATTATCATGCATCTTCCTGACATGGGCATGCAAGCCATTTAATGGTTTTTTGGCTAATGTCAAGCTACTAAGTTTGACTATTCAAGCTATTCAAACATAAACAAAAAGTAGAAAAAGGGCAAAAAAAAAAAAAAAAAAAAAAGGTACTCGACTGTACTAAGCTCGAGTACTATAAAGAGATACTAAATTTCACTAATATTGAGTGCCATATATATATATTTTTTAATTCCAGGTTAGCGATGCCATATTGGTGACTCATTAGGAATTTGAGTTCACTAAACTCGAGTATTAAAAAAGTGATAGATTGCTAAATATTTCCGAAATAGTGCTAGTTTGCCACAAATTTTGCCAAAATGTGGTATTTGGCTATTTTCATCGCTTCCAATGTGACAGTGATTGTGATATAAAATGTCCAAGGGTTCAAAGTTGGCGCTCGTTGGTACCTATAAACTGCATGGAACATGAGGAGAAAGTGAGGAATCTTGATTTATAATAATTTTTAAGGAAAAAAAAAAAGCACATGGCATATTTTTATAATGTGTAATAATAATTTTAGAAACGTGTACAATTTAATTAATTTCAGATAAATGAAATAATAGTATCATTTTTATTGATTAAAAAATCGAACGTGTTCCAAACATTTACCGTAAAAATAAAACTCATAGCATATTTTTCTTCTAATTAATATAAATATATATATTTATATATATATATATATATATTTATATAAATATAACCAAAACCTTTAAATTTTTGTTGACCTCTTTAGACCTTGCCACATCATTATTATTATCTATATATAATATAAAAAAAAACTTAAAAATAATTCCTAATTTACTTTTCTTTGACTTACGTTAGATTTTTTTTTTTAAGAGGACTCACTTTAGGTTTCAAAAAAAGAAAGAAGAAGAAGAAGAAGAAAGACTCACGCTAAAAAAAACTTTAGGATTAAGAAAAAAAGAGAAAGAGACTCATGTTAGGACTCTCTCTTCCCCCGTCAAAACCTTAGCAGTTACCACCTCAAAACCCTAAACTTAATTTCACTTTAGGATTCAAAAAAAGAAAAAGAAAAAGGAAGAGACTCACGTAGTAAAAAAAAAAAAAAAAAAAAAAAAACGTTAGGATTGAGAAAAAGAGAGAGAGAGACTCCTGTTAGGACTCTCTTCCCTCCTCAAAACCCTAGCAATTACCACCTCGAAATCCTAAACTTAACTTGGCAAGGTAACGTTCTTTCTTTTTTATATGCTTTCATATGTGCTTGAGATTTTGTTTCTATCTTATTCTTTTGTTATGTTTAGAATTGATTTTTTTTTTTAGAGTATTTGGGTTAATCTCCATATTTATATTGACATTTTTGGGTTGAAATTTCTAATAATGATTTTATATTGTATATGGCGGATGAAGCATCTCTATTTTTTGGAGAAAAATCAAAACTGCAACCTATATCTTTTAGCCTAGGGAATAGTAAATTTTAATTTGGTATATTATATATAATTGTTTTTTGAATTTGAAGGGTGTGGGGGTCAATTAATCAGGAAGTATTATTAAAACAAGATTAACGAGCCTATGGCCCTATCTGAGGACATTTGACCATCCGAGGAGGCCCACACAAGGTTATGAGGGGAACAGAATGAGGAGAGGAGTAGAGACAATGTGAGATAGGTCCAATAAGCGTCCGAGGACAAAATCTTTCTCGGCAGCCTGTGTCCGAGGTAGACCTGGGTGCCATATCATCACGGACCACTTCGGAGTTACATCACAACTAAGGATAAGACGTTGGACCAGGGATAAGAAAAGAAAGGTAAACAAATATTTGCAAAAGCTGGCTCCATATTAAATGCCTTTCAACCAACTCTCTGGCCGCATTAATGTGGAGGTGATGCCTGAATAGTGATCAAGCGACCTTACAACTACTAGTTGATGGTTAAGGAGGTCTTTGGATGGGATAGGAAAGAGTCCCTCGAATCTAACCTACACGTGTGTGGTAGGGATGACACCAAGATTGTAGTATATAACATGGAAAAATGTCTTGAGAAAAGGCATAAAAAAAGGAGGACTGTAACTCTTGCACAAATTAATTATTGAAGAAAACCATATGATATGAACTACTTAATCTGATCGAGGATAGATTTTTCAATCTTACTTGTGTCAAACCATCTTGAATCGTTAAATCTAATCGTTTTTTCTTCCGGGATAGATCTAGCTCTTCTATCCACGCTCTACAAATTTATTGTTTGGGCCGTTAGAGTTTGAGCCCAATCCGGTTTTGGGACCAATCCGATTTCAGTCCTTACAAAGGGTTTTGTTTTGTTTTGCGGTAGAATTTGGGGATTCTATAAAATTTGGAAGTTTTAAGCCTTGAGGTTTTTGGTATTTGCATTTCAGTAAGTTGATCTTAATTCTTCACCTTATATGCTTTTGCTTTATTGGTAATTTTTATTTGGGTTCATGTGATTTTTTGTTTTCTTAATAAATGCTATGATTTTTGGTTGATTAATTATTTGTTTGGATTAATTTCAATTAATTATTTGTTTGAATTCAACATAAAAGATAATGGAATTAGGTGTTATAATTTTGATATTGTTCGATGTTTTGAATTGTTTATATTGTTATTACTATGCCTAAGTAAGATTGAGAAAATCATATTGCTGCTCAAATTTGAAGTTTGGTGTGTCTTCCTCATATTATGGTTTTTGTTTATATTTTTGTAGTTTATATTAATTCTGAGTGTGTGTATATATATAACTTTTGGGAGTTTTGCTTTATTAGTTTAAGAATTTTAAAGTACTTTGTAGGTTTTGGTAACTATGCACTGCGTGAGATGTTGACAACATAAGCAAACATGTATGGTATTAACATTTTATAAAAATATCTCTTACAACCCAATAATGTTAAACAACACTTCTAAACTATAGACAAGCATAGAAGTTAAATATTTCTTCCCATTGTATTTTATTTAATTATGACAGTTCAATTTTATTTTTTTAAATGCTAAATAGTGAAATGTTTATAATATGCATATTATTGACCTAATTTTCTATTTCTAAATTTATTAGATTTTATTATATAAATAACTTTTTCGTGCATTGTACAGGTTAGCGACTAATATATGTATATATATATATATATATATTCTTATATCAAATAAAAAAAGAGAGTTTGTTTTTGGAAAAGACAAAGAGAGTTTTTATTAAGTAGATTCACTTATATATTTTTATAACTATATACTTTAAATATTCCTAAAGTTAATGAGTTATTTTTTTAGAAAAATTAAACACTGTGTGGAAAAGAAAAATTAGACATTAGTTTAAAATTTAAATTAGTGTTTATAATTTTTTTAAGGGAAGAGAGGGGGGGTTGGGTTTGGTATACTCTTAACTCAATTATTCTCTCTTATATACTGTTTTTTTTTTCACTCTTTCCTATTTATGTATCAAGTTTATTTTATTTTATTTTATTTTTATTTTTTTAGTTTTTAATTTTTTTAATCTTTTGAGTTTTAGTTAATTTAACAGTTTTTCTTTTATTATCAATAGAATAGAATAATATATATACACTAAAAAAAGCCTATTGGTATCTAGGCTTTTTTTTTTTTTTTTTTTGAGATAACACATGCGGGGAGAGGGGGGATGTCTTAAATAAACTGACATTGATGTATATTCAAAAGGACTTAACTTTTGGATACATAGCGTAGACTTTAAACTTTTTTAACTCACACTCATTTTTCAATGTAGAATTTACCCGTTGTTTTTTCTTTTGAAAATATTAAATATTTTAACACACACACACGAGGAGAGGGGAGAAGATCTTAAAGAAACTGATTAAAAATATATCTAGGCTTAATGATTAAGAATAATCATCGAGGGGTAAATACCATAAATTCAAATTCTATAATATCTAAAAAAAAAAAAAAAAGCTTTTTGTTTGTTTGCTGATGTTGTTGTCATCTCTATCTCTATTGCTTTCTAGTTTCTACACTCTCTTACTCTCATAGTTTCTCTCTCTAATATGTAGAAGAAAACAACCAACCATAACAAAACAATACTAGGTTCATATTTCTAAACAACCATCCACAAAAAAACAATACTAGGTTGGGTGTCATAGCTGTCAATTGGCTAGTAATGGAATTTAGGATCTCCAAATTTAAGACAAGTTCTTTAAGTCTATTGAACTTTGAACTCATAACTTGGAGTCTCCAAAAGAACACTATAGTTACAATATTCAACACAAATTTAATGATGTCATAATTACAATATGAGAATTTCTATATAAGAAAAACGTGATACATCTAGGCCACTAAAAAAGAATGTCAAAATCAAATATGGTGAATTTCATGCATGAGAATAAGTATATGACTTTCTCTCTCTTTCCTCATAATTTTAGAAAGATGATGGACAAACAATTATAGTGAGTAGACACCACCGTTCATCGAAGTGAGTTAGTATCCGAGTTCTGTAGTGACCTGTTGCTCGAGGGTTTAATTGCCTGCACTTGCCTAGCCAAAAAAAAAAAAATTATAGTGAGTAGACATACCAAAAACTGTTTTTGATTTCTTTTGAGGGAAAACTGTTTTTGATTTCGATGGAGGAACTTGACACTTGTTGACAAAGTTGCTTATATTTTTTGCTAAATCCAAATTTCACTAAGCAAAAGAACAAGCAACAAAATCAATCTTCCAAGCATCCCTAACAGATGAATTACAACCAAATTAAAGGCCTATTAACACCTAAGGAGCATTTTGCCAATGATAATTTTGACAAAGTTGCTTAATTTGCTTGTTGCATACAAACTTTCATTTTCGACAATGTGATAATTTAATTAGTACGAAAAATTGTCTCCTACTATCGAAATTATTGGTGCTTGAAGAAGACCGGAGAGCCAACGAGATGTTAGCTTCGTGCCTAGACAGAAATATGACATGACAATAAAGGACCTTAATCTTTTTTTTTATTTTTATTTTTTTATTTTTTTATGAACAACAAGAAAAGAATGTGAAACACGTGGAAGATTGTTAACCTTAGGTTATAAGAGCGAATTTCCACCACTCAAATAGTAAGTGTTTGTGTAGACTTTATCTTCATGGGAAGAAAGTGACAGGTGTTTGGATCTCAATGTACCATACAAGAATCTATGAAACAATGTGAAACACGTGGAAGATTATTAACCTTAGGTTATAAGAGCGAATTTCCACCACTCAAATAGTAAGTGTTTGTGTTGAGTTTATCTTCATGAATCATGGGAAGAAAGTGACAGGTGTTTGGATCTCAATGTACCATATAAGAATCTATGAAACAATGTGGAACACGTGGAAGATTATTAACCTTAGGTTATAAGAGCGAATTTCCATCACTCAAATAGTAAGTGTTTGTGTTGAGTTTATCTTCATGAATCATGCGAAGAAAGTGACTGGTGTTTGGATCTCAATGTTCACTTATTCAGTTTTTAAATAATATTATATTTTTATATATTTTTTTTATTCACACATATTTTAAAAAATCACAAATCAACAGAAGTAACGGTTTCAAGAATTTTTTTAGAGGTGAATAGTATTGTAATTTTTGTGTACTAAAAGTGGGGTAATTTTTTGCTAATGAAAAAGAAAGGTGCAGGAAAAATAATTTTATTATGTGCCAATTGCAAAGTAAGCTAGAATTTGGAGAGAATGTTTATTTATTTATTTTTAAGAATGAAACAGCAATTTTAAGAGTAGAGCTATTGACACAACACTTTCACAACAAAATTTACGTGGTAAGTTGTTAAAGATATGTAAAAAAATAATGTTATTTGTGGGTCTAGATAAAAATCAATTTAAATTTATCACTTAATCTTTATTGTAAAATTATTGTGAAAATAACATTAAGATGATCATATTCAAGCTTATTTCAACTATGATTAAACAAAATTTAGGATTAGGGTGTTTAAAATTTTATTTTAGGGACCGAAACAATTTTTTTTAAAAAAATTTATGGATGATTTTTGTTTTTTTGGCCAGGTCTAGGGGTTCATTTCAACCCCTTGGGCTGGCTGTAGAGCCGCCACGCACTCAAAAATCGTGAACCTCACCACAATTAAACTTGTTTGGACTTGTTCATTAACTCAATTTCTTTCACTTATACCTCAAAAAAATAAGTTTGACTAAAGAAAATTGAGAACAACGTTATGCTGTTTGCGAATTATAAAAAATTAGTTAGATGGCATTTTTGTAATTATCATGAACTGTGTGGGATCCACTTCTATGTATTGTTCACGTCGAGTCAGGCCCTTCACTCTCTTCAACGACTTTTGGTATATTGACCTCAACTCCACGAGCTTAATTTTTTTTTTTTCAATCATTAAAAAAATTTGATGGTATGAGAAAATGACGAGAATGATATAAAATGTGTTAGACTGTGAATATATGATCTATGTACATTGTATTCAAAATTGAGCAAACAACTCCATGTGAGATACTTACAATTTTGTCTATTATAATGCTTTATTTAATAAATACATTTATTATATATCTGTTGAGTGAACTTTAATCCTTTAATAAAATTAATACTACTCAAAGAAATATCAATAACCAGTCATTTTCAAATTTAGATAGACATTAGGATCGAGGTTGAAAATTATTAATATCTATGACATGAGTTTTTCTTGATAGTTATATTTTTAAAATTAGATTAAGATCTACTTCGAAAAATGTTATATCTAAATTAAAGCTAAGCATGTAGAAAAGAAAAGGTATTTAACATTTTAACTAGAGAGATCTTACGTCTACAATATTTTTACAACAAATCACGGATGGTTAGTTGTTATTGGTTCAAATTTGAAACTAACATTAAGATTACTTTTTTGCCCTAATAATAACAATCGGTAATAATTTGTCATTTAGGATTTGTTGTAAAAATATTGTAGACATATCATTTCTCTTCTAACTAAGGGCCAAAATAGAATGAAAATTGAAGACAGACTTTGATTTCCTAAAATTGTGTTTGACATAATGAGATGAGAAAAGAAAGAGGGGGTATGTTTGGAGAGTATATGTTGAATACTTTCTAAATTTGTTTTGGACTGTTATTTTCTAGGGGTTTAGTAATTTTTAAATGATTAATAGGCCATTTGGTTTGTATTTTTAAAACATAGTGTTCAGTGTTTAAACACTGAACACTAGTGTTCAAAAATAAAAACATGCGTTTGGCAACATATCTGTGTTTAGTGTTGCTTGAAAATTGTTGTTGAAAATGTAGTTTTTAAATGATGCTTTTTGAAATCACCCGTGGCCTCATTTTAAACAACAAACAACATTTTTTTGATAGGAAGTGGCAGTATCGTAAATACCTTCAAACACCGTGGGGACCACTTGATGTGACATATCCATGTCAGTTCTCTTCCTCTCATCAGACCATCTGCCCTCATCAAATAAACAAATTTATTTTGCATAGGATAGATGTCAGCCTTTTTTTAAATTAAACACACACGTACCAGTTTCTCAAAAAAAAAAAAAAAAAAACACACATACCAAACACATATTTATATTTTTTGAAACACTGAAATATGTTATTTAAACTATGATACCAAACACATTTTTTTTTGTTTTATAGACAATAAAACACGTTTTTCAACAACACTTTTTAAACCATAATTTTCACATCTTTTTAAACAATAATTTTTAAACTTTATGACCAAACGGGCCCTAAGTGCTTAAATGTTGCCTGTGTTTTGAATTTTACTCCTTTCGTAGTCATGCATAAGTTTTTTATTTTATTTTACTTGAATGAGAATATAGGTTATTTCTCTTTTTGGAAGATATAGCAGAGTGTTTGTAATCCAATTTCCTTCGCAAAAGAAACAAGATAAATATTATAAACGTGGTTAACCCTTTACTTGGGTTGGATTGTGATACTGGTACTATAAATACACTACAAACTCTCACACAACTTACCATCCCAACTTCTTATGACCACCATGGAGTTTTGTTATCATATCCTAACTATTTTAGGGCTTTTTGCTTTGACAGTAATCTTTATTGCCTTAAACAACAAATCAAATACCAAGAGGGGTTACACCAAATGCATTGAAATCCCTCAACCCTCTGGGGCATTACCATTCATTGGCCACCTTCATCTTCTAGGAGGCCAAGAGCCAATGGCCAAAATTCTTGGAGCCATTGCCGATAAATATGGCTCATTCTTCTCACTCAAAATGGGTATCCATCGAATGTTGGTGGTGAGTAGTTGGGAGATGGTAAAGGAATTCCTAGCTACCCATGACAAAACTTTTGCTACAAGGGCCAGCATAGCAGTTGGAAAACACTTGTTTTACAACAATGCTATATTTGCACTTGCTCCTTATGGTCAATATTGGCGTGATGTGAGAAAGATGGCCACTCTTGAGCTTCTCTCGAGCCATAGGCTTGAAAAGCTCAAGCATGTTCGATTCTCAGAAGTGGAGTCTTTGATCAAAAACTTGCACTTGCTTTGTACAAACAACAAGGTGGTGACTCTTAGTGAGTTGTTCGACCACATGACCTTCAATATCAGCCTTCGGATAATTGTTGGTAAGCGATTTTCTACCACCACATATGGTGAAGAAAAGAGTGAGGCATGCCGTTTCCGAAGTGCCATAAAAGAGGCTCTTTATCTTAGTGGCGTGTTTATCTTGTCCGATGCTTTTCCACATCTTGAATGGATGGACCATAGAGGTCATGTGAGTTCCATGAAGAGGACTGCTAAGGAACTTGACTCGGTGCTTGAGATTTGGCTTGCTGAACATCTTCAGAAACGACTAGAGCAGAAGAGTGATGGTGAAAGCGATTTCATGGACGTGATGCTATCAAGCTTTCCGGAGGATGTTGAGATTTCGGGGCATACCCGCGACACTATTGTCAAGGCAACAGCACTGGTACGTTGTTATTATAAACTTTTCAAAAATGTAATAGTAAGTAATGGGAAAGGTTTTTGTACATATTTGTATGCAATAATTGTTAGTATGCAATAATTGTTGCATAATTGAGTTATGTGGCAGGAAAAAAAGACAAGCAACTTGACATTGCTCAATTTTGAACCCAAAAGAGAGAATTATTAAAATTTAATCTTGATATGTATCATCTCAAATTTTAAAGTTAGCTCAGAGTGATTCATTTATGGGAAAATCACTGTATATACTTGATGAGCATGAGGGGCTTGTTTTGGAGAAATTATAAGGTTCTTATGGTCGATAATTCTACTAAAAGACTTCCCACCTGTTTAAAATTGTTGAGTAAGAAAATTTTTTAAAACAAAAACTGATTCTTGACTCAGCAATTTTAACCGAGTGTGAGTTTTTTAGTAGAATGGTGGATAAGAGATGTAGTCTACCATGAGAATGGTATAATTTCTCCTTGTTTTGTGAGAAGGACTTTTTGAAAGTCGCTCATTGAAAATAACACACTCCACCAAGAAATAGTTTTATTTTGTGAGCCCACCGGGCCACCTTTCAATAAATTTTTTTTGGTTTTTTTGAGGAAACATTTAATAGTTTAGGGTCCGTTTAGATTAAGAGAGAAGGGAGGGGGAGTAGAGTAGAGTTGGTTGAAAATAAACTAATTTTAAACAAATTTTACTTTATTCTCCTTCTCTCATCCTTAATCTAAATAGACCCTATGTGGGGGACATTTAATAAGGCAATTTAGGCTCATACTTTAAGGGAGTGTATTAAATTCATTATTTCCTAATAATTGAAGATTTAGGAACAACTGATAATTTATTGTTGTGTATGCGTGTGTGTTTTTTCGGCAGATTCTCCTCCTTACAGGAGCAGGAAGCACATCTACTACACTAACATGGGCAATCTCCTTGCTTTTAAACCACCCAAGTGTGCTAAAGGCTGCCCAAGAAGAGCTAGACATGTACGTAGGGAAAGATAAATGGGTGGAAGAATCTGATATCAAGAACTTAAAATACCTCCATGCCATAGTTAAGGAAACCTTACGTTTGTATCCACCGGGTCCCCTCACAGGAATACGTGAGGCCATGGAAGATTGTACTGTTGGTGGCTATTTTGTTCCAAAGGGCACTCGTTTGCTCGTTAACATATGGAAGCTGCAACGAGACCCACGTGTGTGGTCGAACCCATCTGAATTCCAACCAGAGAGATTCATGACAACTCATGCAAACATTGATGTTAGGGGTCAAAATTTTGAGTATATTCCATTCAGTTCTGGTAGAAGGTCATGCCCTGGAATCACATTTGGCTTGCAAGTGGTTCACTTGGCACTAGCTCGTGTGCTTCAAGGATTTGATATCACAACCATGGCAAGTGTGAAGGTGGACATGCATGAAGGACCAGGAATTGCCTTACCTAAGGTCAATCCACTTGACGTTGTACTCAAGCCTCGCCTTCCCATGGAGAGTTATTAATGGGTGAGAAGCTAATACTTAAATCTCAAGATCATTGCACAAAATGTACTCGTTTTAGGGAGAATTATTATATACTCCTAGAATAAGGTGACGTGGTATTCTATTATTTTACATGTTAATACTTGTCTTAATTAGTGGTATTGTTAAATAACAATTGCCTTATTATATATTGTGGTTTAGCATCTACTCTTTTTTTAAAATATCATATTTTTGAAATTAGTAATAGTTTCAATATGCATGCAACATTTCTTATCAAACGTTTCAACTCATAATAAGGGATTTAAATAAATTCTTTGACTTAATAAATAGTCGTATCACATATCCTTAAAGCTGAAAGAACATATATAGAGCCTAAAGCTGAAAACTTAGTTGCTCACAATATCTAAGCCCAATGATTAGAGCTTATTATTATTATTATTTTTTTTTTTTTGAGAAGAAGGGCTTATTATTATTAATTCCACGTTGGCATAAACTTATTGAGTAATGTTATAAATGCAAACTATTTTACAATATTTTTACCAAATATTGATGTAACAAATTCTTATTGGTTCTCATTTGGGCTCACCATTACTATCATATTTTTATTTACCAATAACCATACACCATATTAGTTGTTTGTAAAATAGTTTGTGACTTGAGCATTTTCCATACTTATTCATGCATCTCACAGCCAAAGCTCTTAAAAATCAAGGAAATCCAAATGGAGGATTTTAAAACAGAACATGCACACATCAAAAACATGATGCACATAACCAAAGAGAAGCCAGCATAACAAGGTAACTAAAATCTTTTAGGAAGCAAGTATTACATAAACACAGGGTAGTTAAAGCATGTATTTCTTTAGGTACAAAACAATTGAATCAAGCCATGAAAAAATTAATACAAGTGGTACACATATCCACATGCTAGCAATTTACTAGCAAGGGGGTCCAAAACACATACTTCATTTTGGATGAGACCAAAAGTTCATATCTCATCGGTTTTTAGACCTCTCAAACAATTGATTAAACCTAGGTAATTAGCCAAGTTGTTACTTAGTCCAATTAAACAAGTCTAGGTTATCACAATAATAAAGATCAAATCATGCAAAGCAGCGGAAAATAAATAACACAAGATATGATCACCCAGGAAACCAAACCGGTAAAAACCTGGGAAGGATTTGATCTAGTTATCCTCAAGGTAAACTTGAATCCACTATCTTGAAAGAATCGAAGTTCATACAAAAGGACTTACAAGCACCACCGCTTGACTTCCTAATGCTACCAACCAGTAGAACTTACTTACACGACCACGTGCAAGCTCAGAATCCACGGACTCCTTCTTTCTTGGATTCCCACCAGCTACAAGCACTCCCGCTTGTGTATTCTTTAAGCTTTAATGGCAGCAACTGAATTGATCATCAAGGTGTAGAAAATATCTCCTCCTTGAAAACCCTAAGTTTGTGTAAAGGAAAGCTCCTTTAGATCTCACAAGAGATTTACACAAAGCGCAATATGAGCAACACTAAAACGTGGCTTGAGTTTGCCTTTTATACTTAGGACAAATAAGAAACCCTAAAAACGTTTTAAAACAAATAGGACCGAGTTGGAAAATTCTGCGGAAAAGCGATCTGCTCGAGCTTCGATCGGTTGAGCCTCGATCGGTCGAGCCTAAGCTTCGATCGATCGAGCCAGGCCGAAAGCCACAGTGCTTCCTGCTTTAAACTCGATTTCAACTTTACATTGACATACAACTTTGAGCTAGCTTTAAACACTTCTAAACACATTGTTTTGATCATGGTTTGCCAACAATACAAATTAGAGTTCTAAATACATAAAGTCCTAAACTTTAGAACCTAACAAACTCCCCCTTTGGCAATCCGTGACAAAACACAACTTAGAAGCTCAAAGTTTACAAAATGAAAAGCCCTTTACAAAATAATGCTCATAAATCAAATTCAATCCTAACTACTATCCATCGATTTGCAAGTGTAGACAGCAATGACTCAATTGAATCAACCTGTATATTTCCTGAAACACTAAACGAAATGCATAACCGCATGTGTGGAAATAATACAAGTAAACAAAATAACTTCTTGATTTCAAACAACACACAAATAAAGACATACATCAATGAATAACTCATAAATATAAATTAATAAGCAGTTTGAAACAAGAAACAAATAAAGTACCAACAAAAACATAAAACTCCCCCTAACATGAATATCCCATCAAAAACAAGGTAAGAGCTAAAAATGTTAAGAACACAGTGAAGCACCTAGATACAATCTAAAACTCCACAAGCTCCAACCAAAAACAAATAATCTCCCCACAAAAAAAAAAAAACCTACAAGTACTCCCCCTTTTTGTGACGGAATGCCAAAGGGCAAACAAGATAACCATCATCAAAAGGGAAGTGGTCTAAATTGCGCCAACTCCGCACGCATGGCACGGATCTCATCAAGTACGTCCACCAAAATCTGTCCTTGAGCCGCCTGAGCGGTCAAGACATGGTCCAACGTCCGACGAATGTCCGAATCATCGGAAGCGATCGGTGGAGGAACAACAACATCGACATCGGCGCACACGAAGTCTCGGCTCAGGGCTGTACACAGTAGAAAGAAGAGGGAGGAGGGGGAACACTACTAGATGACGCACCTCTAGGATGAGGAGTAACTCACAACCGAGCAGCCCTCTGACGAAGAAATGTGGCACCTATGGGAGCTATCACATGAACAGGCTCACCCGACGGAAAACCATCTAGACCTAAGTAGAACAGAATCCTATGAATGAAAATAGGATGAATCGGCGCATGCCCTACGACAAAACTCCTATGAATCTCGTTCAAAGAACGAAGGAACAAGTGAGGAAAAACGATGGACGCTCGAGAAGCAAAGGCGTACAAAAACACACATCGCTTTAAAGGGATGGTGTGGAAGTGAGAGATAGGCCACAAGGAATGACACGCAATCCTAAAGAAGAGATAGACCGTTTGATAAAGCTCGGCGGACGTGATCCGAGGATTAGTACCCCACCGGATAGATGACCCAGTGATGTAAGACATGACAACGTCTAAAGAGGGTGACTCATCATAGGGATAGTCAGCATCCCGAACAACCAACACCCCAAGAGCCTCGGCCACTACCCGAGGGGTAATGGTGAACTCTACACCTCGTATCCAACTCCTAACTAGGGTGTTGGAATCATAGATGTGGCAAGAGAGGTTCGAGTAGAACTTTCTAATCGGGGTGGTCGGAGGTGGATGATCTATCTCTACGAGAGGCAACCAACCCCTAGACTCAAAATTGGCCCTAATGGCCGGATAAAGCGCATCTAACACAACAGCTCGCTCGGACCAGATTTTACACCTACAGTTCAAGGTGTCATAGGCTTCTCTACACTTATCATTCTTAAACAGCTCTACTCTAGGTGGAGACTTAGAGGAAGTGGAAGTGGTCCTATGAGCTCTAGTTTTCCTAGGCATGATGCTAAGATAAGGATCAAAACACAGAGCGAAAGAACAAAAAACCACAAACCAAAACCAAGGGCGGACTGCAAGTTAGCACAAAAACAAAATATAGAAACAAAATCTATATGATGCATGGACAGGTTTAAATGTCATGATGCATGTTCTAATGCAGTGAATTAAGTCAAATAGGTTCAAATTACAAAATTGGCTTGCACATTAAGGTTTTTAACACAAAAACCCCAAAATTTTAGAAACCACTTGATCAATTTGAAAAATATTGACGAATTGATCATTACACATGATATAATAACAAAAAAAATGACCAAATACATCAATTAGATAAGCCAATTTCATCAATTTAAGCCAATTTGACAAAATCCCCAATTCGGATCAAATTCAAAAACCTAGAATTTTCAATTTTTCAAAAACCACAAAATTGATCAAATTAAACCATAGGGAACATCAATATAACATCATGGCATAAAAACCCAATGATCAATTACACAAGAATAGGCTTGAATCATCAAAAACCCAAAAAAGTTTGAAGATGCCGAAAATACCCATGATAATGCATGAAATCAAGAAATAAACTTGAAAAAGAAGGGCAAAAGGGACTTACCGGCTTCTAAGGACAAAAACCTTGCAAAAATCTTGAAGGAAAACGACAAAAATTGACTGGTGGAGCCAACAACCAACGCGGAGAGAGAGAAAAGAAAAGAACTATTTGAAAAGTAAGTTTGAAAAGGTCCAATTCTGCCTTTTTGAAAAACCTGATTCACGAGTTTCGATCGGTTGAAAATCAGCCTCGACCAGTCGAAACAGACAGAGACTCCCTCTCTCAAATTTTTAAAAATTTTAAAAATTTCGATTGGTCGAAAAACAGAATGGACCGATTGAATCAGACAGAGGCTCACCATATTTTTTTGAGGAAAAACACAATTTTTGAAAAACAAGTTGATTTAACTCAAAGCATTGAAATTTAAGAACAAAAATGCATGAGTATGAGATGATATAATTTTCCAATCAAGAATTTTAAGCCCAAAATTCCAAAAAATAAAATTTTGCATTCTCCATAAATTTTCAAGCAACAAATTTAGTTTGCACATAATTCAAAGTGATTGCAAAAACTTGGTTGGTCAGACCATAAACACACACAATAACATGTACAATGTTTAACAAAGAGTAACTCGTGTAGTGTGTGCGACTAGCAAAGACTTGAGATACATGTGAGGTGATATGTGAATAACAATCAATCACAAAGTCTACAAAATTCATCACAAAGAATTTAAAAGAGACTATCACCTAAAGAGTTACATCATATAACTCTCACATCTCCTAGATCATAAGCTTGCAATCATGTAAGTTTCTTGTATTTATGCCTCATAATATACATTCCAATTTTAAATTATGTGAGTTTGGCATCAAGCCTAATAGTACACACCAATTAGATTTTAAGAATTAAGCACTTTAACCGAGGCTTCACCTTATGTTCTTTTTGTGCATATCCTACACTTTCTCGAGTATAAAATCTTATGATATGCTCTAAGGTGTTCATGATTGGCTAGTGAACAGTGGTGAGATGGTTATTTATGCCTTTCTCTAAAAGTTCAAGTCCAACATTTAAAAACATGTGACTTCAAGATTAAGACATAGTAATAAAAAACCATACACATCTTTCCCACACAACATGCACTACAAATCTTCAACTAGTAGAGTGCAATAAATAAGCTCATCAAAACTAAACAAGGTACAGAAGACATGTTATGTGAAATTAAATTGACCAACCTTGTTCTCAAAAATCAAGAAGAATAGTGCAAAAACAAAATGTGCTTCCTTTCCCTTTTTTTTTTTTTTTTTTTTTTTTTTTTAATTTTAATAAAAATAAAAAAACCTAGAATGAAATACATGAATGTTATGCTATGCAAATCCTAGAGACACAAAAAAAAAAAAAAAAAAAAAAAAAAAAAAACCAAAGAACAATGGTCACAAAGGGTAGAACAATGAAGCACAAGGATCATGTCGAAAAGACTCAATTAGGTCGAGTCTTTTGCATCCGAAACCTTTTAGATGCACCACGAGCATTGAAGTTTTTATTTACTTGAGAATGATTACTAACTCCAGGATTGGAATAAAGGTTTAAAGTCTTTACTAAATCACCAATAAGTACCATAGGATCAAGTGCTTGAGGCACAGGTACTTTTGGTTTGTTTGCTCTCTTAGCGACTTGCGACTTGTAGCAATTTGGACGGATGTGTCCAGTCTTTCCACAAAAATGACAAACCCATGTAGGTTTATCATGTGTCTTGTCCTTAGATAGGGTAGGCTTCTTAGGTTTAGATTCTTTCGGATCAACCCTAATCTTTCTAGATGATGAACCTTCTAAGGGTTTAGCAACCTCACTCACAGAAGGTTTGACAGTCTCACTCACTGAAGGTTCGGAAGAAGAAGATGAAGGAACAAACTTAGTGGAATGGGGAGCGGACACACCGATGCTATCAACATAACCTAAACCAGTTTTGTCAGAAGACGACTTTTGAACACTCGGCATTTGATCAAGTTTAAAACTAGCGATCTAGCAACAGATAAATCAAGTTCCAAAAATTTAATTTTATCAAGCAAAAACATGTTTTCAGTTTTCACATTGTTCAAAAGATCATTAGCATCAAACAATTTAACAAGCAAAATTTTCTTTTCAAGCTCAAGAGATTCAATTTTCTTTATGCCAAGTTCAACATTCATAGCATCCTTTGCAGCAACTTTGCAAAATTTGTTATAGGCCTCTTGAAGATCTGCATCTTCAGAGAGTTCCCCATCAGAAGGGTTCTCTTCAACAGATATGCTCTCATCAACTACAACAAAGATGCAGTGAAAGCAATGAAGTTTCCGTTCTCATCACAATCGGACTCATGACCGTAAACTTCACCATCACTAAGGGTTACAACGATAGCCTTACCCATAGACTTCAAATAGGTTGGACATTCAGATTTCATGTGTCCATACCCTTGACATCCAAAACATTGAGAGCCCAAAGAATTATTGGAAGATTGACCTACTCTTTCTCTAGGTTTATCATTGTTATTAACCTTAGTGGGATCATGCTTCTTAAAATTTCTAGGTTCAAGCAGTGTTTGTGCCTCTTGCCTTTCTATTGTTATTCCCGAAAGTTTCTAAAGTTCTTGGCAAGATAGACAATCTCTGTGCAGAGAGATCTCATCATCAAATCCACCACTATTAACATCATCAACTGACTTAAGAGCCATTGATTTGGATTTGGTAGTTTTGGGTAGATCCAACTCATAGGATTGAAGAGATCCTACAAGCTCATCAACAGGGATGGAGTCCACATCTTTGCTTTCGATAATGGCGGTCACCTTGGGTCTAAAGTCTTGAGTCAAAGATTTAAGAATCTTCCTAACAATTTTAGGTTGATCATAGATTTCACCCAAGTTAAAAGCAGAATTAACAATATCATTCAGTTTAGCATAGAATTCATCAAAAGATTCATCATTAAACATCCTAATGCTTTCAAATTTAGAAGTCAATTGCTGCAATTTATTTATTTTGACAGCCTTTGTGCCTTTATGCACGATCTGGAGGATATTCCAAGCGGTATGAGTAATCTCAACATTTGAGATTCTCTTAAATTCCTCCATAGAAACAGCGTTAAAAATCGCATTCATAGCTTTGCTATTGAACGAAGCTACTTCTTTCTGAGAAGTTTCCCATTCACTAACGGGAGTAGTGGGCTTCTTCCATCCGTATTCAACAGAGTTCCACACCTTCTCATCAATGGATTTCAGGAAAGCTTTCATCCTTACTTTCCAATAAGCATAATTATTCCCATCAAAGTGAGGAGGAATAACTAGAGAGTGTCCATGTTCCATGACAACGGGGTCAAGGATCGGCTCGGTGATCAAAGGATCAACAACAAAAGAGCTACTCGCTCACGATACCACTTGTCGAGTTTTTAGACCCCTTAAACAATTGATTAAACCTAGGTAATTAGCCAAGTTGTTACTTAGTCCAATTAAACAAGTCTAGGTTATTACAATAATAAAGATCAAATCATGCAAAGCAGCAGAAAATAAATAACACAAGATATGATCACCCAGGAAACCAAACCGGTAAAAATCTGGGGAGGATTTGACCTAGCTATCCTCAAGGTAAACTTGAATCCACTATCTTGAAAGAATCGAAGTTCATACAAAAGGACTTACAAGCACCCCGCTTGTGTATTCTTTAAGCTTTAATGGCAGCAAATCGAATTGATCATCAAGGTGTAGAAAATATCTCCTCCTTGAAAACCCTAAGTTTGTGTAAAGGAAAGCTCCTCTAGATCTCACAAGAGATTTACACAAACCGCAATATGAGTAACACTAAAACGTGGTTAGGGTTTGCCTTTTATACTTAGGACAAATAAGAAACCCTAAAAATGTTTTAAAACAAATAAGGCTGAGTTGAAAAATTCTGCGGAGAAAGCGTCTGCCCGAGCTTCGTTCGGTCAAGCCTAAGCTTCGATCGATCAAGCCAGGCCGAAAGCCACAGTGCTTCCTGCTTTAAACTCGATTTCAAATTTACATTGACATACAACTTTGAGCTAGTTTTAAACACTTCTAAACACATTGTTTTGATCATGGTTTGCCAACAATACAAATTAGAGTTCTAAATACATAAAGTCCTAAACTTTAGAACCTAACAATATCCATATCACAAGTGGAGGCCAAAAAATTCATTCCCAAATGCTTATTTTTTTTTTTTTTTTTTATTTTTGATAAAAACATGAACTATTCATTCATATGGAAAGAGATACATCAGAAAGCAAATAACAATTGGGAGAAAAACAACAAACTACAAGACACCCCTCTCCTCAATGAACCCGAGAGCCCATAAGCATTCTTGTGCTTGCATATTAAAATTTTCGACATTCTTTTCTTGGGCTCTAGCAACCTTTTTTAAATTCCCTATCATTGGGCATAAAGGGATATTGGTGGGCTCATTCTTAGGAGAGGGTTTACTTGTGGGTTTCGGGCTGGGTGATTTGTGGGCCCCAGAGAAAGACATTTGAAAGCCCATACTGAGAACCTTTGGGAAAACATGAGAGTGCACAACAGGGGAGGGCGCTGGGCTCGAAGGGCTCGCCAGAGCATCATTACTTTGGTTCTCCACCGACAAAGACAATTGACCACCTGCCTAGCCCCCGGTTTATGTTGTTGGAGCTTGTGTGATTTGATAAAGCAATTGAGTGCTCCGTACCTAGACTCGCTAGACAGATGACCATCAGAATGTGCTAGACACCGGTGTCTTCTTCCATTCTTTCCTCCTCCGATCCACCCTTGCAAGCAACTCCATGTTTCTCAAAAAACTCCCTTAAGACCATTGTTTTCTCTGGTCCAGTCCCCAAAATACTTGTGACATTCGGACTTACCTTGAAACCCGATACAATGATTCTCACCAAGACCCAAAACCCCACAAATAAAGCAAAAGAAAGGAAGCCACTCCATTTGAAAACAAGAACAGAACTTAAAATGGAAGACCTTTATTGCCATATCTACAAACCTTAAAACCAAACCCATCTTCCAAGTAGTTCTTAGAGTGGACTTGAAGGCTCACTAGGAGACACGTGAATCCAAGCAAAAAAAAAAAGTAAATTACAAAGTTAGTCCTTATCTTTTACGTCATATTTTAATTTGGTCTCTAACTTTCTAATTATGTCAAATTGATCCCTAATATTTTGGTATTATGTCAAAATGGTTTCAGCAATTAAGTGATAGATAAAAAGTCTTGACATGGCTAAAGTCAAAATAAAATATTATTTTAAAACTATAAAAAAATTAAAAAAATAAAAAATAAAATCCTTAATGGCCTCTATGTTCTTAGTGAACCCATCACCCACACCTCTGAAATCCATGAGATCAAACGCCATAAGTCTCGGCCTGGCATAGGCTTTCCTTGAAATCCATGAGATCAAACGCCATAAGTCTCGGCCTGGCATAGGTTTTCCTTGATTAACACCATGACCAAACACGAAAAACCCATCAAAGACATTTCTCTACCAAATGAAAATTGAAGCGCATGCAATGATTCACAGCACAATGAACAATGTTTTGTGCGATGAAAACAATGCTACCAATACCTCTAGTGATGTAACAGGTTTGATAATTTTCTTTGATTTTCATTTTTATGATCATGGCTACTCTTGCACGGTGCCTTGTGTAATGGCAGGTCAATTTCGTTTTAAGGGAAACAGTGAGAATGGAAGAGTCAGAGAGAGACAATACAATTATACAAACTTTCCGACGAAAATGTACGGAAGCATCCGGAGCATCACCTTATAGCTCTTGGTTGGTCTAACAATTTCTCACTTTTTTTTTTCTTTGTATGGTCATTCCAATTTTTAAAGATCCGTGTTTGTACTTGTTCTATTTTGGATTTTAATCTTGTTTACATTGTTTGCTTGTTTGGGTCTAGTTTTATAGTATTGATTTTTTTTTTTTTTTTTAAGAATCTTTTACAATATTGATCTCAAGTGGGTATTCGATTCTGAGGTGATTGTATTTGTTTGCTTAGCTTATTTTCTTCTTAAAAGAATCTTACAAAAAACTTTCATTTTAGTCCAATTTGTATTCAATTGATTGGCCCAACTGAAGGAGCTCAAAGAGTTTCTATCATGGAGTCCGAGGATAGAGAGAAATCGAGAGAGAGAAGGGGACACAGAGCGTTATAGTAAATTAGAAAATGTTGATATTTATAATTAATGTCATGTGGCAGCTTATGTGGAAGTTATGTAGGGTAAAAAATAATATTTTATTTTGATTATTAGCCATGTCAACATTTTCTATCTATCACTTAACAGCCGGGACCATTTTGACACAATACTAAAAGGTTATGGACTAAATTGACACAATTAAAAGGTTAATGACCAAATTGAGATATAACATAAAATAGGGACCAACTTCGTAATTTACCACAAAAAAAAAAAATTTATTCACTTAAGAATTCCTCCAAAACTACCGCGCACTCTTGGTATGATTGTTACTCCACAAGTATAAGTGCTTGTGGGGTGTGAGGGGAAAGGCCGGGATTTAAGTCTTTAGGAGGAAGCTTTACATACATATACACTTAAATTAAGCTAGAATAGAATTTCTATCTTGTATAAAATATCCTTACACAAATTCTTAAACTCTCTAAAATACTCCTATCTTTTAGTTAAATAATTTTAAATTTAAAAACACAAACGGATTAAAAGAGTAATTTACTATTTTTAAAAAAGTTTCTAAGTTTTAGGTTTTTAAACTACTTTTATCAAGTCTCACTTAGAGAAAAATCCTAAAAATTAGAACACTAGCTTTTTCTCACTTTTAAACATTATTTCACTAAATCCAAAATAAAAAATAAAAGAGAGCCTAATCGCACTCGCAAAATGCGTGTGATGCGTTTGGTATAAGATAATGGAGTAAGATGTCGAATTCTCTGACTGCTCCTATAACCTAAATGTAGCTCAGGTTTCAAACTAGAACCTAAACATTGCTCAGGTCTCAAACTTCGTTGGTTAATCATAGAGATGAAGTGCATTTTTTTTTTTTAATTTTTAATTTTTTTATATATTTTTTTTTGTTTATGTGGTCTTGATACTCTTCCGCAAATAGGATATATGTCGAGTCAGGCACCACCATTGTACTTTCATACAATTTCAAGCTGAGTTCCGTTTCAGTTATGCAGAATTATATAATTGATTCAAGGATAAAGAATAAACTGCTCTGCCCTTAAAAAAAAAAAAACATAAGAAAAAACCCAATGACATGATTGGGATGGAAGACAACTTATTGTCCTTTACAAGTATGGCTCTTACTTGGAAACTGAGAGGATCCTCACAAGTAGTTTTTGTTAAAGAAATATTAGACATATTATACCAATGTAATATTTAACATGATATCAGAGCAGCCAAAATATGTTTAATATATCTCTAACACTTCTCTTATTTATTCCAATTTCACTGTGACAAACTTTCTCACTGCATGACATAATTTTCTGCCATTGTTTCCATTCACAATCATTTATTTACATTTACACGGGTGTTTATTATTTGTTAGTAAGTGTAAAATGACTTTGAAGATGGACATGAGGAAATCACTTATGAATGAATTCACTAATTGTCTACATCAGGTGAGTTTTTATTTTTTATTTAATTGTAATATTGCCATTTTAGGTACAATATATGCTTCTTTATGAAGGGTTGAGAGATGTTTAAAAACAAGCTCTGTTATTCTTAGAATTAAATTTTACTTTGTTTTTATTTTTAATGCTTAAGGATTAGATGAGACACTGGATGATTTTTCTTATAACCAATTTCAGCACTTTGTATAGTCTATAGACTATAGACATCTTCGTGCCTAAGTAAAGTCTTTTGTGATTGAATAAGAGATATGGGGTTTGATACCTGTATACACAAAAAATGAATTGATGTCTTGATTTGATAATAAAGAATAATCATCAGGAGTGGATACCATATGTTGAAACTTTATAAAAAAGAAAAAGAAAAAGAAAAACAGTGTATATTAATTAGTAGAACCTATTAACTATTCTTTATTAAATGCTAAATATAGTAGTTAGAGTTCATGAACAATCATTCTTATAATCTTTTTATTCTTTTGCATAATCTTCAAAAATCTTAGTATCCTGAATATTAATATTTTTTGTATAGTGTAATGTGTTATTATTCTCTGAGAGAATAGATAATGCGGACTGTGAAGTCATTTTCGCCCATGACAAAATTAGACTATACACTTGATGACTTGAATGTGAGAATAAAAGAAAATCTTGCAAAGAAATGCGCTATTGTCCTATTAGTGCTTGATGAAGCCAAATTCATCAGTTGCTAGGTTTGTCCAGACAGAACGAAGAGAGCCAACCTGGTACTCTTGCAAGAAATGAAGAGTGAATCGTATAGGTCATCTGCGTGGTGCTAGCCAATAAACTTCTGATGACAAAGTTAGGTGGATTAGAGAGAAAATATAGGTAGATTTAGAATGGTATGGTGTGTATGTACCTTTTTTTTAGGTCCGATGTGGTTTATATATGCCTTTGCCTTTCTAGCTGTTAGGGGCCTTCAATGGTGGCTTAAATGCTTGTTTGTGCAATGCCTCCGGTGGTTAATATAGTGATATGAAGATCTTCTAGTTGTTATGTCTTTGGGTGGTTTCTTGGGGTTGGAAGATGAAGAACCAGATTATGCAGATTGGAATTTTAGATCTTTCTGAAATGGAAAGGGGAAAGAATTATGTTATTTTGCAGCTATTCATGCTCCTTACCATATTTCTTCAAGGCCAAAAGAAGAGTCCTATTCTTCGTCAGAAACATAATATACTAATATCCATATAGAATTGTAAATAGTGTATCAGAAACTATTTACAATAGAGTAAATATATAATTATAGTTAAGAAAATCCTTACTTAAGAGGATAAAGACTTTGTATATTAGTTAGCCTCTTCAATATAGTCATAGAAGTATAAGAATTAATCTTCGAGAGCTAAATATCCAAGCTTTAGAGCTAATGTGGGCTTTAATCTTCAATATGTGTTGATTTGCATTTACATATTTGTTGGACGCAAATGAGACATCTGAGGAATGCAATGAAGGTGTACACCTTTCAGTATAGTAGGAAAATATAAACTTGGCGTAAACTGTACAGAAATTGAAGGGCATTTATTCTTTGCCTTTTGTTGATTTTGAGAAGCTCTCGAACAATATATCTAGAGCTCTATGTGTATTTTTTTATCTATGTGGTTAATTTTGGGAAAAAAATTTTGTTTAATGATCTATTTTTTGTTAATGCGTAAAACGAAATACTTCACTAATAAGTAAAATGTTTAAGAAGATATGTGTGAGAGGGTCTTTTTCGGGATACTCGGGCCCAAGGATCCCGGGCTTGAATGAAAAGGAAAGGATTTGGTGGACCGGGCCTTGACTCACCGCAGCTAACAAGTTGTTTAAGAATCAAGTGAATGCAGAGAATACTCCTGACAATATACAGAAAAATGACAAACAAGGATATCGAAGAGTGCCAAAAATTAACAACGTAAGTTCAGAAAGAAAGAAAAACAGGATTAGCAAGACGATAAAAAAGGAGTCTTTGTGGGGATCACGGGAATTATGAAACAATATTTCATTAATACATTATCTCTGTTTGATTACGTAAAACTCACTAGGACGTGATACAAGGTCCAATCAAGCTCAAAATTGCAGTCTTGAATGGCTATTTCAGCCTTCAAAACTTGCAAAGTTTGATTCTCGTTGAATCCGTAGTATGTGCAATAGTGGCATTTACAGGATATCGGGAAGCGATTTTGTTTTCCCTTAGTATTTTCTTTTCGCATAGATTTTTCTGATAGTTTTTCCTAGAGAATTTCTTCTTTATTGTGTTTCTTTTCTTTTTTTTCTCGTTGCCCTCTTCACAACCCATCCCCTCCTTTTATAGTGGAGTTTTACGGGCGTCCTGGGGAACCGTTAGTTCCCCTGTTTTATTCTTTTGCAAACAGAGCATGTTCTGTCCCCATCGTCTCGGTAAGTCCCTTTTCCGTCTTCTCTCATTCTTTCCTTCTCTTGGTTCCGATTCCTTTGAAAGCTTCTGGTTGGTCATCCTCTTTGGGACGTGCTGAGGTATGCCCTTCTCGGCATCCCCATTTCTAGCGTCTTCCTCTTTTTCCTTTCTTTCCTTTTTGGGTGGAATCCTGTTCTGCCATTTTTGAAAGTCATTTGCTACCATTCTTCTTCCCTGTCCTGGTTCCCCGAGGTCCTTTTAAATGCGTGCCATTGAGAGGTCGCTCGCGTCTTCTGCTTTTATTTCTTGTTTTTTTCTTCTTCTGTCTTCTTTCTATCGATTTGTCCCGGTCTTCCTTTTTATTTGTGTTTGAAGGGATCTGTGCTTATTGAGGATCCTTGCTGTTCTATACTTTGCCGTGGTCTCTTTTTTGGATGCTTCTTTCTTTTAAGGGCTTCAGGATCCTCTGGGCCTTCCTTTTATTCCCCCATGGGTCATCCGTATCTATTGCTTTGGGCTTAGCCTGAATTTTTCCTTTTGGGCTTGACTTGTTCTTCTGTTTTGGGCTTATTTTTATTATGACCTTTTTTAGACCTCAACAATATGTATCTGCCTTATGCTTTGTAATTGTTCATAAGTTATTGTTAAGAAAAGTTTTGCTTCACGATTATGATTTAAGGGCATCTTTGTAAGAATGTGTTTCCATGTTCTTACCATGACATATTTTATATGGTTTTTCATTCTCTGTTCACTTGCATCATGACTGCTAGCACTACAATTATTGATTGAGAAATGAATGTAGTATTGCTTTTTTGTTATGAGAGATTTCCTAAAAGAATAGTATGTATCATGGTATGTTTCTTATGAACATAAGTGCACTAAAATGAATGTAGTATTACTTTATACATGCCTTGTATTCTACTTGTCTCATATTTAATGAAGTTATTTGTTATGTGCAAGTGTTTCAGGATGCATGTTTATTTGGTTCAAGTGCTTCACAGGTTTTAGATTTAGGTGTGAGTGAGTTTTGCCTCTGTTCTTATACTCACGTTTTAAGTCTAGAGTCTATTTAGGGGTTTTGTCACTAAATAGCCAAAGGGGGGAGATTGTAAAGTTGTGATTTACAACTATGTTTTATGTTGGCTTTAATTCCGTGTCAAATTTGATTGTAATATTATTAAATCATTTCCCTGTATTTTTGTGGGATTTTATGTAAGGGCTATGTGTGAGTGTTTGGTGAAGAATTTGTGAAGAAGTGGATTTCGCGACTTGCTCACGACTATCTCATGACTACTGACCCTTGAAACAAGCCACGCAAGAAGCACATGCTGAAATTTGTAGAGTCCATGATAGGTTGGATTTTGCGAGTCATTCCCGAATCAGGCCAAGTTGCGAGTGACCCACGAAACTCTCTACCCGATTGCTTTTTGAGTGTGACTTTTCCCATTCTTTTCCCATTCTCTACCCGATTGCTTTTTGAGTGTGACTTTTCCCATTCTTTAGGGGTTTTGTCACTAAATAGCCAAAGGGGGGAGATTGTAAAGTTGTGATTTACAACTATGTTTTATGTTGGCTTTAATTAAAATGTCAAATTTGATTGTAATATTATTAAATCATTTCCTGTATTTTTGTGGGATTTTATGTAAGGGCTATGTGTGAGTGTTTGGTGAAGAATTTGTGAAGAAGTGGATTTCGCGACTTGCTCACGACTATCTCATGACTACTGACCCGCGAAACAAGCCACGCAAGAAGCACATGCTGAAATTTGTAGAGTCCATGATAGGTTGGATTTTGCGAGTCATTCCCGAATCAGGCCAAGTTGCGAGTGACCCACGAAACTCTCTACCTGATTGCTTTTTGAGTGTGACTTTTCCCATTCTTTACCAACACTATATAAACCCTCATTACCCATGAAATGTAAGAAGAATGAATATTTGTTCAAGAAACTTTTGAGAGAGAAAACCCTAACAAAACATTTAAGAGTTAGAGATTGTTTACCCACAATCCTCTACATTATTTCTCTAAAGTATCCATTTACTCCCACCTCTCCATTTACACATCCTTGAGAGGTTCTTACCTTAAATACTTACCTCAACTGAAAGCTCGAAATGTGTGAAAACATAGAGCTCGTTTAAACCCCCAATTCAAATTACGGCTTGTTGTTTTTACACTAACTTAATACTAAGTGCGGAATAGTGTAAACATACGCAAACAAGCAAGAGAGCTACTCTAATCCATATTTAAAGCAACACAGCAGTAAAATGAAATGAACAAGAGTAGGGAAGAGAGATGCAAACACAGATAACACCAAGACGTGTTATCGAAGAGGAAACTCAAGAACTCAAATAAAAAACCTCTCTGCCACCTTCCAAGCGGTAATCGATCCACTAGACAATTAGTTGGGATACATGGGTAAGCAAGAAACCCTCCAAGCCTAATCTACCCTCTATACCTAAACCCTCTAAACTCCTACTCCAACAAGGCTTCTCGGAATCGTGTCTTGTCTAGCTCTCCGGATCCTGCAACAAGCTCCATGTTGCATTTTCCATCCTTGGCTTCTTCCAATGTTTCCCAGCAGCACCAAAACCTCACTGGACACTCTCAAAAGGTGTGGTAAGTGTTTGGGCTATTGACCTCTCAATGGTATGAAAATAGAGAGGTAGGAGATGAGGAAAATCCACAAACAAAGGTGTAGAGAATTGTTGGATTAACAATTTCTAACTCTCAAGTGTTTTAGTTAGGGTTTTCTCTTTGAAGCTCTCTTCTGCATTTGTGGGTAATGTGGGTATAAATAGTGTAGGCACAGAAAGTGTGTCGATCGGGACCGACAGTGCAGCGAGCAAAGAGAATGTCTCGTGGGTGTCTCATGGGAAGTCCTTACCCGCGAGATACTCGCAGACACAGTTGTCTCCATCTGGCCTAACTCTTCGCATTCCATCATGTGCAGAGCTCATGAGTTACTTTGCGAGATGCTAAGTCGCGAGCTACCCGCGAAAACAATTCATTCTTCAATAGCTTGAGTCTTCACACTCTCTCTTACTATCACATAACCCTTACAATAAATTCCCACAACAGATACAGGGTACAAAAGATTGAATAAAATTACAATCAAATTTGGCACGGAATAAAGCCAACACAATACAAATTTGTAAATCACAACTTTACAATCTCTCCCTTTGGCTATTCCGTGACAAAACCCCTAACAACAGACTCTAGACTTAAACGTGAATTTGGGAACAATGGCAAAACTCACTCACACCTAATCTAGAAACTATGAAGCACTTGCAATTTATACCTGTAACCCGAAACACTCGCACATAAACAAAACTTTCATTAAACTTATGACAAGTTGAACACAAGGTATGAACAAGAGCAAGCAAAGTGTGATCAAGTTTGTAAACAATAGATATCATGCAAACAAACACTTGATCAAATAAGGGCAGTCATTAAAGAATGACTCCAATGAACATATAACAAGTACATGTTCATCCGAACATGTACAACAAAGCAATCACTTATGATTACTTGCATGTCCAATCACACAACCAATGCAAAATACACAAAGTATATATGCATCTAGGAACAATCCTACTAAGGGCACAAGTGTGAAGTACTCAAGACTTATTAGCAATATCTAGAAGTACACAGAAAATGCTACACAAGCATTGAGAAAGTCACAAACTACTAATAATAAACTGAAATTAAAACAAAGTATCAAAGCTTTAAACAAAAAGCGATAATGAGAACTGTAAATGAAAACAACTATTAAGACTAAAAACAGTTTAAATCAAAACAACTAAATATGTGTGTTATCTTTTGAGAACTCCCCCTTTCACTATGCACACTTCCTTTTCTTGTGATGCTCTCCCCCTTTCTATATGCTATCGTCCAATCTATACAGTCTGTACACGGAGTATGCTCTCCCCCTTTTTGGCACGAATAGCTAAAGGCTCTCTTCTAACTTGCGTTGAATCTCATCCAGCTGTGTCTCAATGGCGGTGAGGCACATTTGAACCTGGTTGTTGGTGGAGTGGATGAGATTTCTAAGTCCCGACATATGCCCATGCAAACCTTCTACCAAGGTGGTGAATCGGTCGGTTTGAGAACTAGATTAACTTGTTTGTGTACCAACAATCGGTGGTGCGGGGACATGAGAAGAGGTAGTTTCAGTAGTATGAGCAACTGATTCATGACCGGAGAGAGACACAGGTGGTGTGGACAGATTTTTCTTTTTCTTTTCAGCCGAAGAGTGACTTTTGCTCTTTTCAAGAGATGACATAGAAATTGGACGACGACGAACCACAATCTTTCCATCGCTTGGTGGACGAACTCTTTCATTCAACATGATTTTCATGACAAGACCGCAGAATGGAAGACATAATTTTGCTGTTGATCGTGCGGCTATTTTTCCTATAGTTTGGAAGATAGAGCACAAATGTCAATTGGAGTTCCATTGATAAGGTCGCATAAAAACTGTGCCCGTCCAAGATTAATAAACCCGTATTGGACAATGGATATAGATTGAAGAACATGATGAAGGTGAGAGTTTTCATTCAGGTTTGAACTTCACTGTTTCGATGGAGGTGCCTTTTGCGAAAACGCATGTTCTTCTCTAAGAATACGAAGGATGTTTGACACAGCTGGTTGTCTGTCATCATAGGGAGACTTGTTTGCATTTGCAGGTCGAGTGATACGAAGAAGCTTTTCAATATAATCCGGATTGATGGTGAATTCTTTTCCCGAACCCAACATTGTAGTTCTACACCTGTGTATCTTGCATTCGAATAAAACTCCTTAACCAATTCATCAACCGGATCTTCGAAGTTTCCAAATAACTCAGTCAATCCCCGATTGCAAAAATCCTCGGGATAAAGGTGGATCCTAGAGTGTCAAACTGAACAATATGCTCCACCATTTGAGGAGCATCTTGAAAAATGCTAGAAAATGTCCGAGAGTCGAGGGGAGTCTTAAACCTCTCACTGTTTTGAACTTTAGATGAGTGCCATGTCCTTTTTAACACTGGTGATGAGGGAGTGTCAATAATCGGATCTTTGCCACGTGAAGAACGGCGAAGCATTTGCACAGATGAACACAAAACATATAGAAAAACATGTGCAAAAGCACAAAACAAAGCACAAAAACTTGATTAGATTCAAGTTAGTTCAAAACAGGGTAAAAACTAACTTAAACGGAGTAAAAAAAAACTTAAACCAACATGCTAAAATAGACAAACTAAGAGCACATAGACATAATGCATGATTCTAAGTAGGTGTGCATGTGTGTGCATATGGGTGCATGTGCTGATGCATGATAGGGTGCCTAGAGGGTGCCTAGGGTGTGCATGGCATGGCATTGAGGCACAAACTTAACAAAGTGTGTAAAACACACACAAGATGATAAAAAAATGATACAAATGGTCAAACAAGATCAACACAAAAGATTGGAACTCGATTGAGTCCAAAACAACACAGAACTGTCACTTAGACAATCTATCAAACACATGACATGCACCAATGCACAACATTTATGAAAAATGCATGAACATTTGGAAAAATGCCTTAATACATGCTCAAAATGCCACATGGGGCCAACATAGATGCACAAACAGCAGATGGAACACAGCCCAATCAAAGATTTTGAAAAATATTCACTGGAAAAGAAAACCCAACCCAATTTTCAAAACCCTAAGCATAAATTCTACATAATCCGAAACTAAAAGATGAGAAAAGTGTAAGAAATGCATACCTTGAAAGGATTTTGCAAAAATTTGCTTGAAAATGATGGGGTTTGAATGAAATACTGATTTGGGTTGAAAGGGGTTCGTGAGACTTGTGCAAGGGAAAAGGAAAAATGTTTGAAAACCTGTCACATCTGCTACATTTAGACCGAAAATACGCGTTTTTCGTGGGTTAGGCAGTGGCGAAATGGTTGCGAGACAGTCGTGAGAAGGGCCACTGAAGCTTAAAACCTTTCGCGAGAAGCTTTAAGTCGTGAGACAAAATGGCGAGACAGTTGCGATAGCTTCTGTGTGATTTTGAAAAAAATTCAGTTTTTGCCTAAAAACCATTTCGCGAGAAGAGGTTAGTCGCAAAATACTCGCGAGGCAGTAGCGAGAGTTTTTGTATGAAAAATATAACTTTTTTTTTTCCCTCAAGCACCTTTCGCGGGAAGCTCTAAGTCACGAGCTTCTCACGAAACAGCCTCTGAACCAGTTTTTGATGAAAAACACAAAAATGCATTTTGAACAAAAACTAAAAGTACGAAAGTATAAAATCACTTTAAAAAACAAATAAAACACTCAAAAATCTTTTTGGGTTTGATCATCAAGTACTTGAGCATACACAGCACATTTGAACATGTACAATCACACATATGAGATAAGCATTCATTGAATCAAAGTCTTGTGTGTTGTGGGTGAGTATCAAGTGTGAAATAGTCCTTAGACCAGTGAAACTTCAATGATCAATTCAATCAAGTCATACACAACTAGTACTAATTCAAGTGGTCAATCTCAATTATAGAAATGAACATATATGACCTCCCACAAATTGATTACACAACTTAGAAGCTTTTCATTTGGCTTCTGCATAAATCATGACATTTGATCCTTTTTGGAAAAATACATCCCTTTTTGAGATCGGTGCATGAAATTTTTGATATTTCAACATAGAGGATTAGCCTTTGGCTTTTTGAGCATCATACATTTCAATACAAAAGTCGCTTTCCCTTTTTCCTAGTCAAATACTAGTATGTGCGACAGGCTTTTGCAGCTCAATATCTCTTTTTCACTTTGAGATTTACATTTGGAGAGCTCAATTGCAAAAACAAAAAAAATAGCGTGGGAAGAGATATAGGCACAAGTCTATGCAAGTATCAAGACCATCAAGACAATTGCCCAATCATTCATGACAAGCTTGAAGATCTATTTACAACACTCACGTATAGTTTTCAAGATTTCTTTCACATAGATAGATGTGCATATAGAAACAAGCTAAGCTCAAAAATGCACTACGCTATTAGTACGAAGGTACTAGTCCAAACTCACATGTGATAAACACAAAGACAAGCGATCAAACTTTTTGAAGATTTTTCAATTTTTATGGATTTTTGAATTTTGAACACATTAAAAAACAGAGCAAGAATTGAAATAACACAAAAAAAAAAAAAAACTTATAAATGAAGACATGCTATAAACAAAAAACAATGCATGATGTGATGCATGAACCTATGATCCTAAGCATTGGAAGTATTAATGCATGGACATGGGAGATAATCATGCATGAGTACCCCTCTTCACCCACACGTCACGTGCGTTCGGGATGATATCCCTATAGGATTGGGTACGTGAATTGTGACCTTCAAACCTGTTGTTGAAGTTCGCCAAACATGTGGTGAATGCCTCAATCATCTTCATTACATCCATCACTCCAGAATCTTCAATTTGACTTCATGGTTGCCCAACAGTCCAATTCCTCCTGTCATCTCTTGGTCCTCTTGACCTTTGATCCCTAGGATTGTTCAATGCTCTTAGCTTATGACAATTAGGTCTGGTGTGCCCTTGAAGTCCACAATAATGGCATACATGGTTCGTTCTCGAACTTCTTTGTGATTTTGGAGGTAATCTTCCTTTGGCTTCAGTTCTAATCATTGATTGGTTATGAGACTTGTTCAGCACCCGTTGGTCAGTCACATTCTTCTTCGTTTCATCCTTTACTTTCTCAGGAGTAGAGGCAACTACAATCGGCTCTCTGGCCTTCACAAACTTCACTTCTTTGGTGACATTGGCCAAATAGCTACTCCTTTCAGTATATCCCAACTCGGACTTGTCGAAGAAATGTTTTTGAGATGAAATAACATCATCTAGCTTCTTCGTGGATACCCTCTCTATCTTGGCATTTGTTTGCACTACCTCTAGCTCAAGAAATCTGATTTTTGAATAAGCTTGATCTCACTCACCATTTATCGTTTCTATCTCACACTTGGCTTCCTTATACCGCGCTAGAAGACTTTTATAGTTCTTCTCTGCCTTTTTCATCTTTTTTACGATTGCCTTGGCTATCCTTGTATACTCTCCCGATTTCTCAAGGAGTGGGTTGTAGTTCTCTTGAAGGCCAGCTGCGTTTTCATCTTCTTGAAGATCGATTCTTCGACAACTCCTATTGATTCTTCATCACTATGATCCCCAGTTCTTGTACAAGCAAGTTCAAATCCTCTAAAGATTCAACATGAGCAATAGTCATAAATGCTGAGTAGTTCCCTTCTCCATCACAACTCTCTTGAGTCGAAATTTGAAGAATCCGAATCACTAAGTGTTGTGGCATACGCCTTGCCCTTTCCTCTTAGATAATTGGGACACTCCTTCTTAAGATGTCCATGGCCATTGCATTCATAACACACAATGCCTTGAGGAGACTGGGAATCCTTTCCTTCTTTCTTCTTAAACTCCTTCCTATCACCTTTGGAGGATGAGAACTTCCCTCCTCTGAACGATTTCCCTCTGTTCTTCATCTTGAGAAATTTCTGGAAGTTCTTTGCCAGAAATACTACATCCTTTTCCACTTCATCTTCTTCGGAGGAATCATTCATTCTTTCGGTGATAGTTTTAAGAGCAAGAGATTTACTTGTCTTATGAGAGGGCAGTCCAAGCTCATATGTTTGAAGAGATCCGATTAGCTCTTGGATTTTGATCTCATCCAACTCTTTACTCTTTTCTATAGCAGTAACTTTCGCTCGGAAGCTTTCCGGTAGGGACCTCAAAATTTTTCTCACCACCTTAGCATCCTCAATCTTCTCACCAAGATTGAGCTTCACAATCACAATTTCGTTGAGCTTTCCATAGAATGAATCAAAGGACTCATCATCTCCCATCTTAGGCTCTTCAAATTTGGTGGTTAACATCTGAAACTTTGTGTCCTTAACTTTCTTTGTTCCTTCATAGGTGGTCTCCAATATCTCCCAAGCTTCCTTAGCTACTATCATGTGAGAAATCCTATGGAACTCATCCGGAGAAACACCACAAAATATAGCATTCAATGCTTTACTATTAGCATTAGTTGCTGCAAGTGCTGCTTTATCCCAAGTGGATTTAGCAGCCGCGGGCCTAGTCCAACCTACTTCTACGACATCCAAAACAGTATCATTTATTGAACACAAAAATGCCCTCATTCTGACTTTCCAAAAAGCGTAGTTACTACCATCAAAGAATGGTGGAACATTCAAAGATTGAGACTGGTCCATCTCAAAATGGGGTCAAGGAACACACTCGGGTATTTAAACCACAAATGAGTGTACCCACTTTGACACCAATTGAAAGCTAGAAATGTGTGAAAACACTAGAGCTCATTTAGACCCCCAATTCAAATTACGGCTTGGTTGTTTTTACTCTAACTTAATACTAACTGCAAAATAGTGTAAACGCACGCAAACAAGCAAGAGAGCTATTCTAATCCATATTTAAAGCAACACAGAAGTAAAATGAAATGAACAATAGTAGGGAAGAGAGATGCAAACACGGATAACACCGAGACGTGTTTTCGAAGAGGAAACCAAAGAACTCGACGAAAAACCTCTCCGCCACCCTCCAAGCGGTAATCGATCCACTAGACAATCGTTTGGGATACATGGGTAAGCAAGAGAACCTCCAAGCCTAATCTACCCTCTGTACCTAAGCCCTCCAAGCTCCTACTCCAACAAGACTTCTCGGAACCGTGTCTTGTTTAACTCTTCAGATCCTGCAACAAGCTCCATGTTGCATCTGCCATCCTTGGCTTCTTCCAATATTTCCTAGCAGTACCAAAACCTCACTGGACACTCTCAAAAGGTGTGGTAAGTGTTTGGGCTTTTGACCTCTCAATGTTATGGAAATGGGGAGGTAGGAGATGAGGAAAATCTACAAAAAAAGGTGTAGAGAATTGTTGGATTAACAATTTCTAACTCTCAAGTGTTTTAGCTAGGGTTTTCTCTCTGAAGCTCTCCTCTACATTTGTGGGTAATGGGGGTATAAATAGTGTAGGCACAGAAAGTGTGTATCGATCGACGGTTAGCGAGCAGAATGTCTCGCGGGAAGGCCTTACCCGCGAGATACTCGCGAGACACAAATTGTCTCCATTTGTCTTGACTCTTCACATTCTAGCATGTGCGGGGCACATGAGTTATTTTGCTGGATGCTAAGTCGCGAGCTACCCGCGAAAACACTTCATTCTTCAATAGCTTGAGTCTTCACACTCTCTCTCACTATCACACAACCCTTACAATAAATTCCCATAACAGATCCAGGGTACAAAAGATTAAATAAAATTACAATCAAATTTAACACGAAATAAAAGCCAACACAATACAAATTTGTAAATCACAACTTTACATCACCCATTCTAAGTGTTGAGAGAAGTTTTGGTGCCTTTGGGAAGCATTGGAAGAAGCCATTGAGTGGCGATTGCAATCGGGCGAAATTGCGGGATTCGGATAACTAGTGAAGACAAGACTCCAAGAAGTCCGTTAGCGGCAAGAGCTTGGAGGGCTCAAGTACATTGGGTAGATTAGACTTAGAGGGTCTTTTTGATATTCGTGTACTCCAACTTATTTACTAGTGGATTGATTTTGGCTTGGAGGGCCACGAAGAGGTTTTTCACCGAGTACTTTGATTTCCTCTTCGAGAACACGTCTCGGTGTTATCTTATATTCGCATCTCTTTTCCCTACTCTTTAAGCTTTATTTTTATCTCTTATTGTACTTGCTTATGGCTTAGAGTAGTGTTCCAATTTATTGCTCTTTATTTACTCTTATTCCGTACTTAGATAAGTTAGAGTAAAAGTAATTAAGCCGTAATTTAAAAATTGGGGGTCTAAACAAGTATTAGTGTTTTCACACTAATTGAGTTTTCAGATATAACTTCCAAATATTATGGGGAATCAGGATTTACAAAGTGAACCCAACGTATTTTGGTTCAAAAGAATTTTGTATCTAGTATTATTGGTATTAGGTTCAAATTAAAAAGGCGATGTGGTACACATTCATAAGGGGACATGAAGGGTATATAAAATGCGAAGTGAACTCTCTAAGTTTAACTTAAATTCATTTAAGTCCTCTAACTTTACTTTTGTTTAATTGGGTCCTTTGAATTTCAAAGTTATTCAATTTAGGCATTTTAACCAATTTTGTTAAAAAAAATATTTCCATTAAGTATGCAATTAACTAATAAAAAAAATATTTTTTGAAAAAAATTCTTACATAAGGGAAATTTTTTAAAAAAATTGGACAATAGACTTGAATTAAATAAATTTGAAACTTAGAGTACTCAATTGAACAAAAGTAAAGTTAGAAGTCTGAAATGAATTTCAACTAAACTTAAGATGGTGGAACCTGCATTTTAACATTTTTTAAAAAAAATTATATTTTTAATTCCGTCCACCATTAAATTCCAGGTGTGTAGTGGTTTTGTTTTTGAGTTACGAGGGGCTAAAACAATGCTAGCTTTCGGGTTGTAAAGGGCAAATCAATTGCTGTTTTGTGTTGGTGTAAAAGGAAAAAGGAAGGATTTTTATGTATTTGGGTTATGTATTTAGGATTTCTATATTTGGGATTGTGATTTTGAAAGAGAAAATGAGAAATCTCAAAATTAAATTATTGTAGATTTGTGTGAAATTAAATTATTGTAGATTTGTGTGATTTTGCTGTAAAATGATATTAATTTTTATTTTTTTTTTTAAAATTTGGTCCATAGTTTAGGGACTTCAGATTGGGACTTGAAGGGGCATGGGGCCCCGCGAAGGCTTGTAGGGTCGGGTATGGGGGTAAAAAAAAAACCCGTTTAGCTAACAGGACGGGTTCGGGTGGCGGGGCGGGTTTGGGGATAAAGAAACCCACCCCAAACCTGACCTGTTGCCATTTCCTAATAGCCGTTGGTCCTCTACAGATTGTACCACACATAGCGCGATCTTATTATGTCAAATTGAACTACATGTATCAACAAATCAATGGAAAAATATCAATAAATAAAATAATAATATAATTAAACAATCCTATTTTATGGGTTACTTTAGTTTTCCATCACAAAAAGAAAAGTTACTTTGTACCTGTATTAACACAAAGCCGTTGAACACATTTCAAATTTTGAATATACAAATGGAGAGAGAGAGAGTCAAAGGGAGACAATACTGCAGTGGACTCGTGGAGGGCCTAGAGGCGAAGATTTGAGCTGATCGTTCCCAATTGGTGGATGGTGTTCTTTCACCAATCTGCAATAGGGAATAAATTTAATGTTAAGTTAGTTATTAAATATATTTTTAGATAAACTTATTTTTTTTCACAAAGAGACATGTCTCCTACCAAAGGACACGTAGGAGTCTATAAAAACAAGAACACCTTATTCATTCTGTACATTAGATTATTTTATCTCTGTTGCTATTTGTTGGTGATTCCTACCTAATGGGATTACCATCTGTGTCATTGGGACCAACATAACAAAACTTGTATGAGAACTTATTTGGATATACACAATATCTAACAATTCCTTACTTTATTGTAGTACACACTTTCATGGGAACACGAAAGCCACCATCAACGATGGCAATAACGAGTGAATGGCAATGAGAGGAAGTTTGGTTCATTCAAAGGGAAATAAGGGAATGGGGATTTGGGGACCAACAAAGCCATTAGGAACACCATCGATGGTAGTAAGCAAAAGGAAGAATAACAACAACAACAACAACAACAACTAGTTGCTAACCTGTGCAATGCATGGGAATAAATTACAACCATTTTCCATTTATGGCTTGTATGAAACTTACAAAATACACATTGTATTTGAAAAAAATAAATTAGCCTAACAAACTCTTAGAACCACCCATAAGGAAGAAAGGACAAACACAAGCTCAAGATAAGTTTTTTTGAATTTTTTGTGAGCTCGTAGAGAGGAAGGTGCAATTAATAAGGGATTCATCATTCTGCAAAATAATAAGAAAATATAAATAAATAAATAAATCGTATCCTAATATAAAAATTGAGTACAAATAAATATAATATAAACCATAAAGTCATCAAAAAACAAATTTTTAACAACGAAGTGTTCAATCTCAAAACTAAATACAATAACTTTACAAACCATGGCATTGTCCCTTTCCTCCAAAAAATTTGTCATAAGATATCCCTCTTTAAAAAGGACAATATTCAATGTTGTCCACTATTCAAATTTGTGTAGTTTGACTAAATTATATTTTTTTGTGCTATATCCAAATAACAACCATAAAGAAAGTTGAGGGAGGAAGACTGATTTAATTGAAAAAAAAAAATGAAAGCCTCTAGAATAATTTAGACTCAGTATCAATTGCAAGCATTGCCTCAACTTAAACATTGGCGACCTTTTTGTTTGGAATGTGGGCAATATAGAGGGATAGAAACAATCAAATATTTAACAATGCTGCATTCTCAATTACATCTTTGAAATCATCATGCATGAAAATGTTTGTGAAGTGGTCTCACAACCTTGGCCTAAAAGATATGTAGTCGGACATGGTAATTTTTAGACCCTTTAAAACCACAATCGGATTAACCTAGGTAATTAGCCAAGTTGTTACTTAGTTCAAATTCCAGATCTAGGTTAACACAATTATATAATCATATCAATGTAAAGCAGCGGAAAGATAAATAAAACAATGATATGATCACCCGAGAAACCAAACTAGTAAAAACCTGGGGAGGATTTAACCTAGCTATCCTTAAGGTAAACCTGAATTCACTATGAAAGAATCGAAGTTGTTCAACAAGACTTAGACCACTGACATCCTATTGCTACCCACCAGTAGAAACTTACTGACATGACCACGTGTAAGCTCCGAGACCACAAACTCCTTCTTTCTTGGATTCTCCAGCAAGTACAAGCACACCCGCTTGTGTTTCTCTAAGCTCTTATGGTAGCAACTGAACGATCATCAAGCTCTTGAAGAAATCTCTTTCTTGATAATCCTAAGCTTGTGTAAAGGAAAGCTCTTCACAGATCTCACAACAGATTTACACAAACAGTAATATAAGTAACAATAGAACGTGGCTAGGGTTTGCCTTTTATACCTAGGGCAAATTAGAAAACTCTAAACGTTCTAAACAAATTAGGGCTGAGTTGGAATTTTGCAGAAAAATGCCTCTGACCCGATTTTCGATTGATCGAGCCTAAGCTTCGATCGATCAAACCAGGCCGAGAAGCATAAATGATTCCTGCATCAGCTTATTCCAACTTTACATAAATGAATCAACTTTGAGCAAGTCTAAACACGACTAAACATATTGTTTTGATCATGATTTGCCAACAATACACATTAGAGTTCTAAATACATAAAATCCTAAGTCTTTAGAACCTAACAAACTCTCCCTTTGGCAATTCGTGACAAAACACAACTAAAAGCTCAAAGTTTACAAAGAAAAGCCCTTTACAAAAATAATGCTCATAAAACAAATTCAATCCTAACTACTATCCATCAATTGCAAGTGTAGACAGCAGTTCAATTGAATCAACTCGTATATTTCTTGAAACACTAAACAAAATGCATAACCGCATGTGTGGAAAATACAAGTAAGCAAATTAAATTCTTGACTTCAAATAACACATAATAAAGACATATATCAATGAATAACTCATAAATATAAATCAATAAGCGGTTGAAACAAGAAACAAATAAAGCAATAAAAGTATTTCCCTTTAACATGAATATCCCAACAAAAGTATGGCAAGAGCTAAAAAGGTAAAATATAATGTGAAGCACCTAGATACATTCTAAAACTCCACAAGCTCCAATCAACAAAAAAAATGCTCTCCCCATGAAAACAAAACTCTACAAGTGCTTAACTATGTACTCCCCTTTTTTGTGACGGAATGCCAAAGGGCAATTAAAATCCATCATCAAAAGGAGGTGGCGGTGAAGATTGTCGAAACTATGCTAACTCAGCGTGCATAGCACGAATCTCATCGAGCAAGTCCACCAAAATCTGTCCATGAGCCGCTTGAACGATCAAGACATGATCCAACGTCCGTCGAATGTCCGAATCATTCGAAGTAGTTGGTGGAGAAACATCGACATCAGCAAGACCAAAGCACTAGATGCCTCGGCCATATCAGCACCTGTAGAAGAGGAAGGAGGGGGAAAAACACCGGATGACGCACCTCTAGGACGCGTAGGACCAACTCTCAAGTGAGCAGCCCTCTGCCTAAGGAAGGTGGCACCTATAGGAGCTACAACATGAACGGGCTCACCAGAGGGGAAATTATCTAAACCAAGATACAACAAAATCCTATGAATGAAAATAGGATGAATAAGAGCATGCGCTACGGTAGAACTCCTATGAACTTCGTTCAAAGAATGAAGAAACAGATGAGGAAAGCTAATAGACGCACTTGGACACCAAAAGCGTACAAAAACACACATCGCTCAAGAGGGATGGTGTGGAGATGAGAAATAGGCCACAAAGAATGACATGCTATCCTAAAGAAAAGATAAGCGGTCTCGGTAAGCTTAGCGGACGTGATCCGAGGATCAGAACCTCACTGGATAGAAGACCCGGTGATGTATGACATGACGTCATCTAAGGGTGGAGACTCCTCATAAGGATAGTCGGGCTCCCCGACGACCGGAACCCCAAGAGCATCAGCCACTACCTAAGGAGTAATGGTGAACTCTACACCTTGTATCCAACTCCTAACAAGGGTGTTGAAATCATAGACATGACAAGAAAGATTTGAGAAAAACTCTTTAATCGGGACGGTCGGGGGTGGATGATCTATCTCTAACAAGGACAACCAACCTCTAGACTCAAGGTTTGCCCTAATGGCATGATCAACCTTATCTAAAATCACAGAACGCTCAGCCCAAATCTTACGCTTACAATTCAGCTTCTCATACACTTCTCTGCTTTTGTCATTCCTAAACACCTCACTCCTAGAGGGAGACTCGGAGGAAGTGGAGGGGGTCCTATGGGCTTTAGTCTTCCTAGGCATGGTGCTAGGATAAGGACAAAGACACAAGCAAAAAAACAAAAACCAAGGGTAGACTGCAAGTTAGCACAAAAAAAATATAGAACAAAAATCTATATGATGCATGAACAGATTAAATGACATGATGCATGCCCTAATACAATGAAATTAAGTTCAATTTTAGTTCAAGTTCACAAAATTTGGCTTAAGCATAGAGTTTCCAACAAAAACCCCCAAAAAATTTGAAAAACCACTTGATTAATTTGTACAAATTGACCAATTGATCATTATACAAGATAGATTTCAGAAAATAATAATCAATTACATCAATTCAACAAGCCAATTTCATTAATTGAAACCAATTTGAACAAAATCCCTAATTCGGGTTCAATACAAGCCCTAGAATTTTTAATTTTTCACAAATCCCCAAATTGATCAAATTAACCAACATAGATCATGAATATATCATTGAAGCAACAAAACCCATTGATCAAATTCACAAAATGAAGTTTGATTCATCAAAAATCCCAAATATGCGTAATCTGAAAATTTTACCCAAAAACCATGAATTAATGCATGAAACATGAAAAACAATGCAAAAGGAAGGGTAATATGGACATATTGGCTTATGGAGAGAGAAACCTAGCAAAAAATTTGGAGGAAAACGACAAAAAATTCTCTGTAGAGCCTTGCCGAGTCGGAGAGAGAGATAAAGTTTTGAAAAGGTTTTGAAAAAGTGGTTTGAACAAGTCAAATCTGGTTTTTTAAAACCCTGATTCACGAGTTTTAATTGATCGAAAAAACATTTTCGATTGATCGAAATAGACAGAGGCTTCTCAAAATTTTTTAAACAATTTCAAAACAATTTCGATTGATCTAAAAACAGATTGGATCAATCGAAACAGATAGAGGCTTCCTTGAACAATTTTAAAAGAATTTCGATTGATCGAAAAAATGATTGGATCAATCGAGACTGGCAGAGGCTCACAAAATTTGAGGAAAAACACAGTTTTTGAAAAAAATTTAGGAACAACTCAAAGCATTGAAATTGATGAACAAAATGCATGAGTATGTGACGATATGATTTTCAAAAACAAGGGTTTAAGCCCAATTTTCCCAAGGTTAAAATTTCTTACATTCTCCATAAATTTCAATCATCAAATCAGTTTTTCATAAAACTCAAAGTATTTGCAAACTTGGTTGGTTAGACCAAAGACACACATAATAACATGTACAATGTTTAGCAAAGAGTAACTTGTGTAGTGTGTGCAACTAGTAAAAACTTGAAATACATGTGAGGTGATATGAGTATAGCAATTAATCACAAAATCTACAAAATTCATCACATAGAATTTGAAAGAGACTATTTCAAAAAGAGTTACATCATATAACTCCCACATCTCCTAGATCATAAGCTTGCAATCATATAAGTTTCTTAATTTTGCCTCATATTGTATACACAAATTTTAATTATACAAAAACTTTATTAAAATAGCCGGGATAATATACACACCAATTTTATTTGATTGATTTAACATTAAGTCCAATAATGTACACACTAATTTTAGCATTTAAACCGAGGCTACACCTTATGATCTTTTCGTGCATGTGCTACACTTTCTCGAGCACAAAATCTTACGATATGCACTAAGGTGTTCATGATTGGATAGTGAACAGTGGTGAGATGGTTATTTATGCTTTTCTCGAAAGGTTCAAGTCCGATACCAAAGATAGGTGACTTCAAGATCAAGACAAGGTGATCAAAACCATAAATATCTTTCCCACACAACATGCACTACAAATCTTCAACTAGTAAAGTGCAATAAGTAAGCTTATCAAAGCTAAACAAGGTACAAAAGACATGTTATGTGAAAATAAATTAATCAACCTTATTTTCAAAAACCAAGAAAATAGTGCAAAACATAATTTGGTTCCTTTTTCCTTTTTAATATATATATATATATATATATATATATATATATAACAAAAAAACAATCTAGAATGAAATGCATGAATGTAATACAATGCAAATCCTAGAAACAAAGAAAACAAAAACCAAAGAATAATGGTCACAAAGAATAGCAATGAAGCATAAGAACCATGTCGGAAGGACTCAATTAGATTGAGCCTTTTGCATCCAAAACTTTTTAGATGCACCACGAGCATTGGAGTTCTTATTCACATGGAAATGATTACCAACTCCTGAATTGGAATAAAGGTTTAGAGCCTTTACCAATTCACCAATGAGTACCATAAGATCTTGTGCTTGAGGCACATGTACTTTTGGTTTGTTTTCTCTCTTAGCAACTTGCAGCTTGTAACAGTTTGGACGAATATGTCCGGACTTTCCATAAAAATGACAAACCCATGCAGGCTTATCATGTGACTTGTCCTTAGAAAGGGTAGGCTGCTTAGGTTTAGATTCTTTCAGATCAACCCTAATCTTCATAGATGGTGAAACTTCTATGGGTTTGACAACCTCACTCATAGGGGTTTTGACAGTTTCACTCACAATCTCACTCATAGAAGGTTCAAAAGAAGATGAAGGGACAAAGTTTGTGGAATGGGGAGCAAACACAGAGATGCTCTCAACAAAACCTAATCCAGATTTGTCAAAAGGAGACTTTTGAACACTCAGCATTTGATCAAGCTTAGAACTAGCAGATCTAGCAACAGATAAATCAAGTTCCAAAGATTTAACTTTATCAAGCAATAGCATATTCTCGGTTTTCACATTGTTCAAAAGTTCATTAACATCAAACAGTTTTACAAGCAACTTCTTCTTATCAAACTCAAGAGATACAATTTTCTTCAAGCTTAATTCAACATTCATAGCATCCTTTGCAGCAACTTTGCAAAGTTTATTGTAGGCTTCTTGAAGATCTGCGTCCTCAGAGAGTTCCCCATCAGAAGGGTTCTCTTCAGCAGATATGCTTTCATTGACTACAACAATAAATAATGAAAGCAATGAAGTTTCCATCCTCGTCACAACCGGACTCATCATCAGAAACTTCACCATCACTAAGGGTTACAGCCATAGCCTTACCCTTAGACTTCAAGTAGGTGGGACATTCAGATTTCATGTGACTATATCCTTAACATCCAAAACACTTAGGACCCATAGAATTACTAGAAGATTGACCTATTTTTTCTCTAGGTTTATCGGTGTTGTTAACCTTAGTGAGATCATTCTTCCTAAAGTTTCTAGGTTTAGCAGTGTTCTTATCTCTTGCCCTTCTATTGTTGTTTCTAAGGAAATTACTCAAGTTTTTGGCAAGATAAGCAATCTTTGTAGCAGAGAGCTCATCATCAAATCCACCAACATCAACATCATCAACTTGCTTAAGAGCCATTGATTTGGATTTGCTAGTCTTAAGTAGGTCCAACTTATAGGATTGAAGAGATCCTACAAGTTCATCAACAGGGATGGAGTCCACATCCTTGCTCTCAGTGATGGCGGTCACCTTGGGCCTAAAATTTTCAGTCAAAGATCTAAGAATCTTCCTAACAATTTTAGGTTGATCATAGATTTCACCCAAGCTATATGCAGAATTAACAATATCATTAAGTTTAGCATAGAATTCATCAAAAGATTCATCATCAGACATCCTAATGCTTTCAAATTTAGAAGTTAACTGCTGCCATTTATTGATTTTGATAGCCTTTGTGCCTTCATGCACAGTTTGGAGGATATTCCAAGCGGTATGAGCAACCTCAACATTAGAATTCTCTTAAATTCCTCCATAGAAACAGCGTTAAAAATAGCATTCATAGCTTTGCTATTGAACGCGGCTGCTTCATTTTGAGAAGTTTGCCACTCACTAACGGGAGTAGTGGGCTTCTCCCGGTCGTATTCGATGGAGTTCTAGACTCTCTCATCAATTGATTTCAGGAATGCTTTCACTCTTACTTTCTAATAAGCATAGTTATTCCCATCAAAGTGAGGAGGAATAACAAGAGAATGTCCGTGTTTCATGACAACAGAGGTCAAGAATCAGCTCGGTGATCAAAAGAACAACAACAAGAGAGCAACCTGCTCTGATACCACTTAATAGTTTTTAGACCCCTTAAAACCACAATCGAATTAACCTAGGTAATTAGCCAAGTTGTACTTAGTCCAAATTCCAGATCTAGGTTAACACAATCATATAATCATATCAATGTAAAGCAGCGGAAAGATAAATAACACAATGATATGATCACCTAGGAAACCAAACCGGTAAAAACCTGGGGAGGATTTAACCTAGCTATCCTCAAGGTAAACCTGAATGCACTATGAAAGAATCGAAGTTGTTCAACAAGACTTAGACCACTAACATCCTATTGCTACCCACCAGTAGAAACTTATTGACACGACCACGTGCAAGCTCCGAGATCACGGACTCCTTCTTTCTTGGATTCTCCAGCAAGTACAAGCACACCCGCTTGTGTTTCTTTAAGCTCTTATGGCAAAGAATGAACGATCATCAAGCTTTTGAAGAAATCTCCTTCTTGATAATCCTAAGCTTGTGTAAAGGAAAGCTCCTCACGGATCTCACAAGAGATTTACACAAAGAGCAATATGAGGAACAATAAAACTTGGCTAGGGTTTGCTTTTTATACCTAGGGTAAATTAGAAAACCCTAAACGTTTTAAACAAACTAGGGCTGAATTGGAATTCTACTGAAAAACGCCTCTGACCCGATTTTCGATTGATCGAGCCTAAGCTTTGATCGATCGAACCAGGCCGAGAAGCATAAATGATTCCTGCATTAGCTTATTACAACTTTACATAAATGATCCAACTTTGAGCAAGTCTAAACATGACTAAACATATTGTTTTGATCATGATTTGCCAACAATACACATAGAATTCTAAAATACATAAAATCCTAAGTCTTTAGAACCTAACAAGAGATTTTGGGTACACGGCCATGAGGCCTCTCCTTAATGTGAAAAGATAATAGATAGATAGATAGATAGATGTAAGAGTTACTGTTAATGTTTAGAAAATCATTGAAATTGTATTGTCTACAATGCCAAAAAATCCAATTTGATTGAAGTTTCTTTTGTGTTATCAAGCTACCAACTCAAGTTCAACACTAAACATATATTATATCCAAAATCAAGCTATGTCTAATATTATTCAACCTTCCCGCAAAAGACCGTAACATAGAAATATGACACTAAGCTATCCATCAAACCCCATTTGTTCTATAGATCAACATGCATAATTCCAATTCCCATTGCACATTCCCATTAACACTTTTCTTTTATAAGAGTATTAGAATTATGGTTAGGTGATTAAATTCACTATTTCCTAATAGTTTAAGCTTTTGAGACAACTAGTAATCAACAATTGGTAGCTAAGTGATATCATTTTGAATCTTTAGTACTAATTCAATGCAAAAATTGCATAAAAGAAAATAAAGATAGAAATTCATTGGTTGAATATAGATATGTTAGGTTTTAAGACTTTAGGTTTAAATGTATTAGAACTTCAATTTGTATTGTTGGCAAATCATGAACAAAACGTTTTAGTCATGTTTAGACTTGCTCAAAGTATGTGGTTGTATGTAAATTTGGAATCGAGTAGCTACGGGATTTATTATGTGAATCAGCCTGACTCGATCAATTGAAAATTAGGCTTGATTGATTGAAGCTTGTGCATATTGTTTTTCTGCAAATTTTTCCAACTCAACCTAAACCCGTTTGACGTGTAGGGTTTTATGTTTTGTCTTAAGTATAAAAGAGAAAACCCTAGCCACGTTTTATGTTGCTCCTTATGCTGTGTGTGTGAATCTTTTGTGAGATTAAGAGGTGTTTACCTTCACACATACTTAGGGTTTCAAGATTCAAGATTATGTCAAGAACTTGGTGATCGATTCAGTTCTGCAATAAGAGCTTAAAGATACATAAGCAGGTGTGCTTGTACTTGCTGTGAATTCAAGAATGAAGTAGTCTGTGGACTCGAAGTCATCCACGTGATCGTGGTAGTAAGTTTCCTACTCGAGGTAGCAATAGGATGTTAGTGGTCTAAGTCGCTATTGTGTAAACTTTAATTCTTTCATAGTGGATTCAAGTTTACCTTGAGGGTAGCTAGGTTAAATCCTCTTCAGGTTTTTACCGGTTTGGTTTCCTGGGTCATCATATCTTTGTATTCTTTATTTTCCGCACTTTACATTGATATGATATATTTGTGTTAACCTAGATCTGAAATTTGACTAAGTAATCACTCGGTTAATTTATTAGGTTAATCTGAGCGTGCTTTAAGGAATCTAAAAACAAACAAGTAGTATCAAAGCAGGTAGCTCTCTTGTTGTAGATCCTTTGATCTCTGAGCTGATCCTTGACCCCGGTTGTCATGGAACACGGACACTCTCTTGTTATTCCATCTCATTTTGATAGGAATAACTATGCTTATTGGAAAGTATGTATGAAAGCATTCCCGAAATCTATTGATGAGAGAGTCCGGAACTCCGTTAAATACGGATGGGAGAAGCCTACTACTCCTGTTAGTGAGTGGCAAACTTCTCAAAAAGAAGCAGCCGCTTTCAATAGCAAAGCTATGAATGCTATTTTTAATGCTGTTTTTATGGAGGAGTTTAAGAGAATCTCTAATGTTGAGGTTGCTCATACTGCTTGGAATATCCTCCAAACTATGCATGAAGGCATAAAGGCAGTTAAAATAAATAATTTGCAGCAATTAACTTCTAGATTTAAAAGCATTAGAATGTCTGATGATGAATCTTTTGATGAATTATATGCTAAGCTTAATAATATTGTTAATTCTGCATATAATTTAGGTGAAATCTATGATCAACCTAAAATTGTTAGGAAGATTCTTAGATCTTTAACTGAGAATTTTAGACCCAAAGTAACTGCTATCACCGAGACCAAGGATGTGGACTCCATCCCTATTGATAAACTTGTAGGATCTCTTCAGTCCTATGAGTTGGACCTACCTAAGATTGACAAATCTAAATCAATGGCTCTTAAATCTGTTGATGATATTGATGTGAATGGATTTGATGATGAGTTCTCTGCTACAAAAATTGCTTATCTTGCCAAGAACTTTAGAAACTTTCTTTGGAATAATAACAGAAGGGCAAGAGGTAAGAACACTGCTGAACCTAGAAATTTTAGGAGGAATGATCCCACTAAGATTAATAACACTGAAAAACCTAAAGAAAAAGGAGGTCAATCTTCTAATAATACTATGGGTCAACAATGTTTTGGGTGTCAAGGGTATGGTCATGTGAAATCTGAATGTCCAACATTCTTGAGGTCTAAGGGTAAGGCTATGGCAGTAACCCTTAGTGATGATGAAGTTTCTGACAATGAGGATGGAAACTTCATTGCTTTCACTGCTCATCAAGTTGTAGTTGATGAAAGTGTTCCTGTTGAGGAGAACCTTTCTGATGTAGAACTCTCTGAGGATGCAGATTTACAGGAAATCTACAATAAACTTTGCAAAGTTGCTGTAAAAGATGCTATGAGTATTGATTTAGGCTTAAAGAAAATTGCATCTCTTGAACTTGAAAAGAAAAATTTGCTTGTGAAATTGTTTGATGCTAATGAATTGCTGAATAATGTGAAGATTGAGAATAAGCTTTTGCTTGATAAAGTTAAGAATTTGGAACTTGAATTATCTATTGCTAGAGAATAAGCTAATAGGTCTGCAAGCTCCAAACTTGATCATATATTGAGTGTTCAAAAGTCTCCCTCTAACAAAACTGGCTTAGGTTTTGTAGAAAACATCTCTATGTCTACACCCCATTCCACAAACTTTGTTCATTGTTCTTCTTCTCAACCCCCTCCGAGTGAGGTTGTCAAACCCTCTGTGAGTGAGGTTTGTAAAATCTGTAGAAGTTACACCACTTAGGAAGATTAAGGTTGATCTTCAAGAGTCTAAACCTAAGGCTCCTAACCCTCTTAAGGGCAAGTTGCATGATAAGCCTGCATAGGTTTGTCATTTTTGTGGAAAGTCTAGGCACATTCATCCAAACTGTTTTTTAGTTGCAAGTCGCTAAGTGAGCAAATAAACCAAAAGTACCTATGCCTCAAGCACAAGATCCTGTGGTACTTATTGGTGAATTGGTATAGACTTTAAACTTTTATTCCAATCCTAGAGTTGGAAATCATTCTAATGTGAATAAGAACTCCAATGCTCGAGGTGCATCTAAAAAGTTTTAGATGCAAAAGGCTCACTTTAATTGAGTCTTTCTGACATGGTCCTTATGCTTCATCGCTCTACTCTTTGTGACCATTCTTCTTTGTTGCTTTTGTTGCTTTTTTTTTTTTCTAGGATTTTCATTTCATAACATTCATACATTTCATTCTAGGATTGTTTTCGTTTCTTCTTTTCGGAATTAAAAAAAAAAAAAAAAGAGAAAAGGGAAGCAAAATGTGTTTTGCATTATTTTTCTTGGATTTGAAATCAAGGTTGGCCAATTTATTTTTACATAACATGTTTATGTACTTTGTTTAGCTTGGATGAGCTTATTTATTGTACTTTACTAGTTGAAGCCTTGTAGTGCATGTTGTGTGGGAAGATGTTTATAGTTTTTGATCATTTTATCTTGATCTTGAAGTCACATGCTTTTGATTGTCGGGCTTGAATTTATTGAGAAAGACATAAATAATCATCTCACCACTGTTTACTAGCCAATCATGAACACCTTAATACATATCGTAAGATTTTGTGTTCAAGAAAATGTAGCACATGCACAAAAAGAACATAAGGTGTAACATCGGTTTAAATGTTAAAATTGGTGCGTACATTATTGGACTTTAATAACTTCACAATCAAATAAAATTGGTGTGTACATTATACCGACTATTATTAATAAGTTTCTGATCAAATGAAATTTGTGTGTACAATATGAGGCAAATCAAGAAACTTACATGATTGCAAGCTTTTATTCTAGGAAATGTGAGAGTTATATGATGTAACTCTTTAGGTGATAGTCTCTTTCAAATCTATGTGATGAATTTTGTAAATTGTGCTTGATTTCTATTTTCATATCACCTCATATGTATCTCAAGCTTTTGCTAGTTGCACACACTACACAAATTTCTCTTTGCTAAACTTTGTATATGTTATTGTGTGTGATTTTGGTTTGGCCAACCAAGTTTGAAAATTCCTTGAATTTGATGAAAAATATGTTTGAAGCTTGAAAATTTAAGAAGAATTGATTGAAAATCTTTTTTTTTTTTTTTTTTTGGGAAAATTGGGTTCAAAACAAGTGTTTTTTGAAAAACATTTCATCTCATACTCATGCATTTTATTCCTAAATTTCAATGCTTTGAGGAGTTTTTGCAAAAAATTGCTCTGTTTTTCAAAAATTTGTGTTTTCCAGATTTTCGATCAATCGAACCTGTTTTTTTTACTCGATCGAAAATGCAATTAAAATTTTGGTTTGAACTTGCCCGTTTCAATCGCTGCTCAATTGGTTCTAGATCAATCGAAGGCATTTTCGACCGATCAAAGCTAATTTTCGATCGATCGAAAATCGTATAGAGAGTTTTATAAAAAGCTTTGTTTTTCACGTGTTCTTCACTTTTCAAAACTTTTCAAACTCTTCTCTCTTTCTCTTCGATCGATCTAAGGGTCAAAGCAATTTTTTGTCATTTTCCTTCAAATATTTTGCAAGGTTTTTGTCATCTAAGGACGCTAAGACCTTATTGCCCCTCCTTTTTCATTTATTTTCATTATTCATGCATTTTTTAATGCATTTAAGGGTGATTTTCGAACCTAAGAAAATTTGGGGTTTATGATAATTTTAATTTTTTCTTTGAAAATTGATCAATGGGTTTTTGTTGTGGGATGTTATACAACTGTTCTATGAGATTTGATTTGATCAATTTGATGATTTGAGAAAATTTTGAATTTCTAGGGCTTGAAACTACCCGAATTGGGGATTTTATTCAATTAGGTTTAATTTGATGAAATTGGCTTGTTGGATTGATTCATATGATCATCATATTGTGTTATCTATCTTGTTTAATGATCAATTGGTCAAATTTCTTGAAAATTGAACAAGTGGTTTTTCAAATTTTGGGGTTTTTGATATAAACTCTATGCTCAAGCCAATTTTGTGAAATTAAAGTTAAATTGAACTTATTCTCACTGCATTAGGGCATGCATCATATAGAACTATTATTTCTATATTTTTTTGTACTAACTTGCAGTTTGCCCTTGGGTTATTTATTTTTTTTTTTCTTGGTTCTTTCTATTTGTCCTTATGCTCTTGAAAGATCATGTCTAGGAAAACTAGAGCCAATAGGAAATCCACCTCCACTTCTTCCCCCACCCTTAGTAATGAGAGGTTTCTAAGTGAGAAAAACCAGGAAGTGTTTGAGAAGCTTAATCTTAAGAGGAACATTTGGGTTGAGAGAAAGGTTCTTTTAGATGAGCTTGATCAGATTTGGCGTAAGTTTGAGCGTCGGTGCTGGTTGCCATTGTTGGATGTAGATCATCCTCCTCCGGCTACCTTGATTAGAGAGTTCTATTTGAACCTCTCTGTCCACTCCTATGATTCTAACACTCTTGTGAGAAGTTAGATACGAGGTGATGAGTACACCATTACTCCTTCGATAGTAGTCGCTGCTCTTGGGGTGCTAGTGGTCCAGCATCCTGTCTACCCTTATGATGAGTATCCTACCCTAGATGACGTCATGTCTTAGGGTCTTGGGTCTTCTATCCAGTGGGCTTTTGATCCTCGGATCACTACTGTTGAGCTCACCGAGATTCACTATCTCTTCTTTAGGATTGCTTGTCATTCCTTATGGCCTATCTCTCATCTGCACACCATTCCTTTGGAGCATTATGCGTTTTTGTATGCCCTTTTTATTGATGCTTCTATTAGGTTTCCTCATCTTTTTATTCGTTCTTTGATTGAGGTTCATAGGAGTAGTTCTATTGCCAATGCTCTTTTCTTCCCTGTTTTTATTCACCGGATTCTTTTGCATCTAGGTTGAGATGAGTTTCCGACTTTCCGAGCCCGTTCATATCATAGCTCCTATAGGTGCCACCTTTCTTAGGCAGAGGGCTTTTCAGATGAGAGTGAGCTCTAAACGTCCTAGGGTTGAGCCTTCTGGTGTCACACCTCCTCCTACCTTTTCTACAAGTGATACTATGGCTGAGGAGTCTATTGATCTTGTTTGCTGCCGATGTTCCTCCACCTTCTACCTCGGATGATTCGGACATTCAACATATGTTAGAGACTGTCATGACTGTTTAGGCAGCTCATGGTCAAATTTTGGTGGACATGCTTGATGAGCTTTGTGCCTTGCGAGTAGATTTGAAGCATTTAAGACGGTTGCCTCCGCCACCTCCTTTTGATGATGGATTATGATTGCTCTTTGGCATTTCATCACAAAAAGGGTGAGTACATTTGTAGAGGGTTTTTGTAGTTAGGGGGAGATTTTTTGTATTTGTGGAGCTTGTGGAGCTTTAGATTGTATCTAGGTGCTTCATTGTGTATTTACATTTTTTTTTGGCTCTTGATGTATTCTTGATGTATTTTTGGCTATTAGTTTATTGTTTCACATTGCTTATTGATTTATATTTATGAGGTTATTCATGATATATGTCTTTATTTTGTGTTATGTGAAATCAAGAAGTTGTTTATGTTTTACTTGTATTTTCCACACATGCGTTTATGTGTTTGTTGAGTGTTTCAAGAAATATACAGGTTGATTTAGTTGTCTTTGTTGTCTACACTTGCAAACGATAGATAGTAGTTAGATTGGATTTGTTGTGTTGGGCAATAATTTTGTAATGGGCTGTTTTTATAAACTTTGAGCATTTTTGTTAGTTTGTGTTTTGTCACGGATTGCCAAAGAGGGAGTTTGTTAGGTTCTAAGACTTTAGGTTTAAATGTATTAGAACTTCAATTTGTATTGTTGGCAAACCATGAACAAAACATTTTAGTCTCTTTTAGACTTGCTTAAAGTATGTAATTGTATGTAAAGTTGAAATCGAGTAGCTGCAGGATTTATTATGTAAATCTGCCTAGCTCGATCGATCAAAAATTAGGCTCGATTGATCGAAGCTCGTGTAGATTGTTCTTCTGCAGATTTTTCCAATTCAACCGAAGCCCGTTTGACGTGTAGGATTTTATGTTTTGTCTTCAGTATAAAAGGGAAAACCTTAGCCACGTTTTATGTTTCTTCTTATGCTGTGTGTGTGAATCTTTTGTGAGATCAAGAGGTGTTTACCTTTACACATACTTAAAGTTTCCAAGATTCAAGATTATGTCAAGAACTTGGTGATCGATTTAGTTGCTGCAATAAGAGCTTAAAGATACACAAGCGGGTGTACTTGTACTTGCTTTGAATTCACGAAAGAAGTAGTCCGTGGACTCGGAGCTGTCACGTTATCGTGGTAGTAAGTTTTCTACTCGAGGTAGCAATAGGATGTTAGTGGTCTAAGTCGCTATTGTGTAAATTTTAATTCTTTTATAGTGGATTCAGGTTTACCTTGAGGATAGCTAGGTTAAATCCTCCTCAGATTTTTACCAGTTTGGTTTCCTAGGTCATCATATCTTTGTGTTCTTTATTTTTCGCACTTTACATTGATGTGATATATTTGTGTTAACCTAGATCTGAAATTTGACTAAGTAATTACTTGGCAAATTTACTAGGTTAATTTGAGTGTGTTTTAAGGGGTCTAAAAACAACCAAGATAGAAATTGCACGAAAGAATATAAAGATAGAAATTCATAGGTAGATTAGAAATATAGAAGAAGACTACCTACTTGAATAAATTCCCAGAATTGACACAACGCGTTGCAAGAAAACTATTCAAATTGAAGAATGTGATAGTGAGCTTAAAATAATAAGGTGCAATTTGGCCCATTTGGGGGTTACTTGGAAACAACACATTTTGGCGAGGTGTTAAAGTTGTTGAGGATCTAAAAGAGCTAAACCTTTTTGAATGGAACATAATGACCGGTCATCATTTTTTTTTTTTTTCTCATTTGTTCTAATAAGCACTGCATACTTATTGGGTACAAAGTAATGACAACAATTAAATTTTTTTTTTTAAAGCAATGAAGTTGAAAATTTTGAGACCTTATTTTCTTGTTATACAATTAAATAGATCCTCAAATTGAATATCTGTAAAGAGCCAATTACATACTTCAGGTGTCTAATATCTACAAAATCAAGCTATTATAACCAATTCTCAGAGCAAATTCTAAACTTCAATCCCCATTAAAATTGTTTTAAGTTGGTTAGCTTGTAAAGTCAAATTTGAACTCTACTCTATTCATACTTTGTTAGGCTTAAATATGGACTTCAAAATTATGAGGTGGCTTATATATAAGCTAAATTTAAAGCACTAATTGTGCATCATTGAAAAACTATGACAATAAGCCTGGAGGGTGAATTGATTAGGGAATGAGCTTGAAATGGAAATCCCCACTTGAGATTTAGTCTGAAACCAAAACCGAAAGTGAAGAGAAACAATACACACACTCACAAAATCAAACACTCAACTTTGATTAAATATTGATGAATTGATAATGGTGGTGATGAAAGAAAAATGAAACTTTATAGGGAAAAATGATGATGAAGAAATTACACATGTTTTGAATCTACTACCATCTCAATCGAAATTTTAAGTGAAAAAAATAGAGTAAATGTATTAATAAAAAAGCACACAATCTTCACCTCAAAATTCAAGTTGTTATTCTTAACACCCAGAAATATAAACTAAAACAACATACTAACAACGTCAGCAATGTCATCATGAAACAATGGTATTGATCCAATCATTAAAATAGGATACAAACACCATAGACAGATAAAAAAGAAACAAATATAGTTTAAAATATCAATGAAACTTCGTGAAAAATAAAGATTATGCAATAAACAAAGGAAGCACCAAATTACCAATCAAAGTAAGATGCTTATCCATAAACTAGCTTTGCAATGCCTTAGCTCTCCTTTGCCTTGTTCTTCCTCATTCATTGGGCCAATAATCTCCTCTTTCATTTTTTTCACTATATCAATATTCATGTGTCAAAAAAAAGAAAAAAAAATCAAAGTTTGTATATTATCTCAAAACAATAATAGTGGAACTAAAACAATTCCAAATATTATTATATGGTAAAATGGGCCAAACAAAGAACTACAAGTACCTGTTATGAATGAAGAAGTTATTAAAGTGTTCTTCCCATATGAATGGTGGTGTCCAGTGTGTTTCCAAAATTTGTTGGATTGAATAATCTATAGAAAAGAAAAGCAATGAAAGTCAAATAGAAAACCATAGACATATCTTAGTAGAAAGAACATAAAGAAAACGTTTATTAGAAAAGAAAAAAAATAGCAAAGCTATAATTCATTGCTTTGTTAAATCTCTCCCTAGAAAAAATATCTACCAAAATCTATAAAGTAATCCTCAATTTGCAAATTAACAAAGCAAAACTCACAATTCACCAACATATCTAAAAAAGGTAAAAAACCCTTCACGACTGATTGTGCTTCCAATCACTTTTTCTTCATTGTTTTTTATTCCTCAATACCTAAACAAATGCTCAATTAAAATTATGAGAATATAATCCAACATGCAAAACCTAGAAAAGTGCCTAAAAATTCACAAACTTGGTCATCCATAAAAAATAAAAATAAATTTGGGTATCCCCAAATTCATCAAAAACATGAAATTTAAACTCTTATTCTGGCTTTAAATTTAGTTCTCTTCAAATAGTTTGAGGGAGGAGATAACACATGCCTCCAACCTATGAAAGAGAATATAGTTCAAAACTCACAAACACCCAATTTCAACTATCACTCATGATTTACTTCTCTGCGATAAAATACAAAGCCTTTCTAACTCTTTCAAACCAATTATAAATTTTAATAATTAAACCTAAATCATAATTAATGGAAAAGTTTTTGTACATAAGAAAATATCTTTACAAGTGTGGTTCCGGTGGTATTATGGTGGTGGGATGTTGCTTGAAAGTGGGTGATGGCCTGCAAATTTTCTTGCTTTGGAGCTTTGCTTGCAAATAGTGAAAAATTTGTATGAGATTTTGTCTCAAATTGTTGCAGAAAATAAACTAATATGGTACAAGTCACCTAAAGAATCCGGATAATATTCTAAACAGTCAAACTTTGAAAAGAAAAGAAAAAAAAATACCTGACTTTTCACACCTCTCACCTTTCTCTCTCGGTAAGTTCCATCAAAACCAAATTGTAAACACCATCCCTAAATCTTTGACTCTCATCATATGGTTTTCCAAACCTTGTGTAATTTAACTCAATCACTTTCATTGTTACAAGTTGTGAAGCCATGCAAGCACCTAGATTTACAAATACTACCTGCTTCCCTTGTGGCTTTGCAACAATAAATGTGCGAGCTAGGAGCCTGAAGTGAACCCCAGATGTGATTTGTTCTGTATTAGCGCATCCCAGCGTATTAACATCAACACCTAGTCTTGTGATATCATAACTTCCAAGTCCAATCAAATATTTGGAATCTGAGGCTACTCTTCTACCATTCTGTAGCAGAGTACCAAAGCAATCCATAACCAAATAGTTGCACATGGCCTCCAAACACCATGATTAAACATAAACCCCATTGCACTCAACCACATATATAAATCAAAGCTCACCTAAGTGTTCTATATCTAATTAGTTTCTGTCCACCTAAGTGTTCTATTTCTAATTGTTTTCTTTTTGGTGCTTCATTCAAACCCTTACAATTAATTATTGATAATGCTGATGTGTAAAATTGTGGAGAGGTCAATCAAAAGTTAGAGACTTGATTTATATATATATATATATATAGATAATAACTATAAAGACTTAAATATTTTCCCCCTCAATGTGGAATGCTTTGATAAATTGAAATTTTGTTTCATAATTGAGGTAGTACTTAACAGTCCCTTAACATTGTATTGACAAAATGTCTTAATCGAAAGATTATATAATGTATACAAATTTTAAAACTGTAAAGGACATGATCTAAATTACCATTTCAAATATATAATTCTCAATTCAGTAAATTTAAAAAATAAAAATAAAAATGATGACGCCACTTTGTCCTAAAGAATCTAGCCATTTACATTCCAATAAATCTAAGGACACAATTAATTTCACAATTGCTGATGTGGTAGTTTATGATTGGTGTATAATAGAAGTGATGTCAATAATGGTTCCATGTGAAAATGAGGTATTGCAAATCACCCACCTCAACCAGTTAAGGAAAAAGTTGTAAAATTTTGTGCTTGTGTGACTTGATTTGTTTGTTTGAACAAAAAAAATTTCACAATGAGAAATCTAAAAAATAAAATAAGGGTAAATCCATTGACATACCTTGAGGTTTGGGCTACTACGAGTTAAGACTTTTCAAAACTGACTAATTTGGTCCCTAAAAGCCAACTTAGCCCCTAAGATAGTTGAGAAAAATGATTAACTGACCTAATAGTATTTAGGAAATAAGTTGGCTTTAGAAACCAAATTAATCAATTTTGAAAAGTATTGTACCTCGTTAACATTAACCTAAACCTCACAATAAAAGATAAAGTAATAGAATCCTCGGTATCACTATCACTATCAGAGCCATCAACTCTGGCTTTACATGTCTTGCTTCCTTTGGCCATATTGTTGATGATGCGAGAACTTTGGCTTTATTGTTTAACTAGTCGCAAACCAGCGCGTTGCACGTGATAATTTCTTTTATAGTGGTTTGATTAAATTTGTTTTTACAATTTAAACTAATCTAATAATGAGTAATGTATTTCATAATTATATTTTTATTTATTATAGGAATAATCATAAATGTAATATAGGAACAATCCAAAACACCAAAAAACGTAAACTAAAAAAAAAAAAAATAAAACTTAACAATGATTAATTGAACCGATATTAGGATAAAATTTTGTTTTTGATAATCTATTAAGATTATTTTCTTTGTAGAAATTATAATTTCGGCCACCCAAAACATATTATCAAATAAACAATTATTAACAAAATCTAAGAATTAAATTTCTATACATGCATTATTATAAAATAATAATAATAAAATTGCAAAAATTAAAATTTGTCACCTATTCGATTATTTTCGTTTGACTAACATTTGCTTTTCTTTAAATAAATGACATTATAGAATACTTCTAATACAACTATTAAGAGTACTTTGTCCATCACAAAGGATTAGAAAATAAACAAAAATTAGTAAAGTCTCATAGTTTAACATCTAAATTGAGCACTATAAAAAATCATGCTATGTAACAAAATAAATACCAAATTATGCTATGTAATAGAATAATATTATATTTTTATACGCTATATTTAATTCTTTAGAACGCAATAGGACAACATTTAACAATCAAAGAGAATAAAAAATAAAAAAAACAACAACTACAATTTAAAAAACAAAACTACATCGCATTAACCCAAAATAGAGTTTTAAAGAATATAAAAAATTATCAACCTAAAGTAGAGATGTAAGAAAAATAAAAAAATTCACCAAAAAATTTAGAGGGAGAGAGAGAGAGAGAGAGAGAGAGAGAGAGAGAGAGGGAGAGACAGAGGGAACCCTTTTTTTTTTTTTTTTTTTGAGGGAAAACTATGCATAGAATAGAAGAGATAGTGACAAATTTATAGTAAGAGGGTATGAATAAGAATAGACAAAAATAAAGGAAGATGAAGGGAAAGAGGAAGAATGATATTAATATAGAAGGTAGTGGGGAGATGAAAAAGTAAGGGAGGGAGAAAGATTGAAGAAGTAGTGGGGAGATGAAATGGTAAGGGAGAGAAAAAGGTTGGAGAAGTGTAAATATATATTAAAAAAATAAATGTTAAAGAAAATTTTAAAGAAAAAAAACAAAACAAAAAAATGTTTTTTTTTTTTTTTTGGTCCTTTAAGCTGAAAAGGCTCACACAAAACCCCAAAACTAAACTGAAAAGACTTTGAGTTGGGCTTGATAATGGAACTAAATAAATAAGCGGTGGGCTAGATTAATTATATGATAGTTTTTAAACCCCTTAAACAATTGATTAACCTAGGTAATTAGCCAAGTTGTTACTTAGTCCAATTAAACAAGTCTAGATTATCACAAAAAAAAAAAAAAAGATCAAACCATGCAAAGCAATGGAAAATAAATAACACAAGATATGATCACCTAGGAAACCAAACCGGTAAAAACCTGGGGAGGATTTGACCTAGCTATCCTCAAGGTAAACTTGAATACACTATCTTGAAAGAATCGAAATTCATACAATAAGACTTACAAGCCCCCATGCTCGACCTCTTATTGCTACCAACCAGTAGAACTTACTGATACGACCACGTGCAAGCTCCGAATCCACAGACTCCTTCTTTCTTGGATTCCCACCAGCTATAAGCACACCCGCTTGTGTATTCTTTAAGCTTTAATGACAAAGAATCTGAATTGATCATCAAGGTGTAGAAAATATCTCCTCCTTGAAAACCCTAAGTTTGTGTAAAGGAAAACTCCTCTAGATCTCACAAGAGATTTACACAAAGCGCAATATGAGCAACACTAAAACGTGGCTAGGGTTTGCCTTTTACACTTAGGACAAATAAGAAACCCTAAAAACGTTTTAAAACAAATAGGGTTGAGTTGGACGAATCTGCAGAAAAGCTTTCTACCCGAGCTTCGATCGGTCGAGCCTAAGTTTTGATCGATCGAGCCAGGCCAAAAGGCACAATCCTTTCTGCTTTCACTCGATTCCAACTTTACATAAAATCACAACTTTGAGCTAGACTTAAATACTTCTAAACACATTGTTTTGATCATGGTACATTACACATTAGAGTTCTAAATACATAAAATCCTAAACTTTAGAATCTAACAAACTCCCCCTTTGGCAATCCGTGACAAAACACAACTTAGAAGCTCAAAGTTTACAAAATGAAAAGCCCTTTACAAAATAATGCTCATAAACCAAATTCAATCCTAACTACTATCCATTAGTTGCAATTGTAGACAATGACTCAATTGAATCAACCTGTATATTTCCTGAAACACTAAACAAAATACATAACCGCATGTATGGAAATAATACAAGTAAACAAAATAACTTCTTGATTTCAAACAACACACAAATAAAGACATATATCAATGAATAACTCATAAATATAAATCAATAAGCAGTTTGAAACAAGAAACAAAAAAAGTACCAACAAAACATAAAACTCCCCCTAACATGAATATCCCATCAAAAACAAGGTAAGAGCTAAAAATGCATAAGTACAAAGTGAAGCACCTAGATACAATCTAAAACTCCACAAGCTCCAAACAAAAACAAATAAACTCCCCCGAAAAACAAAAACTCTATAAAGTACTCCAAAGTACTCCCCCTTTTTGTGATGGAATGCCAAAGGGAAAACAAGATATCCAGCATTAAAAGGGAGGTGGTCTAAACTGCGCCAACTTCGCATGCAAGGCACGGATCTCATCAAGCACGTCCACCAAAATCTGTCCTTGAGCGGCCTGAATGGCCAAGACATGATCCAATGTGCGACAAATGTCCGAATCATCCGAAGCGATCGGTGGAGGAACATCGATCGCAGCAGCACACAAGTCTCGTAGTAGCAATGACTGTAGAAGAGGGAGGAGGGGGAACACCACTAGATGACGCACCTCTAGGACGAGAAGGAGCAACTCTCAACAGAACAGCCCTCCGACGAAGAAAGGTGGCACCTATAGGAGCAATCACATGAATAGGCTCACCGGACGAAAAACCATCTAGACCTAAGTAGAGCAAAATCCTATGAATGAAAATAGGATGAATCAGTGCATGCCCTATGGTAGAACTCCTATGAACCTCGTTCAAAGAACGAAGGAACAAGTGAGGAAAACTAATAGTCGCTCCAGAAGCAAAGGCGTACAAAAACACACATCGCTCTAAAGGGATGGTGTGGAAGTGAGAGATAGGCCACAAGGAATGACACGCAATCCTAAAGAAGAGATAGGCCGTCTCGGTAAGTTCAGCGAACGTGATCCGAGGATCAGAACCCCACCGGATAGATGACCCAGTGATGTAAGACATGACAACGTCTAATAAGGGTGACTCATCATATGGATAGTCAGCATCCCGAACAACCGGCACCCCAAAAGCCTCGGCCACTACCCGAGGGGTAATGGTGAACTCTACACCTCGTATCCAACTCCTAACTAGGGTGTTGGAATCATAGATGTGGCAAGAGAGGTTCGAGTAGAACTCTCTAATCAAGGTAGTCGGGGGTGGATGATTTATCTCTACGAGAGGCAACCAACCCCTAGACTCAAAATTGGCCCTAATGGCCAGATCAAGCGCATCTAACACAACAGCTCGCTCGCACTGACATCTTACGCTTACGGTTCAAAGTGTCATAGGCTTCTCTACATTTATCGTTCTTAAACAGCTCAACTCTAGTGGGAGACTCGGAGGAAGTGGAAGTAGTCCTATGAGCTCTAGTTTTCCTAGGCATGATGCTAAGATAAAGATCAAAACACGGAGCGAAAGAACAAAAACCACAAAACCAAAACTAAGGGCAGATCAAAGTTAGTACAAAAACAAAATATAGAATCAAAATCCATATGATGCATGAACAAGTTTAAATTTCATGATGCATGTTCTAATGTAGTGAATTAAGTCCAAAAGGTTCAAATTACAAAATTGGCTTGAACATTAAGGTTTTTAACACCCAAAAAAAAAAAAAAAAAAAAAAAAACAAAATTTGGAAAACCACTTGATCAATTTGAAAAATATTGATGAATTGATCATTACACATGATATAATAACAAAAATAATGACCAAATACATCAATTGGATAAGCCAATTTCATCAATTTAAGCCAATTTGACAAAATCCCCAATTCGGATCAAATTCAAAACCCTAGAATTTTCAATTTTTCAAAAACCACAAAATTGATCAAATTAAACTATAGGAAACATCATTATAACATCATAGCACAAAAACCCATTGATCAATTTCATAAGAATATGTTCGAATCATCAAAAACCCCAATATGTTTGAAAGTGCCGAAAATACCCATGATAATGCATGAAAAATGCATGAAATAAAGAAATAAACTTGAAAAAGAAGGGCAAAAGGGACTTACCGGCTTCTAAGGACAAAAACCTTGCAAAAGTCTTGAAGGAAAACGACAAAAATTGGATGGTGGAGCCCAGAGCCAACGCGGAGAGAGAGAAAAGCAAAGAACTATTTGAAAAGTGCCTTTGAAAATGTCTAATTCTACCTTTTAAAAAACCTGATTCACGAGTTTCGATCGGTCGAAAATCAGCCTCGACCAGTCGAAACAGACAGAGACTCCCTCTCTCAAATTTTAAAAATTTCGATTGGTCGAAAAAGTGAATGGACCGATCGAATCAAGCAGAGGCTCACCATATTTTTGAGGAAATTTTTTTTTTTTGAAAAACAAGTTGATTTAACTCAAAGCATTGAAATTTAAGAACAAAAATGCATGAGTATGAGATGATATGATTTTCCAATCAAGAAATTTTAGCCCAATATTCCCAAAAACAAAATTTCTTGCATTCTCCACAAATTTTCAAGCAACAAATTATGTTTGCACATAATTCAAAGTATTTGCAAAAACTTGGTTGGTCGGACCATAAACACACACAATAACATGTACAATGTTTAGCAAAGAGTAACTCGTGTAGTGTGTGCAACTAGCAAAAACTTGAGATACATGTGAGGTGATATGTGAATAGCAATCAATCACAAAGTATACAAAATTCATCACAAAGAATTTAAAAGAGACTATCACCTAAAGAGTTACATCATATAACTCGCACATCTTCTAGATCATAAGCTTGCAATCATGTAAGTTTCTTGTATTTATGCCTCATAATATACATTCCAATTTTAAGTTATGTGAGTTTGGCATCAAGCCTAATAGTACACACCAATTTTGATTTTAAGAATTAAGCACTTTAACTGAGGCTTCACCTTATGTTCTTTTTGTGCATGTGCTACACTTTCTCGAGCACAAAATCTTATGATATGCACTAAGGTGTTCATGATTGGCTAGTGAACAAAGTGGTGAGATGGTTATTTATGCCTTTCTCTAAAAGTTCAAGTCCAACATTTAAAAACATGTGACTTCAAGATTAAGACATAGTAATCAAAAACCATACACATCTTTCCCACACAACATACACTACAAATCTTCAACTAGTAAAGTGCAATAAAAAAAACTCATCAAAACTAAACAAGGTACAAAAGACATGTTATGTGAAAATAAATTGACCAATATTATTCTAAAAAAAAAAAAACCAAGAAGAATAGTGCAAAACAAAATGTGCTTCCTTTTTCTTCCTTTTTTTTTATTTTAATAAAAAAAAAAAAAAAAAAAAAAAAAAAACCAAAGAACAATGGTCACAAAGGGTAGAGCAATGAAGCACAAGGACCATGTCGAAAAGACTCAGTTAGGTCGAGTCTTTTGCTTCCAAAACCTTTTAGATGCACAACAAGAATTGGAGTTCTTATTCACTTGAGAATAATTACCAACTCTAGGATTGGAATAAAGGTTTAAAGCCTTTACCAAATCACCAATAAGTACCATAGGATCAAGTGCTTGAGGCACAGGTACTTTTGGTTTGTTTGCTCTCTTTGCAGCTTGCGACTTATAGCAATTTGGACGGATGTGTCCAGTCTTTCCACAAAAGTGACAAACCCATGCAGGTTTATCATGTGTCTTGTTCTTAGATAGGGTAGGCTTCTTAGACTTAGATTCTTTTAGATCAACCCTAATCTTCTTAGATGATGAATCTTCTAAGGGTTTAACAACCTCACTCACAGAGGGTTTGACAGTTTCACTCACTATCTCACTCACTGAAGGTTTAGAAGAAGAAGATGAAGGAACAAACTTAGTGGAATGGGAAGCGAATACACGGATGCTATCAACATAACCTAAACCAGTTTTTGTCGAAATATGACTTTTGAACACTCAACATTTGATCGGGTTTAGAACTAGCGGATCTAGCAACAGATAAATCAAGTTCCAAAGATTTAACTTTATCAAGCAAAAGCATGTTTTCAATTTTCACATTGTTCAAAAGATCATTAGCATCAAACAATTTAACAAGCAAATTTTTCTTTTCAAGCTCAAGAGATTCAATTTTCTTCAGGCCCAGTTCAACATTCATAGCATCCTTTGCAGCAACTTTGCAAAGTTTCTCCCATCCGTATTCAATGGAGTTCCACACCCTCTCATCAATGGATTTCAGGAATGCTTTCATCCTTACTTTTCAGTAAGCATAATTATTCCCATCAAAGTGAGGAGGAATAACTAGAGAGTGTCCGTGTTCCATGACAAAAGGGGTCAAGGATCACCTCAGTGATCAAAGGATCAACAACAAAAAAGCTACCCGCTCTGATACCACTTGATAGTTTTTAGACCCCTTAAACAATTGATTAACCTAGGTAATTAGCTAAGTTGTTACTTAGTCCAATTAAATAAGTCTAGGTTATCACAAAAAAAAGATCAAATCATGCAAAGCAAATGGAAAATAAATAATACAAGATATGATCACCCAGAAAACCAAACCGGTAAAAACCTGGGGAGGATTTGACCTAGTTATCCTCAAGGTAAACTTGAATCCACTATCTTGAAAGAATCGAAGTTCATACAATAAGACTTACAAGCCCCCACGCTCGACTTCTTATTGCTACCAACTAGTAGAACTTACTGACACGACCACGTGCAAGCTCCGAATCCACGACTCCTTCTTTCTTGGATTCCCACCAGCTACAAGCACACCCGCTTGTGTATTCTTTAAGCTTTAATGACAGAAACTGAATTGATCATCAATGTGTAGAAAATATCTCCTCCTTGAAAACCCTAAGTTTGTGTAAAGGAAAGCTCCTCTAGATCTCATAAGAGATTTACACAAACCGCAATATGAGCAACAGAAAAACATGGCTAGGGTTTGCCTTTTATACTTAGGACAAATAAGAAACCCTAAAAACATTTTAAAACAAATAGGGCTGAGTTGGACGAATCTGCAGAAAAGCATTCTGCCCGAGCTTCGATCGGTCGAGCCTAAGTTTCGATCGATCGAGCTAGGCCGAAAGGCACAATCCTTTCTGCTTTCACTCGATTCCAACTTTACATAAAATTACAACTTTGAGCTAGACTTAAATACTTCTAAACACATTGTTTTGATCATGGTACATTACACATTAGAGTTCTAAATACATAAAATCCTAAACTTTAGAACCTAACATTATACAAATTTATTATAGGTGATAGTGGAAGTAAATAAAAAAGTAGTGGACTGGATTTATTATAGGGTGATAATAAAAGTAAATAAATAAATTGTAGGACAAATTATATTTTAAAAAAGAAAAAGGAAAAAAGAATGACGTGGCGGCTGATATGGCGTAACGTGAGAGCAAAGAAGATTAAACGCAATACTTGAGCATTAAATAATTACTAGTCGCTGACCCGCGATGCACGGGATAGTTAAACAAAATTTATACACATTCACTTTTATTGGTACAATCATTTGAAAATAATTCTAACTAATACCCAAATGTAAGAGACACATTAACTTACTATTTAAAATAGCCTTCTGAGGAATTTACACATATTGTGCAACTGAACCTTAATTTCTCATCAACAATAAAAACATGGAAAGAAAATAAAAATTACAACAATTAATTCCATTATCTTTCGTGCTATACTTTGTAATTGTACGGAATTAAGTCAACTCAATTTAAGTAGTTGTAATAAAATTGGCTTCTACTATTCTCTATTCTATAGAGATATGAACATATTGGATTTCTCAAACAATTACCGGTATTGCAATAAAATGATTTATTATTGAAAATAAGAAACAAAGAAAATCTGTCTATAGCTTAAGAAACACAATATAATAAAATTAAAGAGATAAAATTTTCGGAGGACAAAATATTATAGATAATTTTAGAAACAGATTATACACTTAAAAGGGTTAGTAATTTATAGCACTTACCCCCCACTATTAGTATACAGATACCAAGTGCGGTCGTCGTAACCTTTTGAAAGAACCTTCCCTAATTGGACCTTATCAAAAAAAAAAAAAAAAAAAAAAAAAAAACACTATTAACAAAATTGATCCAAAAGGGTCTAAAAAGCACACAAAATCAATTCAAAAAACAAAAATATGAGACAAAGTAATTACTTTCCGCTTGCCAATGAAATCGTCTTTTGTATTGTTGTTCCAAACTACAACACTTATCTCTCTACGACCTTCAATTAACGAAAATACAAACTTTTCTTAGAATACTGGAGTATTATGACCATTTATACAAAAGAAAAAAAAAAAAAAAATCAGCATAACTCACTATAACTCTATAGAAGCCTCAAAAATATAAAGAGAAATTAAAGGGGTTGAATTTGATATTTACGTTTGGAGAGAGAGAGTTTGCGTAAACTGTGGCTTTATATTTCTTAACTTGAGAGAGGGGTAAGGTTGCTAGGGTTTTGAGGGTAAGGTTGCTAGGGTTTTGAGGTGTTATAATGTTTTTATTTTTATTTTTTATTTTTAAATATTGTCTTGACGTGGAAAATTGTGGTGCCAGCAGAGGCTTCGGTTTTATATATATATAGATTAGTAAAATCTAAGAATTAAATTTTTATACATGCATTGTTATAAAATAATAATAAAAATTTTGCAAAAGTTAAAATTTGTCACCTATCCAATTATTTTCATTTGGCTAACCTTTACTTTTTTTTTAAATAAATGGCATTATAGAGTACTTCTAAGTTCTAATACAACTATTAAGAGTACTTTGTCCACCCACAAAGGATTAGAAAATAAACAAAAATTAGTAAAGTCTCATAGTTTAACATTTAAATTAAGCACTATAAAAAATCATGCTATGTAACAGAATAAATATCAAATTATCCAAATTATGCTATGTAATAGAATAATATTATATTTTTATATGCTATATTTAATTCTTTAGAACGCAATAGGATAACATTTAACAATCAAAGAGAATAAAAAATAAAAAAATAAAAAAAAACGACAACAACAATTTAAAAAACAAAACTACATCGCATTAACCCAAAATAGAATTTAAAGAATATAAAAAATTATCAACCTAAAGTAGAGATGCAAGAAAAATAAAAAAATTCACCAAAAAATTTAGAGAGAAAGAGGGAGAGGGAGAGACAGAGGGAACTTTTTTTTTTTTTTTTTTTTGAGGGAAAACTATGTATAAAATAGAAGAGATAGTGACAAATTTATAGTAAGAGGGCGTGTGAATAAGAAGAAACAAAAATAAAGGAAGATGAAGGGAAAGAGGAAGAATGATATTAATATAGAAGATAGTGGGGAGATGAAAAGGTAAGGGAAGGAGAAAGATTGAAGAAGTAGTGGAGAGATGAAATGGTAAGGGAGAGAGAAAGGTTGGAGAAATGTAAATATATATTAAAAAAATAAATGCTAAAAACAATTATAAGAAAATTTTAAAGAAAAAAAAACAAAGAAAAAAACGTTTTTTTTTTTTTTTTTTTGTCCTTTAAGCAGAAAAGGCTCACACAAAACCCTAAAACTAAACTGAAAGGCTTTGAGTTGGGTTTGATAATGGAATTAAATAAATAAGAGGTGGGCTATATTAATTATACAGATTTATTATAGGGTAATAATGGAAGTAAATAAAAAAGTAGTGGGCTGGATTTATTATAAGATGATAATAAAAGTAAATAAATAAATTGTAGGAAAATTTATATTTAAAAAAAAAAAATGACGTGACAACTAATATAACGTAACATAAAAATAGCAACATTAAACACTACACTTCAGCTTTTAGTAATAATATAAACTACTCTTCTTTTATACATTTTAAAAGGAGTGGTATCTTGTGGCCGACAAATTGGCAAAGCTAGCCAAGTACACCCACTGTAAGGTTTGGTATGATGACATATCCTATATTGTGAAACAACTTGTACTGGTGGACGAAAGTTTCTGTCAAGTTTTTTTTTTTTTTTTTTTTTTTGAGAAGCCCCTAACAATGGGGATTGTTATTGATTAATAAAATGGAGATCAAAATTGTAAACATCGTTCGTATGCGGAGGAACAGACTCCATCCAAACGTCTAAGGGATTTGTAATAGCTCGTCTAGCAAGTCTATGAGCTACGCCATTACCTTGTCTCTTAACATGCTGAAAAGATACATAATTAAATAAAGAACAAAGGGAACTAATGTCTTGCAAGATATGCCCAAACGCGGAGTGAGACATATTGCCTTCCTTGATAGAGTTAATAATCACTTCGGAATCACCTTCAACTACCAATCTGTCAAATTCCAGCTCCATAGCAAACCAAAGAGCTCGGCGTCTTGCTAACACTTCCACCATCTCCACCGAAGCGGGTAGCGGAATCTGCTGTGTCATAGCAGCCATAACTAATCCGACATCGTTACGGATATTAATGCCAAGGCTAGCCTTGTTATCTTCTGCAAAGGAAGCTCCATCAAAATTAACTTTGAGAAAACCTCTCGGAGGAGGCCGCCATCTCACAGACCTCGCTGTGCGTGGAAGCTTCATGTGAATAGGACGCAGCTTCTGATATTCTTGTAAGCCGTCACTAGCCAAGGAATTGATCTTAGCCAACGGGAAGGTCTCCTCCTCTGCCCTTAGCTTGTTTCTTCGCATCCGGATGAAAGAAAGCGTCCAAGCAAACAGAGCAAAACGTGGTCTGTCCTGCTGGGCAAGTCAATCACGTCCAGGAAAGTTGAGACGGCGTTAGTTCCAGCCACCAAGTCAGCGAAAGATACCTGCCAAACCGTTGAGAGATGTGGGCACTTCCATAGGGCATGTAGTGTATCTTCAGGTTCCAACTTACACAAAGGCATGTGGACTCCATTAACAACTTACGGCGGGCCAGATTGACTCTTGTAGGCAAGGAGTCATTCCCGGCAGACGCCACGAAGAATAAATCGAAGACGGTTTGGAACCTCCAACTTCCAGATTCCACTCCATATGCTCTTCATTGGACCCATGTCAGACGAACTAGCGGTAGCACCATTTCCACACTCCATCTCCATGATCAGCTTGTATCCCGACTTGACTAATAGACCCCATCATGGTTCCTCGGCCAGAAAATTTTATCACATCTATTAGAGAAACTCAAGGGAATAGCTTTAATAGTTGAAGCTTCCATGGGCGTAAAAATCCTATCAACCTCTGCCTCTTTCCAACTAGACATTTCATGATCAATCAAAGTGGACACCAAAGCTTCTGAGTTGGAGTCCGAATAGGGAGACATGACCCTGCCACTATCACTACCTGGTAGCCATCTATCATGAAATATCCTTACTGCAGCACCGTCACCAATCCTCCATCTCATACCCCGCAAAATGACATCCCGGCCTTTAAGTATACTTCGCCAAGCATAGGAACCATTTTTTTCCTTAGCTTCAAAAATTGATCCAGTAGGAAAAAATTTTGCTTTAAAGAACCTATAAAATAGGGAGTCTTGGTTTGAAGCCAATCTCCAAATTTGCTTGGCCAACATAGCCTCATTAAACTTTTCCAACTCGCGAAAGCCCATGCCACCTTCGCTCTTAGGCTTACAAAGTTTAGACCATTTCACCCAGTGAATCTTCCTTCTATTACCTCTTTGTCCCCACCAAAACCTCCGCGTCATGGATTCAAGCTCATTACATAATGATGTTGGAAGCTTAAAACAACTCATAGAATATGCAGGAATGGCTTGTACCACCGCCTTCAAAAGAATTTCCTTACCAGCTTGAGATAGGAGCTTCTCCTTCCATCCCCTAATTTTAGACCACACACGCTCCTTAATATAGAGAAGGCTAGCTTTTTTGCTTCGACCCACAAAGGAAGGGAGACCCAAATACTTCTCATATTGCTTGATTTCAGCACACACCTATCATAGAAATAATTGTGTCTTGCATCTCTTGGGAAACGGCCTTCTTGAAGAATAGAGTTGTTTTATCTCTATTAAGTTGTTGACCGGAAGCTTTCTCATATGCCATAAGGATGTTTAAGACATGCTTGGCACTCTTGGCTAGTGGCCCCGCAAAACAATAGACGTAAATGCAAAAAATAAGTGGGTAAGTCTTGGGCCATTCCTGCAAATGGAGATACCCCTTATTTGCCCTGCTTTTTATGACTTGATTGATCGAGGCCATGGAGTCCTTCGATGCAAAGGAGAAAAAGATAAGGTGAAAGAGGGTCACCTTGTCTTATACCTCTGCTAGGATAAATGGTACCTGTAGGCTCACCATTGATTAAAATCGAGTAAGAAACAGTTGTAATGCACATCATCATCAAAGCAACCCACTTCTCATGAAATCCCATCTTCTGTAATAACCCTTCCATAAAACCCCATTCCACTCGGTCATAAGCCTTGCTCATGTCGAGTTTCAAGGCCATAAACCCTGTCTTGCCGGATTGGTGATGTTTCATATAATGGAGAGTTTCAAAAGCCATCAAAATATTATCTGTAATAACCTTTCCTGCTTGGAAAGCACTTTGGTTTTCAGAAACAAGATAAGGTAACACTTTTTTCAAGCGATTAGCTAGAACCTTAGACATCAGTTTGTAAATGACATTGCACAAACTAATTGGTCTAAATTCAAAATAAATTCCGGGCATTTAACTTTAGGGATGAGGGTAACATACGTATGATTAAGATCATGTGGGATATAACAATTATTAAGACAGTCAAGCACAAAGAAAAGAAACATCATCACCCACCACGGACCAAAAGGATTGGAAAAAGAGTGAGGCATACCGTCCGGGCCCGGTGCCTTCAATGGTTCCATATGCTTTAAGGCAACTTCAACCTCCTCCCTAGTGAAGTCTTTAATGAGCTCCCGATTCATAGCTGCTGACACCTTGGGTTCTATTGTCTCCAAAACTACATGCATATCGGAAGGTTGCGATGAAGTAAATAAAGACTCATAGAACCCGACTACTATCTCCTCGACTTGGCTTTCTGATGTGCACCACTCATTGTGATTATTCTTGAGTCCATAGATTCTGTTCCGCTTGTACCTGTGAGAAGCACGGCTGTGGAAATACCGAGTGTTTCGGTCCCAGTTTTTAAGAACAAGGATCTTGCCCGCTGCTGCCACATCAAACTCTCTTTATCAAGGAACTCATTGACCTCCATTTGAATTGTTCTTACTGCATTAGTATCACTCCCCCTAGCTGCTTCACTTTCGGCCCTAATCAACTCCTTTGTTTTTTCCTCCAATTGACGTCTAATGCTCCCAAAAGAATGTTTGCTCCATTCCGTCAACCGAGTCCCACACTCCTTAATTTTTTGCTCTACCAACGGCATGGACCTTACTACCGAACCAGCTTCCCAAACCTCCTTAACTGTTTCACCACATCCACTCTCTTTCAACCACATTTGTTCAAAGCGAAACGGTTTATTCCGGCGTGCCAAAATACCTTTCGGTTTAATAATGATAGGGTTATGGTCGGATGAGTGGGCTCTAATGTGTTGCACTCTAGTTGCTGGATTATTCAGCAGCCAAGAATCACTTGCAAAAGCCCGGTCAAGTCTCTCTAATACTACACCACCAGCTCGTCTTCCTCTCCATGTGAACTTATGACCAACAAATCCCAAGTCTACTAGCCCGCACTTATCAACCACATCACGGAAAGGATTCATCTCCGATTCTCTCCTTGGTGCTCCACCAATTTTTTCATGGCTTCTAAGTATCTCATTAAAATCTCCGGCGCAAATCCACGGTAAGTTAAACTTTTGGTTCAAACTTCTCAACAATTCCCATGTTTCACATTTTCTCCCAACTTCAGGAAAACCATATATGCCGGTGAATCTCCATGCATCAGCCTTCCCTTTATTAATGATGGCGTCGATATGATTAAGTGACGCCGAGTCAACCTCCATGTCCATTGAGTTCTTCCAAAAAAGAGCTAAACCGCCCGCTTTCGTCACCCGCCTTACCACCCACACTTCATCAAATTGTAAATCATTACACAATCGTTTCAGCCTCGCTTCATCCGCCCAAGTCTCGGCCAAAAACAGGACGGAAGGATCTTGCGCCCGCACGAACTTTGCAAGCTCTGAGCAGTGCGTTGGTTCCCAAGCCCTCGCACGTTCCAGCACATGAGACTCATAGTTCTCGGCGGGGCTAAATGACAGCCTCCACCGTTGAATGATCACCACCATAGCTCTGTGTATCTTCTCAAGTTTTACGCTTCAGTATCGGGTTTGTCTCTGCTGGAGTTATGTTGAAGCGCTTTCCCGGTTTTACTACAAGCTCGGACTCCTCTTGGAACGTAATGTGCCTAGCAACTCTTGTCCATTTTGTGGGCTTGCTAGAAGCAATGTTGGGCTTATTAAGAACTTTAGTTGGGTCCACATTCGGCCCATCATGGACAGGAATTACTGTCTCATTAGTGACTATAGTAACGTCTTCCTCTGTTAGCTCAACACTCTGCATACCCTTATCAATGCCCTTAATTTTCTCCCTATAATTCTCTTGACCGTTGTCCACCGTTGCGGGAATAGCGCCAAACACGGGATTACAATCTTCTGTAATTGGTAAATCATTAACTGCTGCCTTTCCGTTACCTCCTGGATTCACACTATCCTTCTCCGGCGATACCGGAGTTGATGGCCGTGAGATTGGTGGCTGCCTCGGGGCTGTTGTTCCACTATACGTAAGTTCTGATTTTTCTCGTAACTTTTTCCTCCCCTCAAAGTATCCTGGAACATGAACCACATGCCTGCTCGAATGGAAAACCGGTTTCGCCAGTATATCTTTGAGTCATATTTCTTGTTGCTCTGGTCCAAGCTTCCTTCACTTTGGAGCCAAATCTCGCAATTTTTATCGTCGTGATCTAGGCGACCACACCAATAACACAGGTTCGGAAGTCTTTCGTGCCTGAATGAAACCCATGTTTTCGTACCATTTTCAAGGGTCACCACTCTTCCTCGGCACAAATGATCGGGTAACATTCACTATCACTCTGACCTTAATGAAGCCTTCCCCCCCCGTCTCTTTAGAACCGGCAGACCGCACCACCTTACCCACCGTCGAGCATATTTCTTCTGCTGTCTCTCTATCCATATAAGCCAACGATATGTTATGGACTTGCACCCACAATGCGGCTTCGTTGATTATAATCGTCAAGGACCTTATCCTTATTGAAGCGTTGGAACACAATAAGGTGTTTATCAAAACTCCACGGCTCATTTTGCAACACCCTCTCTGCATCTGATTCATTATCAAAAACGAAAAGAAATTTATGGTCACCCAGATTCCGTATCCGGAAGCCATTGCGTGTTTTCCGGATGGGGGTGAACGTTCTTGCTACCGCATCTATACTCAAAGCTCTACTAGTTAAGAATCTAGCCACCAGCGAGAATTCTTGTATAGGGCACCTCTTCTTGATTTCATATCATCACCCTCTCTATCCGGGAGAGAAAGGTTATTCCATCCATGAGTGATCTCGTCCATGACTGAGGGACGGCGATAGACCTCACCTATTTTCACACTCTGTTTCCTTACCCCAAAAAAAGGAACCCAACAAGCCCTACCAATACACTTGGTATTGCAGGGAACAAACAAATGCCTTCTGTCGAAGGTACTTCAATTCTACAATACAGTCGCACAAGAAGCAGGAAGCAACGCCCTAGCTTGCTAGACGAGAGAGAAACCTCTGCATTCCTTCAAGCATTTCTGTCAAGTTTGAATAAAATGTTGGCTTGTTTCTCAAAAAAAAAAAAAAAAAACTAAAGTTCCTAAGCTGATTCATTGTCCGTACGCAACGTGTTTGCTAAAAAGCTAATAAATGATGACTTTTTGTGTTTGGGTTCTTTGTGTCAGAATTTTCTCTTTGGGTTGAAGTCATTCTTTTCCAAAATTCTAGGGGGCTGGTAAGTTCGGATTGAGATGCAATTACCCATTTTTCTTCACAATTTATTATTATTATTATTATTTTTATTATTATTATTATTTTTTACATTTTTAACTTTAACTTTTACTTCTTTTTAATATTTTTGTGTAACGGTTGAGTTGAGATTAAAAGCTTTTTTTTTTTTTTTTTTTTTTTAATTTCAACTATTCATTACTATTACATTAGATGCAATACTTCACTTGATCTTACTCCAGACTTTCAAATAATTAGATAATTTCTTACTTTTGTTTTGTTATTAGTGGGAATTCTTTCGCCATGGGACCATATGTAATATCAGTACAGTAGTCATGTATGAAGTATGAACTTAAGGCAAAGTGTGTACGGAATAAAGCTTTTTATTTGTTTGCTGATGTTGTTGTCATCTCTATCTCTACTGCTTTCTAGTTTCTATACTCTCATAGTTTCTCTCTCTAATGTGTAGAAGAAAACAATCAACCACAACAAAACAATACTAGATTCATATTTGTCAACAACCATCCACAAATAAAAACAAAACTAGGTTGGGTGTAATAGCTGCCGACTGGCTAGTAATGGGATTTAGGATACTATAGTTACAATATTCAACATAAATTTAATGATGTCATAGTAACAATATGAGAATTTCTATATAAGAAAAACGTGCGATACATCTAGGCCACTAAAAAAGAATGTCAAAATCAAATGTGGTTTATTTGATTATTTCATGCAAGAGAATACGTACGTATTTGACTTCCTTTCTCTTTCCTCATAATTCTAGACAGACGATGGACAAACAATTATAGCGAGTAGACGTACCAAAAACTGTTTTTGACTTCTTTTTTATTTTTTATTTTTTGAGGGAAAACTGTTTTTGATTTCGATGGAGGAACTTGACACTTGTTGACAAAGTTGCTTATGTTATTTTGCTAAATCCAAATTTCATTAATCAAAAGAACAAGCAACAAAATCAATCTTCCAAGCATCCCTAACAGCAGCTGGCCTATTTTTTTTTTTTTAATATGATTAAAGGCCTGTTAGCTACACATAAGGAGCATTTTTACATTGATAATTTTGACAAAGTTGCTTATATAATTTGTTTGTTGCATACAAACTTTCATTTTCGACAATGTGATAATTTAATTAGTACGAAAAGTTGTCTCCCCCTATCGAAATTATTGGTACTTGAAGAAGATTGGAGAGCCAATGAGGCGTGAGCTTCGTGCCTAGACAGAATTAGGACATGACAAGAAAGGACCTTAGATATATTTTTTTTTTTCAATGTACCATACAAGAGTTTATTTTATTTTTGTCACGACCATATAAGAGTTTATGAAACAATGTGAAACACGTGGAAGATTTTTTTTTTGAAATGACGTGGAAGATTATTAACCTTAGGTTATAAGAGCGAATTTCCGCCACTCAAAGTTGAGTTTATCTTTATTGGAAGAACGTGACAGGTGTTTGGTTTGATCAGTTTTGTAGCTCAATACTGAGTTTTCATCACTCATAAATCGTGATCCTCACCACAATTAAACTTGTTTGGACTTGTTCATTAACTCAATTTCTCTCACTTATACCTTAAAAAAGTATGTTTTGAGTATTATAAAAAATTAGTTAGGATGACATTTTTGTAATTATCATGAATTTTGTGGGATCCACTTCTATGTATTATTCACATCGAGTTAGCCCCTTTACTCTCTTCAACAACCTTTGGTGGTATTGACCTCAACTCCACGAACTTAAAATTTTTTTTTTCAATCATTAAAAAAATTTGATGGTATGAGAAAATGAGAGCGAGAATGATATAAAACGTGTAATGTCTGTGAATATATGATCTATGTACATTGTATTCAAAATTGGGCAAACAACTCCATGTGAGATACTTACAATTTTATCTACTATAATGCTTTATTTAATAAATACATTTATTATATATCTGTTGAGTGAACATTAATCCTTGTCTACTATAATGATTTATTTAATAAATACATTTATTATATATCTGTTGAGTGAACATTAATCCTTAAATAAAATTAATAGTACTCAGAAGAAATATCAATAACCAATCATTTTCAAATTTAGATAGACATTAGGACCGAGGTTCAAAATTATTAATATATATGACATGGGAGTTTCTTGATAGTTATATTTTTAAAATAAGATTAAGTGTATGTTTGGATAACGTTTTGCGCGTCCAAACATCTAGTGTTTTTCTAGTTTTTTTTTTTTTTTTTTTTTTTATTGAGAAGCGCTCCATCACGTGGGTTTTGTTTGTTTTTATCACTACCTCTTTGACCTCAAAATTTCCATTGAAATTACATTGTTCAGTTGGTTTCGTGTATTGTTCATAGGACCCACAAATTTCTTTTTTCACTAAAATTTTCATTAAAAGTGGGTCACAAGACACTATTTACACATTTAAAAATTATTTTGTTACAGTGTTTTTAGTTTTTAGTTTTTAATTTTCAGCAAAATAAGCGGTATCCAAACACATCTTAAGATCTAGTTTTAAAAATGTTATATCTAAATTAAAGCTAAGCATATAGAAAAGAAAAGGTATCTAACATTCTAACTAATGGCCAAAATAGGATGAAAATTGAAGACAGACTTTGATTTCCTAAAATTGTGTTTGTCATAATGAAATGAGAAAAGAAAGAGGGGGTATGTTTGGACAGTGTATGTTGAATACTTTCTAAAGTTGTTTTGGACTGTTATTTTCTAGGGGTTCAGTAATTTTTAAATGATTAATTAAGTTCTTAAATGTTGCCTGTGTTTTGAATTTTACTCCTTTCATAGTCGGCAGATTTTTTTTTTTGATGGAAGACAGTCGGTAGACGTTAATTGAACAAATTTTGAAAACATTATGCATTGGAGACTATATAAGATTTCAAAAATAGACAACAAATGGTCATAAGGCTTTTCAAGCAGGAAACATATTTAAGTTGGAGCTGACTTAGCACAGTGAAGAAACAACATCATTTTGAATAAATAACAGATTTCTACAAAGTGTGCGTTTGCCCAGCATTAAAATGAATTTTAAGCTGCGTTTTGCATTTTTTTGGGTCACGTGGCACTGTTCATGGGACCACCAAACCCAGAAAAACGCAGATTTCTAAGTAAATTTGGGTCGCACGGCACTATTCACACTTTTAAAAATTATTTTGCTACAGTGTTTTTTGCAATAAGTTTTCAGTTTTCAACAAATAAGCGGTATCTAAACAGACCCAAAGTATGCCCTGATTACTTGATATGATTGTATGACACAGAGCTTGATGTAAATTAGAAAGAACCTTCATCATTCTGGTTCAGTGCAGCTAGTCTGCTTTGATATCTTATATAAACTTATTACAAACTTACATAATCCAACATGAAGCCTCATACTCACAAATTTGTTCTAGAATATGTGTTTGAGGCTTTGAGCTTAGCTCAATTAATAGTTGACCCCAAGCATATGTTTTAATTTGTCTTACATTTTTAGTTTAATTTTTACATGAATGGGACGTGAATTACCAAGTTTGTCTTTACTTAATTTAGTTACTTGAATGAGAATATATGTTATTTCTCTTTTTGGAAGATATAGCAGAGTGTTTGTAATCCAATTTCCTTCGCAAAAGAAACAAGATAAATATTATAAACGTGGTTAACCATTTACTTGGGTTGGATTGTGATACTGGTACTATAAATACACTACAAACTCTCACACAACTTACCATCCCAACTTCTTATGACCACCATGGAGTTTTGTTATCATATCCTAACTATTTTAGGGCTTTTTACTTCGACAGTAATCTTTATTGTTGCCTTAAACAACAAATCAAATACCAAGAAGGGTTACACCAAATGCATTGAAATCCCTGAACCCTCTGGGGCATTACCAATCATTGGCCACCTTCATCTTCTAGGAGGCCAAGAGCCAATGGCCAAAATTCTTGGAGCCATTGCCGACAAATATGGCCCATTCTTCTCACTCAAAATGGGTATCCATCGAATGTTGGTGGTGAGTAGTTGGGAGATGGTAAAGGAATTCCTAGCTACCCATGACAAAACTTTTGCTACAAGGGCCAGCATAGCAGTTGGAAAACACTTGTTTTACAACAATGCTATATTTGCACTTGCTCCTTATGGTCAATATTGGCGTGATGTGAGAAAGATGGCCACTCTTGAGCTTCTCTCGAACCATAGGCTTGAAAAGCTCAAGCATGTTCGATTCTCAGAAGTGGAGTCTTTGATCAAAAACTTGCACTTGCTTTGTACAAACAACAAGGTGGTGACTCTTAGTGAGTTGTTCGACCACATGACCTTCAATATCAGCCTTCGGATAATTGTTGGTAAGCGATTTTCTACCACCACATATGGTGAAGAAAAGAGTGAGGCATGCCGTTTCCGAAGTGCCATAAAAGAGGCTCTTTATCTTAGTGGCGTGTTTATCTTGTCCGATGCTTTTCCACATCTTGAATGGGTGGACCATAGAGGTCATGTGAGTTCCATGAAGAGGACTGCTAAGGAACTTGACGCGGTGCTTGAGATTTGGCTTGCTGAACATCTTCAGAAACGACTGGAACAGAAGAGTGATGGTGAAAGCGATTTCATGGACGTGATGCTATCAAGCTTTCCGGAGGATGTTGAGATTTCGGGGCATACCCGCGACACTATTGTCAAGGCAACAGCACTGGTACGTTGTTATTATAAACTTTTAAAAAATGTAATAGTAAGTAATGGGAAAGGTTTTTGTACATACTTGTATGCAATAATTGTTAGTATGCAATAATTATTGCATAATTGAGTTATGTGGCAGGAAAAAAGACAAACAACATGACATTGCTCAATTTTGAACCTAGAAGAGAGAATTATAAAAACTTAATCTTGAAAAGTATCATCTCAAATTTTAAAGTGAGCTCAGAGTGATTCATTTATGGGCAAAATCATTGTATTTATTTGATGAGCATGAGGTGCTTGTTTTGAAGAAATTATAAGGTTTTTATGGTCGACAAGTGACGTGATCTACCATTCAACTAAAAAACTCATTACCTGTTTAAAATTATTGAGTCAAAAATTTTTTTTTAACAAAAATTGATTACTGACTTAGAAATTTTAACCAAGTGTGAATCTTTTAGTGGAATGGTGGACATGTAATGTGGTCTACTATGAGAACGGTATAATTTCTCCTTGTTTTGTGAAAATGACTTTTTGAAAGTTGCTCATTGAAAATAACACACTCCACCAAGAAATAGTTTTATTTTGTGAGCCCACCAGCCACTATTCAATAATTTTTCTTTTGGTTTTTTTGAGGAAACATTCAATAGTTTAGGGTCCGTTTAGAATAAGAGGAAAGGTAGGGAGAGTAGAGTAGAGTTGGTTGAAAATAAACTAATTTTGAGCAAATTCTACTTCACTCTCCATCTCTCCTCCTTAATCTAAACAGACCCTATGTGGGGACATTTAATAAGGAAATTTAGGCTCATACTTTAAGGGAGTATATTAAATTCATTATTTCCTAACAATTGAAGATTTAGGGACAACTGATAATTTATTGTTGTGTATGCGTGTGTTTTTTTGGCAGATTCTCCTCCTTACAGGAGCAGGAAGCACATCTACTACACTAACATGGGCAATCTCCCTGCTTTTAAACCACCCAAGTGTGCTAAAGGCTGCCCAAGAAGAGCTAGACATGCACGTAGGGAAAGATAAATGGGTGGAAGAATCTGATATCAAGAACTTAAAATACCTCCATGCCATAGTTAAGGAAACCTTACGTTTGTATCCACCGGGTCCCCTTACAGGAATACGTGAGGCCATGGAAGATTGTACTGTTGGTGGCTATTTTGTACCAAAGGGCACTCGTTTGCTCGTTAACATATGGAAGTTGCAACGAGACCCACGTGTGTGGTCGAATCCATCTGAATTCCAACCAGAGAGATTCATGACAACTCACGCAGACATTGATGTTAGGGGTCAAAATTTTGAGTATATTCCATTCAGTTCTGGAAGAAGGTCATGCCCCGCAATCACATATGGCATGCAAGTGGTTCACTTGGCACTAGCTCGTGTGCTTCAAGGATTTGATATGACAACCATGGCAAGTGAGAAGGTGGACATGCTTGAAGGACCAGGAATTGCCTTACCTAAGGTTAACCCACTTGACGTTGTACTCAAGCCTCGCCTTCCTATGGAGAGTTATTAATGGGTGTGAAGCTAATACTTTAATCTCAAGATTATTGCGCAAAATGTACTCATTTTAGGAAAAATTATTATGTACTCCTAGAATAAAGTAACGTGGTATTCTATCCTTTTATGTATATAATTCATACTTATCTTAGTGGTATTGTCTAATAACAATTGGCTTATTATTGTGGTTTAGTATCTACTCTTTTTTTAAAATATCAAATTATTGAAATTAGTAATTGTTTCAATATGCTTAATCACATAATTTGGATTTTGAAATCTATTGAAGATATATATTTTTGAAACATGATTACATGCAACATTTCTCATCAAATGTTTCAACTCATAATAAGGGATTTAAATAAATTCTTTGACTTATTAAATACTCATATCACATACCCTTAAAGCTGAAAGAACATATATAGAGCTTAAAGCTAAAGGAGCTCAAACTTAGGTGCTCCTAATATCTAAGCCCAATGATTAGAGCTTATTATAATTAATTCCACCTTAGCATAAACTTATTGAGTAATACTATAGGTACAAATTATTTTACAACATTTTAAAAAGCTATTGATGTGACAAATTTTTATTGGTTCTCATTTGGGACTACCACTAATATCACATTTTCATTTACCAATAACCATACACCATATTAGCAGTTTGTAAAATAATTTGTGACTTTAGCATTTTCCAAACTTATTCATGCATCTCACAACCAGGATCTTAAAAATCAAGGAATTCCTAAAGGAGGATATTAAAAAGAACATGCACACATCAAAAACATGATGCACATAACCAAAGAGAAGCCAGCATAACAAGGTAACTAAAATCTTTTAGGAAGCAAGTATTACGTAAGCACAGGGTAGCTAAGCACGTATTTCTTTAGGTACAAAACAATTGAATGAAGCCATGAAAAAATTAATACAAGTGGTACACATATCCACATGCCAACAATTTACTAGCAAGTGGGTCCAAAACATACATCATTTTGAATGAGACCAAAAGTTCATATTCATATCACAAGTGGAGGCCAAAAAATTCATTCCCAAGATGCTTAGATTACAAAGTTAGAGGAGTTTGGAATGTATGGCACAGCACTTACAAAAGAAAAGCCAAAAAAAAAAAAAAAAAAAAGTATTCACTTAAGAACTCCTCTAAACAAAGTGGAGGGAAACTATGCTTTTATAGCATGAAACATGAACCTTCTTGAACTCAGATGCAATAATACAAATAGTTGAGAATGCTTAGGATGGGAACCGACGACAATGCATGAATAAATAGTACTTAAAATTGTGTTGGTCTAAAAAAGACAAGCTAAACAAATAGTTAGTACCGTAAATGAGGTTTTGTCAAAGGCCGAATGACCTAATCATAATGAGCATTTTCCTTGAGTTTCATGCTTGTACTAACATTCTAAAACAAGCGTTCAAGGGTTAGACAGCCACAGGATAGCAATGAAACAATCTCAAAACATTGCATGATCAATGATTACAACCAAAATACTATTTTTATATTATATTTTATATATATATATATATATATATATATATTAATAAAACACTAACTCCAAGAATAATTTTTATTTTTATTTTTTAGGTTTACTAGACACACACAGAGTGGTAAATAGAACTGGGAGACTTTTAGGTTTATGGCAAGTTCTTCAAGTAGATTGAATCCACCAACTGGCGGTTCTCAAAGGGACACTATTGTAAAATTATTAAAGAAAAAGAAAACACTATATATATATGAATATAGTGTTTAAAACGGAATTTCATGAATGGCTCTTTTAATTCATTTTGTTTTTTTTTTTTTTTTTTTTTGGGGGGAGGTGGGAACCTTGTGAATGGTTAATTTTAATTACAATGAATTTAATGAATGAGATCTACTATTATCTATACTATTTATAATAGGATTCTCTGTTTAGATTTTATTATTTTGCGTGCTAAAATATCCTTACATAAATTTTTAAACTCTCTAAAAAACCCATATCTTTTAGTTAAATAATTTTAGATTTAAAAAAAAAAAAAAAAACTGATTAAAAGAGTAATTTACTATTTTTGAAAAAGTTCCTAAGTTTTAGGTTTTTAAACTTTTATCAATTCTCATGTAGAGAAAAATTCTGAAAAATTTCACTAAATTCAAAAAAGAAAAAGAAAAAAAAAAAGAGTCTAATCACACGCGTGTGATGAGTCTAATATAAGATAGTGTAGTAACATGTTGAATTCTCTGACTGCTCCTATAACCTAAATGTGGCTCAGGTTTCAAACTAGAACCTAAACATCGCTCAGGTCTCAAACTTCATTGGCTAATCATAGAGATGAAGTGCATTTTCTTCTTCTTCTTCTTCTTTTTTTGGTGGTCAAGTGGTATTGATACTCTTCCGCATATAGGATATATGTCGAGTCAGGCACCACCATTGTATTTTCATGCAATTTCAAGTTGAGTTCCGTTTCAATTATGCAGAATTGTATAATTGATTCAAGGATAAAGAATAAACTGCTCTGCCCTCTATAAAATAAAAAAAAATTAAAAAAAAAAACGATTGGGATGGAAGACAACTTATTGTCCTTTACAAAAATGGCTCTTACTTGGAAACCAGAGAGCATCCTCTCACAAGTGATTTTTGTTAAAGATATGTTAGACATATTATATTAATATAATATTTAATATGATATCAGAACAGTCAAAATATGTTTAATATAATATTTAATATAGTATCAAAACAGCCAAAATATATTTAATATATTAATCAAATATATTTAATATATCTAAGAAACTACACTACTGGCTGTTAGTAAGTGCACTTTGATGTGCTCTGGTTCGGTGCTATCAAGTCTGCTATTTAATTATACACTGAGACTTGACAGTTATTTCTGATTCTACTGCTACGATTCTTCTATAATAGTTGCAATTAATCACTTGTCATATAGTATTTCTCACGTGTTTCCCTTCATTTAATCACTTCACGTGCCATAAATACAATGCATGTTTGGGCTTCATTTTGCTAGCTTTCTAAGCCCTGGTTATCAATAGCAATCAATCCAGCCCATTTCACCAATACCTGGTTTAATTCGAAATTACTACTTTGGCCCATCATCAATTCTGTATCCAAGGGAGTGCAAATGGCGGTGTTCTTAATAAAATTCTTCATAATCCTTAGTATATGTTTGGATCCGGATGAAAAGCTAGCGTCTGTGTTTTTTTTTTTTTTTTTTTTTTTTTTAACGTGAATTACACTATTTAGGAGACATTATGCACTGTTCATGCACGGTTTATAAGACTTACAATCATTTTATTCAGAAAAAAATAATAAAAATAGATTCTACGGCACTATTCACATATTTAAAAATTATTTTGCTACATTATTATCAGTTTTCAATAAAATAAGCTGTATCCAAAATAGCTTATCCTCCATGTTAGTATATATCTGCACTAAGCAACCAGTGATGAAGATAGCTTATATATAAGTCTAACGAGAACGATTAAGTTAAAAGCTGGAAATGTTTATGATCTTTTTCTGGTTTGTATGAATTTTGAATATACTGGTATTTACTAATTAAAGTGCTTTACTGCTATGTGGTATACTTTAATAAATATAATTATTATTCAGAGAGGTTCCAGCAAAGTAAAGTGGTCTTAAATTTGAAAAAGCGCCTGACTTTACTCTCTTTTTTTTTTTTTTTTTTTTTTTTTTTTTTTTTTTTTTTTTTTTTTAAGAGTTTTAACTTATGGTATCTGTTCTTGATGATAATTTTCTATCATCAGATTAAGAGACCAATCAATTTTTGATATACGCGAGAATTTGACTATTATTGAGTTAATCAGAACCCACAATTTGACTATTATTTTGTATGAAAAACGTCATTCTCATTCACCCACCCCAGTTTTGACCCCTTCCTCGAGTAGTACGCTAAAACAACTGTTTTTGATTCCGGCCGATTCACGAACTTGACAGTTCTCCGACAAAGTTGCTTATATAATTGTTGTCGTACACAATTATAAAATTTGGTACAACAAATTGTGTCCTCCAATGGAAATTATTGGCGGTAGAAGGCTGGAGGGCCAATGGCCAGTGAGCTTGTTGTCTACATAGAATTATGAATGTGCGCAGAGCGCTAATGACAAGGAAGAAACGTATATCGTGTAGAATTATGAATCTAAACGAGGAAAAACAAAGGTTTTGTGAAACACGAGGAAGTTAATACCTTAGGTTATAAGAACAAATTTCCAACAAATCCTTTTAGTATCATGAACAAATTTACAATTTTTGCCATAATTCTCTTACTTGACATACTATGACTAACTGCATCTCATTTTTTTAAGGATTTATTATTTTTTTTCACTGCTTATAATTTGTCAGGTGAAAAATTGTGGCAAAAATTATGCATTTGATGGTGATATTAATTTTTATGATTTCCACCACCCAAAAAATAAAGTGTTTGGGAGCTGAAGAAGAGTGGCTCGGCATGTTTACACAATTGACAATGACTCTGAGTTTGGATCGAATGGTGACCAATGGTAGAAAATTTTAAAAAAAAAAAAAAAAAAAAAAAATCTCCATCACTTTCTTGGCCCCATTAGGAGACCAATTGCTTGATTCTTGGAAAACTTGTGAGGACTTCTCCTAGCTAGAAGCTCCACCACATGATTTATGCAATTAAAATCAAATCAGTAATTTTTTTTTAAAGTGATATATACATCTGGAAAATAATTAATATAGTATTTTTATATAATTTATTTTGTAAATGGAAAATTTTCCTCTATTTGTAAAACTTTTTTCTTCTAAAACTTATAGTGTGTTGAAAATTAATCTGAAAATATCAAAATTCCCACCCAAATGTGTGTTATATTTTATTTATTGCTATTGAAAAATTTCTTGAGAGATCATTTTTGACATTGAAATAATATTTCTCTTATATATATAAATATATATATAAAAAGTCATAGCAAGATTCATATATTTCTAATATAATTTTATATTTAAAATACAAATAAAAGAAACACTATGAACAATATTAAATTATAATATGTTATGATTAGAATAAAATTAATTTTGAAAGATAATCTAGGTAATGAGCTAGAACCCAAATTAAAAAAAATTACAGCTTAATTACTTATAAGATAAATTGCAATTAAAACCAAATTTAAGTTATTAACAAACTCAAGATCGAGTTCATGGACATCAATATAAAGATGGATAAAAATGTAAAGCAAATATAATATCAATCCACACACATAAATATGGGTCTAGTTCAATGATTCCTAGAACTCTAAATTCACTCACAACACTCAGGTGATGACGGAAGTGATTGAGACGATCAGCTCTCAAAGATATAGCCATGGTGAGAGGGAAAAAGTAGAGAGAAATATTGATGATTGGCTCTCACAAATATGGGTCTAGTTCTCTCACTCTCATAATCATGAGTTGGTAGGTATTGTACGTAGAAAGAGATGTTACAGAATTTTCTCATGCGCGACGAGCCAGTTTGAATATCAATTACTTTTCAAGTAACTGCCAAGTTTTGCGGGTGTGAACTCCACTTCGCAGTAACAGTATTATATCAAAGGCACTATTAATTATCTGTACCATGATCTATATATGAGACAAAAGTTTTGTGAAACACGAAGAAGATAATATACGTTAGGGATAAGAAAAAATTTCCACCACTCAAATAAGAAAATGTTTGGGAGGTGAAGCAGGAGGGCTCAGCGTATTTAATTGACAATGACTCTGCTAGCTACTGATCGATTGAACGGTAACCATGAGTAGCAAACTTAAATATAACTGTTATGGTCTTTTTAATTGACGTCTGCTAGAAGATCCACCACGTGATCATGCAGTTAATCAAAATTAACTTTTCATGAAGAATTAAGAAGCCACCCTTAGTAATAATGTAATGATTCATGCACCTACTAGTACTACAAAATGTCCAAAGTCTCATAATATTATGTAACCCTGAGTGGGGTCTACTACTTGACCTTCTTCATCCTTGGGTTTGAATCGCCATTAGCAGCGTCTGGGAATTAATGCATGAACCATACGTGTCGTGTAGAGGGCTTATCTCTTCGGGTTTAGCTAGAAAGTGACTATTAATTAGGAATGCAGAACAGTACGATGTACAGGGTTTATCTTGTTGGGTACAAAGTGACTAGTCCACCATCGTATTAATTAACAACAACAGTACGTGAGAGTGATATAAAATGTTTTGGCTTGTGAGCATTTGATCTACGTACCTATTGATTGTTAATACCTAGAATTCAATTGATCTAATTATATATATATATATATATATATATATATGTATTTATTGGAACAAAATTCCTTCATTCTTTTTCACTTTATGCCTTCACAAGACTTGAATTTTTTTTCCTTCCTTTTTAGGCTAAAAAGATAAGCTCATACGAAATTTTGGAGGCTGTTTGGATTCCACTGAATCCGGAGTCTGCGTTTTACAAGTTTCACGTTTTCCTTTTTTTTTTTTTTTTTTTTTTTTTTCTCATTTGTTGACTTTGGGTGACAGAATTTACTGTTATGAACATTGTATGTACTGTTCACGCACGGTGCATATACTTTTTACGTATTAAAAAATATTAAAAATGGGTCCCACGGTACTATTTATACATTTAAAAATTATTTTGTTACAAGATGTTTTTCGAGTTTTTCGATTTCAAAGAACAATAAGTTCAATCCAAACGGACCCTTGATATGAGCAAAGTTACTGACACAATAATTAATCAAGCAATCCCTCTGTGAAAACACGCATAATGATACACTGTCATAAAACAATTGTCACTTTGTAAATCATTTTCTTTATTTTTAAAATTTCTTGAGTCCTCACTTTAATCTTTTAGTTATTCTTGTATTTTATAAAATTTAATTTTATTATATATAAACTTTAGTGACTCTTTATTAAAGTGATCGGCTTAGCACATTGAATAATTATTACTTCTTATTAAACTTATATTAATGGAATGTTTTATACCTTTATAAAAAGATTATGGCTTTCTTGTGAATATATGTTTCCTTATCACTATGTGTGATTTCTCAACATACTGAAGTTTTGGTTGATAAATGAGATCTCACTTTTAATACATCAAAGAAATTTATATTTCATGTTTGGGTTCATAATCTTCTCTTAATTGAGTATCTATGAAAATAAAAGTCATAAGATTTACTATTTAAGTGACATCTGTTAAAAGAATAATAAATCTTGTAGCGGTCCGGTCAAATGTATCTTATACACTTAAAACACACCAATACATTTTAATTAATCATAGTGTCATACAAGCAAAAGTGACACTACTTGTTGTTTAGGGGTTCAAATGAACAACTTAAAAATATATATTTACTAGTTTATTTACCTTTAAAAATATTTTTGGACACCTTGGCTGAAATCTTGTACATCTTGATCACGAGATCATCTCAACCTAAAACCAAACAACAATTAGATACTTAATGTATTATTTTGTTAGTGATTCAAAAATAAAATAGTAAAGTTAGTAATTGTTTAAGCATTTGATTGGTTAAGTAGACACTTCATATTTAGTGTATTATTTATATATGAATGAGTGTGATTGTACGAGTCAACAATTTATATAGTGCTAGTGGGTTGCGTTTTGTCATTTAGTTTAAAATATATATATATATATATATATATATATATATATATATATATATATATATATATATTAAAACAATAACAAATAGATAATGACAATGGCATAAAAATATAAATTTTATAAAAATTTAACAAAATAAAATGGTCACACATTGATAATAGTTCATGACAACTGATAATGAACTATTATGTAACAATTTCAAATATGAAAACTTGTAAAAGGAAATTGTAAAAATTAATAAATTTGCGTAGTTTTATTTATTTATTTATTTTTGTCAATAAATTAATATATTGAAGTTCTTTTTTTACTAACTCTTGTTTAATTTAAGTTTCTTAATTAATGACTCCGCATAAGAAAAAAAAATTATGTAGCCTCCATTATATACAAAATAGGATTTTAGGACATAACTCCCAAAATGCATCTCTTGAATTTCTAGTTAGCTAGACATAGACCACTTCTCTGAAAAAAATATTAGTGGGTATGATATATTTTATTTTGGGTTGCTAAAAATGAATTATATTGTATTATAACACAAATATATGATTATGTGATCTTCATGCGCTTAGAACTATTAGGCAATTACCTAAATGACCGCCAATAGCCTAAATGACCTAATATGTAGAGCCAACCTGATCATGATGTGTATTAATTAAATGAACAACAGTGCAGATTTAACCTTTCAGAAGATATTAGCAGGTGTGTAATCCAATTGATGTGCCTAGATTTTTTTTTTTTTTTTTTTTTTTTTGTCCATAAACTAGTCTATGTGAATTAAGAAATTTTAAAAAAAAATGCAACCAAAATTTTAACAACTCTGTGTTTATTGCAGCTAAAAAGTAACAAACTTTCCTTAGAAAAAGTCTTAAGGTTATATTTGGTAATAGTTTTTATTTTCTATTCTCAAAAACTTGTTTTTGGAAATATAAAGAAAAAACAATTTTCTTGTATTTTTGAAATAAAAAACATGCAGGTTTGGTTAGTTGAAATTAAAAAGATAGTTTTTTGAAGAAAAAAATAGAAAATACTAAAATATGTTGTTACTAGGATTTGAACTCTAATGCTAACTCATTAAATAAGACAGATTCATTAAATTAAATATGTGTTTTCATTGACTTTTGGAAATTAGAAACTGAAAACAACATTTTGCATGTTTTTAGTTTCCTTCACAATTTGAGTTTTGAGAACAGTTTTTATTTTTGTCTATTTTAAGTTGTCAAACAAATTTTTAGTCTAAAAATATAAGTCGTTTTTTAAAATAGAAAATAAGGAGAAAAAATTACCAAATATACCCTTAATTTTTCTTCTTGTGTGTGTCATGAGTCATGACTAATAAAGAAAAAACAATACCAGCCACGTTTTTTCTTATTGATTCATAGACTTATTATCCACGTACGTCCCCTTCTAACCTAATCAAGAATGATACATGCACTTAAAAATTGAAAATTGTTGTTTGAAAACATGTGTGGAAATACATGTGGGTGAAAAAGTGTGTAAAAATACGTGTAATGTTGTTTAAAAACTGAAAATTGTTGTTTGAAAACATGTACCAAACACCTCCTAATATCTTTAGTTCAAATCACAACTCAAGTTTTTTTAATTATTTTGACTAAAACTGAGAAAACAACATCAAAGTCATCAAATTTTATTTTTTAAAATTAATCTCATGTTTAATATCCTTAATTTAATTTCATGGCTTCCCTTATTAGAGTCAGGTTTCATAAAGCATAACAATCTTTGGTTGACATTACAAAAAACTGGGTCTATAATAACATTTGTCAAACCCGATCAACATAACATTTATAATTTCCTTCAAGGCAGGTTTTTTTTTTTTTTTTTTGGTTCTGCTACTTGATTTTGCAGAGGTGAGTAAGGTACAATGGTTTGGTAAACAATACCGTACTGTAAATGGACCCTCAAAAAGGTGACTCCTATTTTCTTATAATCTTTTTGTCTAGTTGTTTCTCAACTTTCATTTTTATAATGTATAAACATTTTCAACACTCAATTTTTTTTTTTTTTTTTACAAGATAGAATTTCTATTCTAGTGCAATCTTCTTTAAAAGTAAATTGAACAAATTTCAAATCACATACATCACCATGTATTAATTACAGAGGTTCAATGTTTTTTTCAACTGATTATAAAGATACTCTTGTTAATTTAGTTTTCACACGTGTTTTTTACTTATGATTAGAATCAATTTCAAATTTGGCAACAAATTTAAATTTAGTAATCTATGCAATTTTTTTTTAGTTAACATTACACAATCTACCATGCCAAAAATTAGATAACTCACAAATATAATCAAAAGTTGTGTTCTTATTAATAATAATATGAAAAGCAGTTATTGCATTCATTTTGAAGAACCCGCCACCCCTTGCCCCACAAACATCCCATATTTAGTCGGTGCAAAATTACAATATTAAAAAATAATTGTCAAACCATTGGTTGGTACAAAATTACCATATTATCATACAAACAATATTCTTACAGTTGTTTGACACATGTAGCACATTATTCAAAATAAGTTCCTTTCGCAATATAATCTTTAGGACCAACCGTTTTTCTTTCCTCCAACTTTGGATTGCCGAGGAGTTGCCCATCAAAAAAATTTCCCTGATCCACAGGTTGATACGTGGAGAATAATGCCTTGTTTGAATAGATATAATGAGTAGCCCTAGTGTTATTCTCCTAGTTCACTCGTACATTGTCACAAAAAGGTCCATCTAAAAGACATTTGCAGAGAGACTCTACAAATGTCTTTGAGCCATTAATAGAAAATATATTCTTAAAATTCAATAATTCAAACTACATGAAATTCAAATTAATAGAACCACAAACAAAACATTATGTAAAGCACAGAAAATTAGAGACCACAAGAATTTCGAATCATCTAGAGACCACAAAATTAGACTTAATGAGGGCGTTTGGCTACTGTGCTTTCCTGCGTCTACGTTTCCATTCTGCGTTTTCTTTGTTTTTTTTTTTTTTTTTCTTTTGCCCGCATATGTTGACTCTGGTGCACAAAAATTACTGTTTTGCAATCGTAGTAGTCTTGTTCATATCTTTAATAACACTGCTCACGCATTAAAAATATTAAAAATAAGTCCCACGGTACTTTTCACACATTTAAAAATTATTTTGCTACAAGTGTTTTGATTTTCGCCAAAGAACAATAAGCTCAATCCAAACGGACCCAATGTGTGTTTGGATAGAACTTATTTTCTTTGAAACTAAAACATCAGAAGAAAAATAATTTTTAGATGTGTGAATAGTGCTGTGGGACCCATTTTTAATGAAAAAATTGATAAAAAATGAAATTTGTGGGTCCGTAAACAATACACATGTGCACTGTTCATGGCAGAAAGTCAAGATTTGTGGTTACTGCTCAATAAACAGTAACCGCAATACTCCAAAAATGCGTGAAAAAAAAAAAAAAAAAAAAAAAAAAGAACAAAAACGCAGATCCAAAAATGCAGCCGTGGATCCAAACATGCTCTTATTTTCACGTACCTAATTTTCCATTTGTTGTTTTGTTTAGGCTGGAACTTTAGGATTGACTTTGTAACTCAACATCTTTGGTCCATATGCAATGCAATAGTGTTGACTGAACCCTTTACTGCCACAAAAAGAAAAGGACACAAGTGGCTTCTATAAATGCACATCAAATCTAATATCACTTGCCATCCCAAGATCTAAAGACCACCATGGAGATTTCTTCTCATATCCAAACCATTTTTGGGCTTTTTGTTATGCTAGCAATCTATACTATCCTAAAAATTGCATCAAAAACCAAGAAGGCTTACACCAAACGCATCGAAATCCCTGAACCAGCTGGGGCATTGCCCTTCATAGGCCACCTCCATCTTCTAGGAAGCCAAATCCCAGCTGCCCAATCTCTTGGAGCCATTGCCGATAAATTTGGCTCATTCTTCTCGCTCAAGATCGGTTTCCACCGATTCATAGTAGTGAGTAGTTGGGAAATGGCAAAGGAATTCTTAGCCACCAATGATAGAACTTTTGCTACAAGGGCAAGCATAGCAGCTGGGAAATACATGGGTTACAACAATGCTGTTTTAGCTCTTGCTCCTTATGGTAAATATTGGCGTGATGTAAGAAAGATGGCCACTCTTGAGCTTCTCTCAAGCCATAGGCTTGAAAAGCTCAAGCATGTAAGATTCTCAGAAGTGGAGTCTTTGATTAAAGACTCGCACTTGCTTTGTACAAATAACGAGGTGGTGACTATTAGTAACTTGTTTGAGCACATGACCTTCAATATCAGCCTCAGAATGATTGTTGGTAAGCGATTTTCAGTAACCACATATGGTGAAAAAAGGAGTGAGGCATGTCGTTTTCAAAGTGCCATCAAGGATGCTCTATATCTTGCTGGCGTGTTTGTCTTGTCTGATGCTATTCCATATCTTGAATGGATGGACTACCAAGGGCATATAGGTTCCATGAAGAGAACAGCTAAGGAACTTGACTCGGTGCTTGAGATTTGGCTTAATGAACATCTCCAGAAACAATTAGAGCAGAAGAGTGATGGTGAAAGCGATTTCATGGACGTGATGCTATCGAGCTTTGCAGAGGATGCTGAGATTTCTGGGCATACACGCGATACCATCATCAAGGCAAATGCACTGGTATGTTGTCACTACCAATTTTATAAAAATGGATAAAATACTATTTTAGTTCCAAAAATTTACAAAAAACTTCGGGACTTGTTGTTTTAGGAGAAAACCATTCCACACGCCTCATTTCACGCTCTCCATTTTCTTTTATACCAAACAGCTGAAAATGTCACTCTCTCATACTTTTTTACCTCCTCTTTTTCCATCGTTCCAAAATCCACTCAATCAAATACAACATTATTATCTATTTGATATCAACCAATAAAGGGTAGCAGAATTTATTTGTTAGATGGAATAGATAAGTGAACACAGAAACGGAACATGAAGGGACGAAACCATAATTTGAACTTAGGGGGGGGTCACAAACTTTTTTTTTTGAAAACTTTTAGAAATTGGTATGTTAATACTAAAAGTTGCGTCATCAGTATAGGTTCTCAAATAATTTGTATTTTTTTCTTATAAATTAAGGTTTTTGTTAACGGTGCTATACAAAATCTATTAAGTTTGCATTGGTACTTTGTTTAGTTTCCATGCTATTACTAAATCAAGAAAAACGTCAACACCTGTGTGACATGCGTCAGGCAACATTGGAAACATCAAATGTTGCATTATTTTACTTAAATACCCTCTTAACCATTTTTACCATCTCCATATTTATAGCATTTTCTCCTTGTGATCTCAGATCTCTTTCCCATCCTATGGCTTCATGTTTATTCTTATCTTTTGATTAAAAAAAAATTTTCATTTCTTTCCTTCTCCTTCACAGCTACAAATCTGGGTGGGACCATTTTTTTTTTTTTTTTTTTCTGATTCTTTCCTTCTGGTGGGATCCACGGACCCAAAATTTCCCCCAACAAATCTCTTGTTGTTGTTGTTGTTTTTTTTTTTTTTTTTTTTTTTTTCATCTTTTTTTCTGTTCCCTTTTCCCTTGTGTTCATAGAGAACCACACCAGTTTTCCAATCACATTTTCCACAGTGGCACATCCATGGAGCTTAATTTACGGGGGAGTTTTGGTAGTCGAGATCTAGACGAGGTTGATTTGCATGCAGAGAGCTTCATTTCAGCCTAGTTAGACTCGCTAGAGCTGACCGCTTAGCAGGCATTTCGCTGGGTCCAATTTTATACCATCTATTTCCTCCCTCATTCACACCCAAAAAGTTTTTAATTTCAAATCAAATTGTTCTTATTTTGTAAAAGAGTGTGATTTTGTTGTTTTTTGAGAGTATTGAAATTGTTGTTTGTTTTGGTTTGAAATTTTTTCTTTTTGGGGCAAAAGAGAGAAATGGCTAAACTGGTTTTGAGCGTAAAAGGTGAGGAGAGTTAAAAGATGAAGAAGTGTATTTTTGTCTTATAAATTTAATGGCTTCTCTCTCCTAAAAAAAAGTCTCCATGTGTAAAAAATTATTATTAAATTCCTTCTTAACGGGTGCTACATAGCACCCATTAACAGGACCCATAAATTAATCAAACATTGTAATTGACTTTTTCATAATCTATACATCAAATAAAAGTCATATTAATTATAGGGATTTATAATCAATACTTTTTGTAGCTAAACTGACATTTCCTAGTTCTTAGTGTGTCCAACAAAGACATACAAAGTTCAAATTCCCTCTTTTTCTTGTTGTAGTTGTCAAATTATTTAAAAATATTGAAAAATATGACTGATTCTTATCCTAAACTGGTTTTAAAAATAGATTGCAAAGAGAACTGAAAAAATGAATGGTTCTTATCCTAAACTTCTAGTTTCTTTGGTTCGATACGAGTTGGACTGATTCTTTAATCTTTTCTTTTTTTTTTAAATCAAATTATTTGTTCACCAAAAAAAAAAATCATCTTATTTAATATTTTTACATTATTCTATATTAATCTATATTAATAACTACATGTTAACCTATCCCTTTGTTCCCAAAAAAAAAAAAAATTCTAACAAAAGGTGTACTCTTTATAAAAAAGAAAAATAAATAAAAAAAATAAAAACTCTAGGCGTACGGTGTACCCCTGCTATTGGATTGTCAGTAGGCGCCATGATTTGTTGCTACTTGTAAAAAATTTCACTAATAGTTTTGGAATAAAAGTTTCCACTTTCTACCTTTATCACTTAAAGATTAAAGAAAAGCAGAGTAGCAGCCACCTTACAAGTCACACACCACAAGGCAGAGAGAATGAGAGAGGAGGGAGACAAGATCAGATCAAAGGAAGAGAGATCCATCCATGAGACCAAACCTTGTCTAAAGGTTTTTTTGTTGTCCGGTTTTATGAATTGTCCAAAGGATTGACTCAAGATTTTTGTTTTTCTTGGGCAAATGGAATGCAAGAATGGTCAGATAAGTTTTCTGTTATGATTTCATGGGCCAATTTGAAAAGTATTTTGAGAGAGGGGGCCAAAATATAAATTTCAGGGGACAAGATTTTTGTTTTTCTTGGGCAAATGGAATGCAAGAATGGTTAGATAAGTTTTCTGTTTTGATTTCATGGGCCAATTTGAAAAGTATTTTGAGAGAGGGGGGCCAAAATATAAATTTCGGGGACAAAATTCTAAACTTTTGTGTAAAAATACATACTAGTCTTTGGTTTTTCGAAATTTGAGGGGGGGGCCACGGCCCCCCCAGCCCACACATAGGTCCATCTCCGAACATGGAGTTTGTTTGATAGGTGCCATTATATTCCAATTTGCCCATGACCCTTCAATTCAAACCGGGTTGGGTTTGCTAGGTCCCTGAGAAAGCATGAAAATTGTACCGTTCTTTTTATGTAATTCAATAGTCGGGAAAGGAGGAATTGGACACATGATATCTTCGATAAAAAAATTAAAAAAGTATTAGTCAAGCTACAAAACTCTTGGCATGAATTATACTTATATTATTAGAAACTGAGCAACTATAATAGCAGTTGAATGTTTTTGAGAAATTTGGTGGTTGCTTTGAAAGGGTGCAAGAAGATATATAAATCTATTTTTTTTAACCAAATCAATATGTTATAAACGCTAGCTAAACCTTAAATCATAACTAAGAAAATTTTAAAATGATCTCTTTTTAACAAAGAGAAAGAATTTTTCGAGAACAACTACCATCCCCCTCTCTTGCTTATTTTTATGCTTCTGTGTGTTGGAACAATAAATAATTTATTATGGTATCAAAAGAGGAGGTTAAACGTGTGTGTGTTTTGGCAGATTCTCATCCTTACAGGAGCAGGAAGCACAGCTACTACACTAACATGGGCACTCTCCCTACTTTTGAACCACCCAAGTGTGCTAAAGGCTGCCCAAGAAGAGTTAGATATGCATGTAGGGAAAGATAAATGGGTGGAAGAATCAGATATCCAAAACTTAAAATACCTCCAAGCCATTGTTAAGGAAACCTTACGTCTGTACCCACCAGGTCCCCTTACAGGAGTACGTGAGGCCATGGAAGATTGTACTGTTGGTGGCTATTTTGTTCCAAAGGGCACTCGTTTGCTCATTAATATATGGAAGTTGCAACGAGACCCACGTGTGTGGTCGAACCCATCTGAATTCCAACCAGAGAGGTTTTTGACAACTCATGCAGACATTGATGTTCGGGGTCAAAATTTTGAGTATATTCCATTCAGTTCTGGTAGAAGGTCATGCCCTGCAATCACATTTGGCTTGCAAGTGGTTCACTTGGCACTAGCTCGTTTGCTTCAAGGATTTGATATCACACCCATGGCAGGTGTGAAGGTGGATATGCGTGAAGGACCAGGAATCGCATTACCTAAGGTCGATCCATTGGATGTTATACTCAAGCCTCGGCTTTCGATGGAGCACTATTAATGGATGTGGAGCTAGTACTTAAATTTGAAGGTTATCATGAAAATGTACTCTTATTTGGGAAAATTATTCAGTACCCGTAGAATATAGTGACATGGTATTTCATCATCTCACATTAATAATTATTTCATGTCTTTGTAGAAGTGTTAAATAACTATTGGCTTAGTATTGTGGCTTAACTTATCTACTATTTTCTTAAATTATCATATTTGTGAAATTATAATATTTTTAGCATGCTGCTTAATTCACATATTATAGATTTTGAAATCTCATGAAGATATATTTGTTTGAAATATGATTGTATGCAACATTTTTCACAAAAAAAAAAAAAAAAAAAAAATTGTTTCAATTCATAATAAGGTTTTTAGATAAACTTTGTGACTTACCTAATACTCATATTACTTATTCGTAGTTCCTTACATGAAAGTGAAAAAGAAATGAATGCCTAAATCTGAAGGAACTCAAACTTCGGAAATCATAATACCAAAACCAATGGTTAAAGTCTATTACTGTCAATTCTACCTTGGCATGAACTTATACATGCATCTCATAACCAACTTATGATATTGATACAACAATCAAGGAAAATATGAAAAACACACATATGCTCTAATAATTTTCTTACATATATATATATATATATATATTTTATTATTATTATTATAATAATGTTTTTAGATGATTTATTGTCTTTATAAAATTTAATGACTATACAAAATATATCTAATTTAACTCCAACTGTGTTTGTGCTTAGTGTCACATATTTTATTTACAACTAATAATCCCAAGCCTAGAAAAAGAGAGTTCTAGTAGGTTGACTCGAAGTATAAAATTTAGTAACTCTATTATAAATGGATCTACTATAGATTCTCGTTGGAAATCCCCTACTAGTGACATGCTAAATAGAATGCTTGCTAGTTGATACAGTGAAAAACCGATCCTAAAATTTTGAGACTAAGGGCCCATTTGGTAAGAGTATTGTAGTTTTGGTTTTCAAAACAATATGAAAACTGTGATTTAAAGAGTAGATTAAAATATGTTTTTTAAGTACCCATAATGCAAAAAAAAAAGTGTTTGGTAGCATATTTTGTAACATCCTTTTAAAACTTAAAACACAAAATTGGATGTTTGGTATGAGTATTTATTTTTTTAGAAAAAGTGTATATTACTCTCACATGAATGGTGTAAAATAATTTATTTTATTGAAGAGAGAGAAACTTGTCAACTTATCATGTCATATAAAATAATTTATTTTATTGATGAGAGAGAGAGAGAGAGAGAGCAGTCAACCTGTCGTGTCAAGTCAGTTTTGGTGGGACCCACTTTTTCACAATATTTACCACAATGCCACTAAATATTGTTAGTTGAGTTCTAAAAATTGCTGTGAAGAGTTCTCTAAATACATTCTTTAAATCACTTAAAGTGAGGAGTGTTATCTAAATATCCTAACAAGAGTTTTCTTACCAAACACAAAATTTAAAAGTAGGGCTCATAGTTTAAGCATTTAAATTATACAAAACAGTTTTTAAGCTCACTACCAAATGGACCCTAAGGCTTCTTAGTTGTTGCTCACAAAATATATCTAATTCACTATAGATATGCACACAAAATTTCAGAATTGTTTCATTGTACTTTTAAAAAAACTTTCTTATGTAACTCAAATATATAGCTATTTCTTGAAGGCATTATAATTAGTTTGACATCTTGAACCTCAATCAAGTAATTAAAATAAAATGGAAAACTTAATAAAAAAATAACAAAGGCTTTAGTTCCAAAGAAAAATGAAATCTATAATTCCATATATTATATAGCTATAAATCTAATATATTATTCATAACTCAAAGCAAATGAAAGAAAATTCTACAAGATCCAATCAAGATCTCAAGCCACCAATTATTTAAAGTTAAAGGAGTAGAAGAAAATTGCTATTATTAAAACCTCTCTACCAAAAACTTAAACAAGTAGAGCTAACTCACTAGACAAGATAGGAAAAGTATTAGGAACCCAGTGGTTCCTAATGGGGATGGATAGAAATTATAGGGGAATTGATGGGAGTTGTAGGGAAATTGACTTAATTCAAGATAGTCACCCTCCATAGAGAAAGAGAGAGATTAAGAGAGAGAGAGAGACGCACTAATGCACTAAGAAGTTGGTCTATTCTTCAATTGATATCTAATGTTGAATTATAATTGAAAGCTCAATTAGTGTAGAAACACTAATACTTGTTTAGACCTCCCAATTTTAAACTTATGGCTAAATTGCTTTCACTTTAACTTATATAAGTGCAGAACAAGAGTAAATAAAGTGCAATAAACCGAAACTACTCTATTGCATGAACATAAGCAATAAACAATAAATGTGATCACAAAGAATAAGAGAAGAGAGATACAAACACAAGATAATATCAAGATATGTTATCGAAGAAAAAACCGAAGAATTTAGCGAAAAACATCTCCGCAACCCTCGATTCACTAGTGAATTAGTTGAAATATACGAATATCAAAAAAACCCCCCAAGCCTAATCTAGCCAATGTACTAGAGCCCTCCAAGCTCCGACTACCAACAGACTTCTTGGAGTCTTATCTTCACTAGTTATCCGGATCTCGCATTCTTGCCCGATTGCATTTGCCAAGCCTCATCGGCTTCTTTTGGTAAATCTCAAATGCTTCCTAAGATCCTAAACACTATCTACACTCTAAATAGGTGTGAATTGTGTTTGGTTACAAATCTCCTTTCAAGGTATAACAATAGGAGAATGAAGGATAAGAGACTATAATGATTTCTCACTAAAGGATGAATAGCTCTCTCTCTAAATGATGAATAGCTCTCTCTCTAAATGGTGGGTGTGTTGTAGAAGCCTCTCTAGGGTTTTTCTCTTAATAGAGTCCTTAAATTTTTGCGGGTAATAAGGGTATATATAGTATGAGTAAAGGATAGGAAAATCACACTTAAAATCCTCTAGGTAGAGAGTTTTGCGGGTCACTTGTAACTTGGCCTAAATCTTGAAGTGACTTACGAAATACAACCTGACACTTGACTCTTTAGCTTTCACATGTGCTTCTTATGTGACCTTTCGTGGGTTGCACCACTTGCAAGACAAGTCGCAACATCAACTTCTTGAATAATTTTCACCAACTTAATACTAAACCCATTACAAATTAATCTCACAAAATACAAGGAAATTAATTAATGCAATTACAACATTTTTTGTCATGGAATAAGCCAACATATGTTATGTGAAAAACTATAACTTAACAACAATCATGTATTTATAGAAGACTAGCTCTAATGTCATTGGCCCACATAGCTCAAGATAATTGACTAGTTAATTCTATGAATTAAGCCATGTGTTAAATGAGCTACATGTGCTCAAATCCTAACTAACTCATCATAATCCTTGTTATGACATATGTGATTCATGTTAGGAACATATGTCAATATTTATTTAGTTGGCTAATCCTTTGACAAAACACACTTTACTTGTATTTGGGTAGATCTAGGATATGTTTAATACTTCAAGAAACATGTTGTTCAAGTCTAGTATTAAAGCCATGAAGATTGGACCAAGAAACAAGTGAAGAAGTGCTATTCATTAAAGCTGGAAAGATAACTCGACACCTGCGGACCGATAGCTCGACAACCGCTCAACAGATAACTATCTATAGAGATTTAATGCATAAAGCTCGACATATTCTCGATTGATTGAGGTATCTATCGAGGTTACGGGAATTCAGATTTCCGGATCTGATTTTTGACCCAAGCTTATGTATTTGTGTAGAGTTTCTTTTCTTACAACCCTAGACATGTATATGGCTTATTTTAGAGGCCGTCACATAAGAGAATACAAGGAGAACATATGAAAAAGGTGACCGATGCCTTATTTTTTCTAAAAGAAACTACTACGTCTTTACACTTTAGAATTTTGTAACCAAGTACTTCTTGATCTTCATTGTTGATGAAGTGAAGAACTTTGCAGCCAACAATCTTCTTCTAGTTGGTGATTAAGTCGCGTCTTGAGATCCGCGCAATTGGTTAGTCACGTCATCGAGATTCGTGCATCAAAGGGTGGCGTTCATATATTGAAGAGTTCAGAAGTTCTGAGGCGGTAGAAGGTTTCTGCTGTGAGTTCATCTACAGGATTGTAGAGCCTAGGGACAAAGGTTTTGTACTAGATCTGAAACTTTTCTTTACTATAGTGGATTGTTTTTCGGGAAGGTTTCCCCCAGTGTTTTTTACTGTGAAACTAGTTTGTTTCATTGGTTTTCCTGAATCATCATATCTTGTCTTATTTATTTTTTTCGCTACATAATTTTGACATGATATTAATGTTTGTTTGTTTTAACAAGTTTTTTTTTTATTTTTTTTTATAATAAATCTAATTAACAACTTGGGTTTAAAACTTGTTAATTCTATTAACTGGAGTCTAAATTTCCTAACAATCCTAATCTCAACCAACTAGCTAATTACCTAACTAAAGGGATTACAACAATTATTTTATATTCCTAACATTTCCTCCCTTGAAAACACCTTGCCCACAAAGTGTTGTTGTGAAATGACACCTTAATTAAGGGAAACCAGCCACTAACCTAATACGCCAAAGCATCTTGACCGTTGATTACACGAATAGCTCCAAAGCAATTAATCACATCCCATGACATTAGAGCATAACACATAACAATCATTAACCCTTCAGTAATATAGAACTCAATTTCTTATAAAAATTATGATCATATCGGCTATAGAATCCATCATTTATCCCACAGCTATCACCAAGAAAAGAAGCATCTAGTTCCTTGGCTTTGTGATAGCCACTAAGCAAGGAGATTTGGCCCCCAATGTGAATGCGTGGTAAGTCTACGTCTTTGTTCTTGATTGCATGAATAGACCCATTTGGTGAAACATGAATTCGGCTAACGCCAATGAGCATTGGATTACTCACAAGAACATGTGGTTCTTGAATAGTAGCCTTCAATGGATTGTCACAAGAAGTAGATCCAAATCTGACTTGTAGTACTTGAACAAAGGCATCCCAACTAACAAATAAGCTAGTATCTTCAACATCTTCAATCCACACCAATGCTTCCCCATCCATGTGAAAATAGGCCATTGGAAGCTTTTCATGATCCGGGGTCTTGTAATAGTTGAAGTATTGGTTTGCTTTATAAACTCAAGCAGCAAATTCTTCACCCTTGAACCTAGGAAAATTAACCTTGATTGATTTTGGAAAAGTTATGGCTAGAACATTGCTTGATATATGATTCTCATTGGACCGAGGTGTTTGGGGTTGTTGTCTTCTTGTTTTTGTATCGGATAATTTCTACAAAATGATATTAAGTTTTTTTAGAATTTCTTCAAAGTTGGAAATAGCTTCGTCTAGAAGTATTGTAGATTTAGTTTCAACCACGACTTTAGGATGAACGGCTATAATACCACTTATTAGGAACCCATTGGTTCCTAATGGAGATGGATGGATAGGAATTATAGGAGAATTGATGGGAGTTGTAGGGAAATTGACTTAATTTAAGGTAGTCACCTTCTATAGAGAAAGAGAGAGAGAGATGCACTAATTAATGCACTAAGAAGTTGGTTTGTTCTTCAATTGATATCTAATATTGAATTACAATCATGCATTTATAGGAAACTAGCTCTAATGTCATTAGCCCACATTGCTCAAGATAATTGGCTAGTTAATTCAACATGTGCTCTATGAATTAAGCTATGTGTTATATGAGCCACATGTGCTCAAATTCTAATTAACTCATTCTAATCCTAATCTCAACTAACTAGCTAACTACCTAACTAAAAAGATTACAACAATTATTTCATATTCCTAACATTATGCTAAAAAGGATGAAACATTATTCTAGTATTATTCTTTTAATTTTTTTTCCTTGGTAAAAAAAAAAGAAATATTTTTGAGAGAGTCATTTGAACCAATGTTCTAAATTTCATTATGGTGACTTTTTCAGTTTATTTATAAGAATGAAATATTTTGGTATCGGTGAATATCGGTGTACCGTTTTGGAGTTACACTATTTTATATTTATTTATTTATAACAAAATAGATAGATATAAATATTTATTATAGAATATATCAATTCAAAAGAAAATATAATATAATAAAAATTTCAAACACTAAGTCAGTTCAAATTAAAAACATAACAATAAAAATTACCAACCACATTTAGTAAAAAAAAAAAAAAAAAAAACATAATTTTCTCAAAAATAATACATAAAAATAAGAAAATAAAAAGTAAGAGAAAAAAAAAGGGAAAAAGAGAGAGGAATGAGCCAGACACGTTTTGTTAAAAAACATAAGTTTGTAACAAAACTTAACTTGGGTATTATGATCACACTGACCAAGAAAGGGAGAGAATTATAATGTCTTATCTTGAAAGAGAGACAGTTGGAGGAAGGGATAAAGAAAAATGAGTGTTTTGGCTTTTCAATAGTTGGTTTTGCTCTTGTAAGTCTATTTCATACCTTTTAATTTAAAAATAAAAAATAAAAATTTAGTTAGCCCTTTCATGTTTTTCAATTGATTGCAAAATGATTTATTTTGTTCTTTGTTGTGTGCTTTGAATATGTCTCACTGCTTAAGAACTTGGAGGAAAGAGACGAGGAGAAGGGAAAGGATTGTTGCAAGTGAAGTGACTATGAATTGAAATTTCAGGTACATTAATTAATTAGTGCCCGTGAAGTGTTTGTGAAAATGTTGTCGTTCTATCAAGATTGTGATCTGGAAAAGCATTTTTGATGTAACTGAATATTTCACCTTTTCAATTTTTATTTTTAATGTTGTTTCTGAAGCTTTGCAGTATCAAATGAAGTTTCTACAAAGGCCACAGGTCTATTATAATATTTCCTAGCATATATATATATATATATATATATATATATTGTATTTTCTTCGTTAATGTGGAATTATGTCCTAAATTTTGGTTTGGGTTTCAGATTCTAACAGTGTGCTTTGATAACCTTGGCCTTTTGCTTGCTGCAATTCTAAATATATTGTTCAAGAACAATCAAAGGTTTTTCTTCCCCTTCCATTCTAATAATCTAATTAAGTACTGAGGTGATTTTTTTATTTCACTAAATAAAATTTGCACAACCTTTCTATCATTTGTTTATCATGAACTGACTATATTGTTAAATTGTAAATCTTATATATTATCAATTAATTGATATTAGAATCTCCAACACAAACAAGCTAATAATAGTAAAATCTTAATCTATAGATGGGGGTAATTATTTGCATATGGTTCTACATAATTATAACATCCTACCCTGTAGGTATGTTATCAGTTAGGTACTACTAAAATTATATATATTAACTTCCATTGCTTAGTCATTGAATGTATGTTATCAGTTAGGTATGTTATCAGTTTGAATGTAAAATCTTGGTAGTAATTGTTACCTTAAATTAAGTAAATTTAATTGAAATGACTAAACCATGCATGCATCGTACCTGATTTTGTTTTTTAGGAGAAACAATTGTGCCTGTTATTTTGACTTGCGCTTGGAATTTTTTAGCATATTTATTATAAAACCTTGTGCTTCCATGGTATTGAATAAGGGCCTGTTGCCTATGAAGAATGAAAGAAAAATTATTTTTTCTTGTGTCCAAAAAATGGAGAGATAATTGAAATGAATAATGCTAAGAATATCAGTATAGCAGTAAATTTATCTGTCTTTATCTATCAAAAAATAAATATAGCGGCAAATAAAAATCCAGTCAAATTTTACAACATAAGAATACCTCAAACTACAAAGCTGTAATCATACTGTTAAATAAAACAACTCACCGAGTGATGATTACTTTTGTGATGTTTACTTTTGTGCTTAATCACAAAAATAATAATAATCACCTATAATTTTGTTATTTTGTAGTTTCTTCAAAATATGGACATGATCAAATGGGAGTAATTTCAAGTTTCCTAGAAGCAAGCATGTGTATTGCTTGGATTTAAATATATATATATATATATATATATATATATATATTAAGGATTGAGTATTACATAAACTAGATGTAACCCGTGTAAATGTATGGATACATTTAAAACTAAACACAATTTTTATTATAAAAGTATATATAATTAGTCAAATTATTAAAAAAAATAGCATGTAACATATGCATAAGTATAAATACATTTAAAATTAAACACAATTTCTATCAAAAAAATATAAGTAATTAGTTAAATTATTTTTTTTTAAAGTAAACATAATTAGCCATATATTAAAATTCTTACCCAAATTTAATACTACTTATAATCAATTTTTTCTAATTTTTTAATAAGATAGAATGTGTGGTGATTTTTGTTATGTGATTAAATTTTTTTTAAAAAAATTTTATAGTTCATTAATATTAGATTATTAGTATTTTATACTCATTAACTCACTTGGCACAAAGATTAAAAAACCTAAGTGGATAATTATGATGTGATCCCTACATAAATTTAGACACATGATACAAAATTAGATTCTAATTTCAAATTCTAATTGAACTTTACCTATTAATATATATATATATATATATATTTTTTTTTTTTTACTCCGTTTTGTCTCAATTGTACATTTTATATATTTGTAACATGAGTTTATGTTATTTTACGACACCCACTAAAGAATTTGTCTTAACCACTTATTTTTGGATTTTAGGTGATAAGATTGCAAATTTTGAACGAATGTCGGAAAAATGGTCCTTAAAAATTAAAATCAGTATTCATCTCAGTATTGTGAGACGAAGGTAAAATATCATTATCATATCAATTTTTAAAGTTCCTTTTAATTTTTAAATATTACAATTTCCATGTTTATGAATTAGTTTGCTTGCTTATTTTATTTTGATATTCTTATTGAAAAGCTTATTTATTTTGATATTCTTATTGAAAAATAACTTATAGTTGTTTTATATTTTTTTGAAATGAAGTGGCGAATCAATTTGTGCTTGTAGAGATATCATAGCAGGGCTATCATTTGAAAATGCAATTATAGACTTTAGTTTTTTACTTTACCTTTTTAATAACTCCAGAGTTTGATTCTAGTCCTTATAGTGGTTAAGTTGCTAATAAATTTTTATTTAGTGTGCGTTTGCCTAGCATTGAAGTTGTATTTGCCTTTTTTTGGCTGGTCCCATGATTCTGTTCATGGATTAGCCAAAGCACAAAAACACGTGAATAGTATTCGTGAATAGTATTTTGCCTTTAAAAAAATATTTTGCTACAGTATTTTCAACAATAAGTTGTCAATTTTCAGCAAATAAGCGGTATCCAAACAGACCTTTAGTACATTCCAAATGACAAAGAGAAAGTTAGCTTTTAATTAAACCAATATGTGATAGAATCACAGTGTTGTTAGAGAGATAGAAACAAAGGAGAGAAAAGAAAAAGAATGGTAAAATATTATTTTGGTTCCTAAATTTTACTAAAATTTTTCTTTTAGTTCTTAAACTTTAAAAAGTTCTATTTGTTTTGTTTAGACCCCTTTTAAACAAATTAGTTTAACCTAATGAATTAGCCAAGTAGTTACTTAGGTTAATTATTCATATCTAGGTTAAACTCATGCAATTAAATTACTTAATGCGGAAAAGTAAAGAAGATAGTAATATGATGACCTAAGAAAATCAATGAAACCAACAATTTTAAGGTAAAAACCCTGAGGAGGATTTAACTTAATAAACCCACTCTTTGGAATCCCAAAAGAGTAACAAGTAGTCATTTAAGCCCATTCTCCAAAATGCACAATTTTGATGGCAAAAGCCTTTGACAAGGTTGTTCAAGTTGGGATTTGGATTCCTTTTTGGTTTACATATTCTATGGGAAGATTCAATACTTGATCTCAATCGCAAATATATTTGATTTCACTCGTTAGAACTTATATCTGCTATATTTAGTCATTTTGCTATAGCACTTTTTTATCACGTTTGCTGCATCAGTTGTCCTATTGTGGTATCTTCATTTGCTGTACTAGTTATTCTGTTGTAGCACATTTTTATTATATTTACTGTGTTAGCTATTGTACTAGCTAAACATTTTCTCAATAAACTTTCTTATTTCTTTGTTGTTACGTGTTTTACTATTGACACGAACCAATCATTATTCTGCCATATGCACGTGTGTTAGGACATATGTATTTCACTTGTTAAGAACATATGTCATGATTTTATGTAATTGGCTTATCCTTTGACAAAACGCACTTTACTTGTATTTAGGTAGATTTAGGATGTTTTAAATACTTCAAGAAACCTTGTTTCAAGATCAAGTATTGAAACTTTTAAGTCTGTTCAAGAAAACAAGTTCAGAGTGCAAAATCATTAAAGCTCGACAGTGGGCTCGACACCTGCATCTATCAAGCTTAAGGAAGCTATTCTTCATTCAGTGTGCTCAACACCTGCTCGACAACCGCTCGACACCTGCTATTTGTCGAGATTTAAGATTTTCAGAATTCCAATATGATTTTCTTGGGATCCGTGAATGTGTCTTTGGGCCTTCTTTTCTCCTAAACCTAGACATAGAAAAGGATCGGTTTAAGGACCATCAATGTGTTCACAAGTTGCATAAGTTTTGAGCAAACTCTGTTCAAGCAAATTGTGACCGGAGACGAAGTTCTTACCCTAGTTCATCTCTTTCTCTTGAAGAAGTTGCTGTGTATGTGCACCGTAGGGTTTTGTGACCAAGCATCTTCTTGATCTTCATCGTGTGGATGAACTAAAAAACTTTGCAACCAACAACCTTCTTAGTTAGTGATTAAAGTCGCATCTTGGGATCCGCGCAATTGGTTAGTCACGTCTTCGGGTCGTGCATCCGAAAGGAGAACTGTCACTACAGAATTAGTCCAATTGGATATTGGGGTAAGGGTTCAACTGTAGGTTGGTAAGGTACTTGAGATTCCTTTACTTGTAAATGCTTGTTGTGATAATAGTGGAGTTTCGGGAGTGGTGACTTGAAAATCACCCGGTGGGGTTTTTGCCGTTAGGTTTTCCCCATTTGTAAACAAATCACCGTGTTATTTATTTTTTGTTGCGTATTTAGTTTATTGGTGATTTGTTTGTACTACCACGCGTTTGCATGATAAATTGATTAATTAATAACTTGGCTAATTAATTAATTAATTTCTATCACAAGGGGTCATTTAGTTTGTGGCCTATCAAGTGGTATTAGAGCGGACACACTCTGATTAGGGTTTAATCTTTGTTGTGTTGATCCATTGACCCCTGTTTGTCATGGATAAAGGACAAGAATTAATCATACCTTTTTTATTTGATGGCGCTAACTCGTATCTTTGGAAAATACGCATGAGAGTTTTCTTGCGGTCTTTAGATGAGAAAGTGTGGCAAGTCAGTGGAGATAGGCTGGACTAAGCTTACGTAAGCGCCCGCCGACTAGGATGATGCCAAGATTAAGGCGACAAACTTCAACAAGAGAGCTTTGAATGCATTGTTCAATGCTGTCACCAATGAGGAGTTCAAGAAGATATCCTCCACCGAAACTACCAAAGAGGCTTGGACTATTCTCCGGACAACCTATGAGGGTACGAAGGTCATCAAGGACTCAAAGCTTCAGAGGCTCACTACAAGCTTTGAAGAGATAAAGATGGAGGAGGATGAGTCTTTCGATGAGTTCTATGCCAAGCTAAAGGACATAGTGAACTCAGTCTTCAATCTTGGAGAAACCATTCCCGAACCCAAGATTGTGAGGAAAGTGCTTAGGTCTCTGCCCGTGAGATTTCATGCCAAGATTACGGCAATAGAGGAATCAAAGGATATTGACAAGATTCCTCCGACCGAGCTGGTTGGAAACTTGCGGACCTACGAGCTAGGGTTGACAAGAATAGGTAAGTCGGGTAAAAGCAAGAGTATGGCACTGAAAGCCAAGAGCGGTGAAACAGATGAATCTTCCGATGATGAAGATTCTAAGATGAAGTCCTACATCACCAGGCGCTTTAAGAAGTTTATGAAGAACGCCAATGGAAAGGGTTTCGACAAGGACCGCAGGGCAATCCAGTTCTTCTCGGTTTAATGGCCAAGACAAAGGGAAGAAGGATGCTAAGGAAGGTGGTCGAGTACTGCTTCCCCTCGGGACCTAAGTGCTTTGGGTGTCAAGGCTTTGGTCACATGAAGCATGAGTGTCCTACATACCTCAAGAGCATTGGGAAGAGTAAGGCATTTGTTGTTACCTTGAGCGGCATTGAGCCTGAGGATGATTCCGACAATGAGGATGACGGAATCTTAAATGCCTTCATGGCCATGGTCAATCCTACTGATGGGATTGTTGAAGATGTGGTTGAAGAAGAGGAACTGGTGGAATCTAAGTTTGAGAAGATGGATGATCAAGATGACATTCATACATCCTATGAGAAGCTATATAAGCTTTCTGAGAAGCATGAGAAATTATATAGGCTAGCCACCAAGAAGCTCAGTGATGTGGAACTTGACCGTGAGGAGCTTTCCACAAAGTTTAATGAGGCTAATCGGACTATTGGTGCACCGAGATTCGAGAACAATTTCTTGGTCAAAGACCAAGAAGCTTGAAGCGGAGCTATTTCAAGTCAGAGCTCAATTGGAGAGGACTTCAAGCACAAAGCTCGATGAGATGCTAAGCATTCAAAAATCTGCTTGAGATCGAACAGGCTTAGGGTATAGTCTTTCTTCCTCTAATGCTGCTTCTTCTAGTACTACTGTTTTTGTTCCTCCTGCTAATAATGTTAAAACTGAGAACAATGAGATTAAAACTGAATTAGCTAGTGAGAACTTAGACAAGGGTAAATCTATCTTAGGAGCACCCCTAAGCTTGAGAAGAAAAATGTTAAAAACCCTAGGGCTAAGAAGGCTAACTCTCAAAAGCCTAAACAAAAGAAGCAACATCTCTGTCATCATTGTGGAGTCGCCGGTCATACTCGACCAAATTGCTACAAGTGGCTTGCCACTCAACGGAACGATAGCATCCGAGAATCGAAATCGCTTTCAATCCTTTCTCGCTCCCCTTGGTGATCTTCTCAAAGCCCTCATGTTCCTTACGAACTTGAACGGTTTTAATTCTTCCCCTTCACCACCGGTTCAAGGGTTTGCTAGACGGAAAGGTTTTTCCAAGGTGTGGAAGGAAAAGGGCTCCAAGTGATTCTGTCACTTTTCTCTCTTTCTTCTTGTTTTTGTGTGTGCATTACTTATGTGTTTTGCTTTCATGTTTTGAGTCAGTCTAGTTTTTATGCTTTGTTTGTTTAACATGTTTTTGTTTGGTTATTTTTCATTTTCTGCTTTGATTTGTTTTTCTTTATAAAAATAAAATAAAAAAATGAAAAATCAGAAAAATACAAAAACAAGATGTGTTATGTGTACTTTGGTACTTGTGTACCTTAGATGGCCATTAAAATAAAATATTTTAAACTTTGTATCATTTGTAGCTTAGATGAGCATCTCTATGCACAACTAAGCAAATGAGTTTTGTGGCTCGTGTTTGTGATGAGTACGATTAAGTTGTCTCTTAAACTTAATACGCATATTACCCTTTTTGACGGGAGGGACTAAAAAATCCTGAGAGAAAGGCATAAATAACCATCTCACCACTGTTACCCGCCAATCATAATAAGACACCTGTATGCTTCGGCATAGCAAAAGTGCAGTGTCAATGACATTTGTGTGCTTAGGCATAGCAAAATTGGAATGTCAAATATCATTGGGTATTTCTTTTCTCTCTTTTATAAGTCCATGCATGATATGCTTAAAAGAAAAATATGCAAAAAAAAAAAAAAAAAATCAAAAGCAAAAAGATAAAAAAAAATGCTTTAAATATGATTGCAAGCATGTATTCTAGGATATGTAGGAGTTATAGGATGTACCTCAAAGGTGATAGTTCTCATCAAGCGATTATGATTATGTGTGAGTTAAAATGATTTTCTCATATCTCAAATCGTTATAACATGCATACACTTATGCAATCTTGCGATATTTTTCACACACAACACACAATATTCTTTGCTATTCTTGATACATGTGCGGGTACAATGTGATTTGATCATTACAAGGTTTTACATGTGTTGATGTATGCTCACTAATATGTCTGGACTTATTTTGAAATATAAAATTGGTTAGACGTGTTTAGTGTGTGTGTGTGTTTTTGAAGATCCATGTGCTAAATTTTTTCCTTTGAGAGATGTTTTTGAGAGTTTAATATGTTGATTGGATCGTTGGTTGAGTTGCATGTTGGATTGCATTCATGATTGTGTTTTTCACAAATCGAAAAACTGTTTTTAAAAGTCGGCTCGACACCTCCTCGATAGCTGGCTATCTGTTGAGCTTCCTTAAGCTTTTTCTTATCGCAATCTTGCCTGCACCTCGATACCTGGTGGATCTATCGAGATTGGGTCTGTATGCTCGATAGCTTCTCGATACTTGGTGGATCGATCGAGCTTCTGTTCTTAATTCTGGTGTGTTGATCCTCGATACCTCCTCGACACCTCCTCGACAGATTGCTCGATACCTCTCGATACCTTCATCTGTCGAGATTTATTGGCTTTCCTATATAAAGCCCCTGCACGATTCGGATCTCATTTCCATCGATCTCTCTCTCGATACTTCTCTGTTTCTCTCCCAAAAACACTCTAATCTTACTCCTATCTTAGTTCTCAAGGATTTTTCAAGTTTTTCTTCTCTTGGTAAGTTTCTAATCCTTTCTCATTCATGCATCTCATGTTTTGAAACCTAAGATTTGGGGTTTTTGGAAATTTTTGGTGTTTTTCAAAGTTGATGAGATTTCATTGAAATTTTGGGTTAGGTTTTCACTTAAATGTGTTTAAAATCTCATACATTGCATCACCTTAGCATTATAATGGTATTGCCATGCATTTAGATGTGTGCTATATGTTTGTGTGCTGATAGGTTTGGATTGGGTTGAGCCCATGATGCAATTTTCTTTGCATGTCACATGTTCATGAATTTCCCATGCATATGTACTTCTTTTCAATATATTTGATATATTTGAAAATGTTTGGGACTTTTCTGATTGTATTTCTTTCTCTCCTCTCTGTTGTTTATGTTAGTCGTGTCTATGGCACCTAACCGTAAATCCACTCCAGCCCGGAATCCTCTTCATTTCGGTGCTTCTTCTTTGTCTGATCCTACCTTATCTCATATCCGGTTCCGTGATAATGATGCCTTTTAAGCATTTTCAGAGAACTTTTCTAGACGAGGCATTCATTCGGAACGCCAAGTCATTTTGACAGATTTTGCCAACATCAACCTTCCCTCTGTCATTCACGGTAGGGGATGGGAGTCATTGTGTGACGTCCCGGTCACCTGTCCTCTCATGCTTATCTAGGATTTCTACTCCAACATTCACGGGATTGATCGGCCAATACCTTTTTTCTTCACTCGCATTCAAGGTACGCGCATTCCTATCACACCACAACTGGTTGCGGATGTGCTTCGGTTCCCTAGGATAGAGTTTCCCGACTATCCTGGTTGTGAGCGTCCGAGGATCGTGTGTCCAGGGATGAGCTCATGTCTGCTTTCTATGAGCGCCCACTACTTGGGGTGAGCGTCTTTTTACACCATGTCGACCTTTTGCTAAAGCTCCTAGATTCATGAATATGGTGATGACTTTTGTTTTGCATCCCCTCTCTCACTATAACTTCATCACAGAGCCTCGTGCTCAGTTTTTGTTTTCTTTTCTTGAGCATCTTACCATAGACTTCCATTCTCATTTCATTCTGTTTATTATAGATGTTCATCTAGATTCGGCGACCCGTGATAAGCTCATCTTTCCTTCCGCTATCACGAGGATTCTACACCATTTTTCTGTTTCTTTTCCCTCTTCCGACCACTTTACCGTTATGTGTGCCATAGATTACGCTACCGTTAAACGTAGCGAGGCCCGGCTTCGATCGTGGCGGTCGGATTCAGCAGCTCCTTCCTCCCATTCCACTCCATCCCGTTTGGCTCCATCCATATCGGCTCCTTCTTCTTCTTCGGGCGATGTGTCTCTAGGAGATATCATGGCGCAATCAGAAGCGCATGGATGCTCACCTCGATACACTCTCTACGGAGTTGTATCAGGTGAACGTTCGTTTCGGTCGTATTGCACGACAACAGGCATCTATGGGTGGCTTTGCTCTTGAGGCTACTCCTTCACCACCTTTTCCTGTGGCTTCTACTTTTGAGGATGAGGATGATGATGATGGTGATGACGATGATGATGCTTCGTGATGATGATGATGGAGATGCTAGCTCTGCCGATGAGATGTCTACTTGACACTCTTACCCTTTGTCATTCGTGACAAAAAGGGGGAGTAGTTTTGGTATGAGAGTAGTCCATATTAGGGGGAGAGTTAATATAGGATCATTTTGTTAGGGGGAGTGTTGATACATTTTTTAGGGATGTAGTGAGGATAGTATGTATCTTTTCTTTTCTTTCTTTTTAGATACATTACTCTTGTACATGAGGTCTTGTGACCATTTCTAGACATACATTGTACTTATCTCTTTATTTATATTGATGTATGTTTTTCTTTCACCTACCCCTTTATGTGTTGTTTCTTTTCTTCCTTTATACACATGTTTCTTATACTTGTATGTAATCTATTTTATTTCTATTTCACACAAAGATGCCTTGATGAGTTTTGTTTAAAGTGTTTCAGAAATACAGGTTGTCAAAGTCTACTTGCCATAAACTCTCTTCTTACAAAATTTTTCAAGAGTTTGTGTTAGGATAAATTTTATTGTATTCAACAAGTGAATATGAGTTGAGTGATTTATGACTTCTCTCATATGTTCATTTGTTTGTTGTGGTTTTGTCACGGATTGCTAAAGGGGGAGATTGTTAGGATATATGTGTTTCACTTGTTAAGAACATATGTCATGATTTTATGTAATTGACTTATCTTTTTACAAAACGCACTTTATTTGTATTTGGGTAGATTTAGGATGTTTTAAATACTTCAAGAAACCTTGTTTCAAGATCAAGTATTGAAGTTTTCAAGTCTGTTCAAGAAAACAAGTTCAAAGTGAAAAATCATTAAAACTCGACTAAATACCGTGCATCTATTGAGTTTAAGGAAGTTGTTCTTCATTCGGTGTGCTCGAAGTAATGGTCGGTCGACACCTGGTCGACACCTGCTATCTATCGAGGTTTAAGATTTTCAGAATTCCAATATGATTTTCTTGGGATCCATGAATGTGTCTTTAGGCCTTCTTTTCTCCTAAACATAGACATATAAAAGGATCGGTTTAAGGGCCGTCAATGTGTTCACAAGTTGCACAAGCTTTGAGCAAACTCTGTTCAAGCAAATTGTGACCGGAGATGAAGTTCTTGCCCTAGTTCATCTCTTTCTCTTGAAGAAGTTGTTGTGTATGTGCACCGTAGGGATCCGTGACCAAGCATCTTCTTGATCTTCATCGTGTGGATAAACTCAAGAACTTTGCAACCAACAACCTTCTTAGTTGGTGATTGAAGTCGCGTTTTGGGATCCGCGCAATTGGTTAGTCACGTATTGGGAGTTGTGCATCCGAAATGGGAACTGTCACTACTGAACAAGTCCAATTGGGTATTGGGGTAAGGGTTCAACTGTAGGTTGGTAAGGTACTGAGATTTCTTTACTTGTAAATGCTTGTTGTGATAATAGTGGAGTTTCGAGAGTGGCGACTTGAAAATCACCTAATGGGGTTTTTGCCGTTAGGTTTTCCCCATTTGTAAACAAATCACTGTGTTATTTATTTTCCGCTGCATGTTTAGTTTATTGGTGATTTGTTTGTGCTACCACGCGTTTGCATGATAAATTGATTAATTAATAACTTGGCTAATTAATTAATTAATTTCTATCACAATGAGTCATTCAATTTGTGGCCTATCAATGTGTATACATTATATCTCATGTTCTACCATATATTTTATATACATTTATGTGAATACGTATAAGTGTATTTACGAATATATGTATGTATATATTTGAGAATATGCTAATCCATGTAAACTAACACTTGCTTGATCGGTATTTTCTTTGAGTTTTAGATTTGTTTATGAGCAAGAAAAAGAAAAGTATTTCTGCGGTATAAAATGAAGAATAGTCATTTACATTGCAAAAAAGTGTACAAAGCTTTACTCGCACATCGGAAAGCTTTCTTTGTGCAAAGATAGAGCTTTACTACACAAAGAAGGTTTTACTACACAGCAGAAGGTTTTACTACACAGTAGAAAAGTCAGTCCTATGGTAGAAATTGGAGAAAATTTCCTTCTACGACAAAAACAGAGGATAAGCCCACTTTATAGTGTCTTCTCTTGGACTTTGGACTCAACGCTTGCATACAAACTAGCAGTGGTAGAATGGTATTTTGGAGCCCATTCCGCGGAGTGCCGGACCCAACTTCCTTATTAGAAAAAACCTAGACTAAGCATTGTCCAATAACATCAAGATGCGTGTCTAAGGTACAAGAAACATAAAAAAAAAAAATAAATAAATAAAAAATAAAAAAAAAACCTCAACAAGTCCTTATTGGAATTAATCCTTTTGACTTTTTTGTTTTTTTGTTTTTTTTTTTTTTTTTTTTTGCTTAACATAAATCTTTTGTTTTGTAATGTAAGCCAAAGCTCAGTACTCTTCATTCCAAACAATAATTGGTAGGTATCAAGAAGAGTGAATTGTAAGAACAAAGAAGTGTGTTTGTCATTGTTCTTTTGAACTCTTAACTTAGTAACAAGCTTTATTCCTTTTTAAAGCTCTACTTTTTCTAGGTACTTTAAGGCTATAAACCAATTTTCAAACAATAAGCACTGCAACAAAATGTATTTTCAGTGACGAATTTTAGTGAGGAAAATTTTTTCGTCACAAAAAGGTACCATATAGTGACAAAATTTATATTTCGTCACTATTTATAAAAGAATTAGTAACTTTTAGTGACGAAAATTAAATTTCGTCACTATATGTTGTGTTGAACTAAATGCGCCAAACAAAAATGTAGGCGCCAAACTAAATTCATCTACAGTGACGAATTATTTCATCGCTAAAAGTTTAAGTTTTTTGTGACGAAAATGTTCGTCACTAAAGATGTTGCTAAGAACACTATTAGTGACGAAACTCATTTCGTCACTAAATGTGACAAATAGTGACGAAAATAAGTTGTCATTAAAAAAAGGAACATAAAATTAGATGGGAGTATCAGCGACGAATACAAATTTTCGTCACTAAAGGTAGCCTATAGTGATGACATACAAGTCGTCACTAAAAGTTTAATACTTAAAACACTTCAGCCCCCTTTTCTTTTTTTTTTTTTTTTTTTTTTTTTTTTCACTTTTCCTACTTTATTTTCCTTCCCTTACCTGATTCTTTCTTTCCCTCACTCAATACCTCACAGCCGCTTCACCGATCTCGATCGTCGCCGCCGATCGAGCTTGCCGTGTCGCCGTTGGTGCCATCGCGACGTTTAAGCATCCCCGTTGGCGATCAACGCCGATCGCAATGCTTAAGCGTCACCGTTGGCGATCGGTGCCGATTGCGATGCTTCAGCTCGCCATTGGCGCCAATGGTAATGCTTCAGCTCGCTGTTGGTGCCATCGGCGCCGATCGCGACGCTTCGATTCGCACCATCCGGCGACGCTTCAGTTTGCACCATCCGGCGACGCTTTCGACGACCCTTCGCCTCCCACCATAACCGGCGACGCATCGGTTCATGTAATGGGTATTTTTTTGTTAATTTTTGTTTAGTGATCCAAATTTGAGTTTGTTTTTCCATGTTGGAAATACATAATTTGTTTTTGTTTTTGTTTTTTTAATTTTTTATTGAAATTCTGAGAATTGATAATTTTATTGTTATTGTTGTGGTTTTAGGTATCGCTTTATGTAGGGGTTGGCACGTGTTATGTGAAAGTGGAGGATGATGGTAAGTACTAAACTCCTTCAGTGGGTTAAATCTTTGTAGCATGTTCAGTTTCAATATTATTTGATGTACTTGTAGGATCCGGTATTACTCAGGATGGATTGGTTTTGTTGGGAGAAAGATATGGTAACTAAGTTATTAGATATTTTCTTTTGCCTGGATTCTTTCTAGTTGATGCTTGTAATGGTTTTTAATTACTTATGTGAGTAGTCATTTGTTTTAACTTTGATGGAATCAGGAATGTATTACTTAATCACATAGAGAAACTATGCATGGGGCCTGTATATAAAAGGGAAGTTAGCCTAGCAATACAACAATGTAGTACCCGACAATGTTACAATAGTATGGAAGTAAATATACAACACTTAGTTTTTGAAACAACAATGGGTGATTACTTATGTGTTTGCTCCAAAATAAGGGAAAGATTACTTGTTTGTTGTATTGTGTTGCTTGATTGATTTAATTGAAAATGTTAAACAATTGCTTGCTTTTTAGTAGAAACTTAAGGCAGTGTTTTATAGGATTTGGATTCATTATGGACTCTATGATATAATAATAATAATGTGTGTTACTCTTTTGCAAGTTTTAGTGATATAAATGTGGGATTTTTGGTGAAAGCTTTTGTATTAATAGTTGGTATGTTGATAATGGTTGTTGAACAGGGGGAAATCTCTAGTTAAATAGTGTTAGTTGCACCATCTTTATGTTGGTGTTCAATTGGGTGAATCTTCACAATTAGGTGAATGGTTGGTACGTTGTTTCTCTAAAGAGCTGTTCAGTTGAATGGTTGATTTTTGAATCTGATTTTTCCATTATAGTACAAGTAGTGTTGTTTCTGGATTGTGACTTTTGTTTGCTAGTTTTCATATGGGGTAGTGATTTTGAAGAATTAGATATTTGAGCTGACATTTGGTTGTTTACAAGCTTTTTATTCCCCTGTAAATATCTTTCTTCATTGACGGTTCTAATTATTGTCTTATCTGCTTGTTTAACTTTTCTTTAACTTTTGTACTTATAAATTTAACTTTTCTTTTGCAGACTAAATACACATTGTTTGCAGTAACTTTGGATTTTTTCTAAAAGTTGTAAACTTATCTTGAGCAAAGTAAGTAAATTCTAGTTAAAAACTTATAAAACTCTAAACTTGTGATGTTGGAAATTGGATTTGTGGTAGTATGTTGTGTTGGAGCAAGCGGGTGGCTTGCATGATGCTATAAGGCGGTTTAAATTTATATTTGGAGTGTTTTTAATTTCTTGCAAATGTGAATGGACCTTGTTGATTAGATGTGATGAATAGTACTTTAATTAATTTCAATACTTTTAAACACTCTATATTTGTGATGTTTGTGATTGGTTTTGTGGTGAGTTATTATGTTGGAGCAAGCGGGTAGTTTGCATGGTGTTATAAGGTGGGTTGTGTTGGATTTTTGAGATTGGTGAAAATTGAATGAACCTTTTGAGGAGGGTTAAAGTGTGATGAGTAGATTAGGTATTACTTCATTCATTTCAATTAGTTTGTATATATATGATATGGGAAGTGGATTTTTGAGATTGGTGAAAATTGTATGAACTTTTTGAGGAGGGTTAAAGTGTGATGAGTAGATTTTCACAAATGGGGTATTGGGTTTTACTTAGACTTTGATGTTTTGGCATTCGGGTGTTTGTTTCAAAGTGTGGTTCAATATTTACTTATAATTGTTTGGTTGTTGCTTTCAAGAATTAAGGTTCAAAGATTAATTAGTTGTTTATAGGGGATTCTTTGGTTTCACATTATTTCAAGGTGATCTAATGTAAGGGCTATATACATAGAACTTGGATAGAAAAGGGTAAAATGAGTAGGTAAAGAGGCGTGTTCTTGTTAAGTAATTTTTTTTTTCTAGGAACAGGGTCCTCTTCATTTGTTTTTGAAATGGAAAATGTCCATTTAATGGTGTGCATGGTGTCTTGTCCTCTAAAATAAGTATTCATTCCTTGGTGTAGTAAGAATAGAATATTAAATGATGTGCCACCATGTACACCTTTACACCCGAACACCGAAATGGAAAGTATAAGGGAGTCCTATAATTTGAATGTATATGTCACCAAGAGCCTTGTACTTAGCGGCATTGGCACATTGTCCAGTTTTCTATAGAGGCAGGAGAACTTGAGTTTGAATCTCCCTCCCCCACTTAATGTTAGTAAAAAAAAAAAACTTGAACGTGTATGTCAGAAATGTTAAACAATGTTAGTTTTGAGAATCTAGTTTCATATTTGATGGTAGATGCTAAGATTTTGTTTGTGGTAATATGTAGGTTTTTGGTTCCTCAGCTCAACAAAGAGATCTTTATGATCAAGCAGTGATTCCAATAGTACAAGAAGTTTTAGAAGACTTCAATTGTACCAAGAGGAGCAAGCTAGGGACCAAGAGGCACGAGCTAAGCAAGAGGCATGAGGACATCTTCCGTTAGTTCTAATTATATTATGTTATACTTTTTGTATTATTATAAAACATCTTGATTTATTGTATGTGTTGCAAACAATTATTGTATACTTGTATGAAAGGAGTTTGAATTGGATACTTGTTTTATTTTTTACTTATGGAATGTATGGATCTTTTTTTATAAATGTGTTGTTGAAATAAATGTGTTATTCAAATGTGAGATTTTAATAATGTAATGACAAAGTTACTGAGTTAATATTAAAGCCATAAAAAAAATAAAAACAGAAAATAAGTTTGTGACGAATTTTTCACACAAATATAGCAACAAAAAATTGTTTTAGTGACGAAATTTTCGTCACTAAATATAGCAAAAATTTTTAAGTAATGGTTTAAGTGACAAAAATTTTTGTCACTATATGTGCCTGGATTTTCTTAAAAATCTATATGTACCCGAACATAGTTTTAGTGACGAAATTATTTGTCACTAAATATGATTTAGTAAACTAAAGTGTTTTTAGTGATGAAATATTTTCGTCACTGAATAGTATTTTTAGTGAGTAAAACATTTAGTGACGAAATGTTTTCGTCACTAAAAGTTTTTTTTATTTTAAATCAAATCGGACTTTTAGGACTTTTAGTGACGAGGCTACAGTGACGAAATGAGTTTCGTCACTAAAAGTCCAATTTCGTCACTAAAGGTCCTTAGTGACGAAATTTAGTGACGAAAAACTGGACTTTTAGTGACGAATTTTTTCGTCACTGAAAAAACATTTTGTTGTAGTGAAGTTTTCAAAGTAAAAAGTTACTCCAGACGTACTGTTCACACAGTTTGGTAAGATTGGGCTCATCAAACTCATTTTATCATTTTTTTTCAAAAAGACAAAAGATAAAATGGACATGATACACTATTTTTATTTACTTAAAACACAATATTTAATACAGGTGGCTCAACATCATTTATTTTCTAAACAAAAAATCAGACTCCCCAATTAACCAACCCGCAGCACATGAAAGTCTAACACAATGTTGGAATAGGGATTATAAAAAATGGGAAAGGGAAATCTTAAGTTGTCAAACTCTAAATCCAAAGGGCTTTCAATGGACTCGGGAAAGACATTATATGCTACTAACTAATAGTCTAATACCAGTTCAATAAAATATGACCTGTGGGAGTAGTGTGCAACACTGACGCAGCCACAGCTACGTACATTGATTCTCTCATTTACTGGGGAATCTTGTTAAGCTTACAGTAAACATAGTCAGAGAATTTCTTGGTCTTGAATTTTGGCGGATTTTCTTTGTTAACAAGCTTGGGATGAGGCCCTACTTCAAAGTCTGATGGTGGCTCCATGAATACTGGCCAGGACATTCTTGCCTTTTCCTTGTTAACTGTGGTCCTATGAAGCACACTCTTATACTTTCCATTGCTCAGGATCTGCAACAAAATAATTCTCTCATAGAGTTATTGGTCTACTTACAATAATATCAATAGTTGCAACAAATCTAAGGACATAACCTTCGGCACACACTTTGTCACAATTTGCTTATATGTCAATTGGTGATTGGAGTGTTTCAAGTGTTAAATTCAAGCCATGTGTAAGTGATGTAATCCAATTCTTAGTTAACACCTAAACAAATTGTGGTAAAGTGTAAGTATGAGTAATAGAGTGTGTCCAAGCTAAAAGGTCCAGATATCAGGACAACGCCCCATACAGTGAACAACTTAAGCCTTCTTTAATTTGTTTTCACCATATAGTCAAACTCAGGGCCAACTCTAGGATAATAATGGTAGGATAAGCCTAAATTGTAGTAGGATGATAATTGATTTCATAAAAAAACATGTGGATTGTGCATTTTTCCCTTATCACCCCTAACATATAGGTGTAATGGAAGCCCAACCAAATGGAAATCTTAAATTATATATATATATATATATATTTTTTTTAATCATAGACAATTAATTTCCCCAAACAATTTGATATTTTAGTTTTTGTAAACAAAATTTCAATATTAGCTATCTAATCTTTTACTAATCCACATACCAAACAATATCTCACACACTCTAGATCTCTCTCTCGACACCAAAATCAAAATTGAAATTTAGATTTTAAGTTTCATAACTATGGATTGGCTTATCCAAGGTAAATAACTCTCATTTAAAAATAAATAAATTTTCAATCTTTTTGTTAAATTTTATATTTGAACCATGATGTTTGATTCTTTATATGAAATTATTCTTGATTTGGTTATTATTATATTCATTAATTTATGTGTTTAATCTGAATTTTCTTGGATAGATTGAGGCAATGGGGAGATCTGATATTAAAGTTAAGTTGCAATAATTTCTTTAATAGATCAGATTTTATTATTCTATGCTTTGAATTTTTTTTTTTTTTTTTGGTCATATTATAATATTGTAGATAGTGTTTTATTATTTGTAAATATTTTTTAATGATAAATGTTTACTAAAATATTTTAATCAAAGCAGAGAGAGAGAGAGAGAGAGAGAGAGAGAGAGAGAGATTAATGATAAAAATGAAATGTATCATAATGATGTTCAAAGACATAATATAGCATCCATAAAAAAAGGATACAATATAACAATTCTTGATTATATAAAAGCTTAGATTTTTTTTTCCAAATGTATGTCACTTATTAAATTTTATTGACAATTCTTGTTACAATTGTAAAAATAAAAATAAAAATAAAATTGATAAAATCCTACTTAAAATTGATTATATCATAAGAAAATTAAGTATATTATATATTATCTATTGAAAATGAGATATTAGTAAAACTTAAATACAAAAATTCAATTGTTAATTTTGCATTTCAAAAACAAGAAGAATTGATTTTAAATAAAAAAAAAATTAGGCGAAACTACAATGTTAGACCCTTAAGTTTACTTGTTGAGCTCTTTTGGTCCCTAAAGTTTCAAATAAGCACTATTGGTCCTTGATTTTTTTTTTTTTTTTTTTTTAAGATAGAATTTCTCCTCTAGCCTAATCTAAGTGTATATGTGTGTGGAGCTTCTTCTTGGAGATTTGAACCCCCACCCTTACCCCCCACACTCCACAAGCATTTATGCTTGTTGAGTGACCACCACACCAAGGGTGCGCGGTGGCCCTTGAAGTTTTAAATATAAGTGTTATTGATTCCTTCATTAACTTCTATTAGTTTATTTGCCTATGTGTCAAATGGAGTAATGGCTTAGCATGTTTTAAGTGATATGGCACTGGCAACTTATATATATTATTAAAAATTTACACATCACATTATATACATCAAAACCAGGTAAACCCAAATAATATGGGTCTTCAACACATCAAAATCGGGTCTTTCTCCAAATTCAAAGTTTCTAGATTTTTTTTTTTTTTTTTTTTTTTTTTTTTTCTTTGTTTTCTTAGAATCCAAACATGGTCTAGAAATATGTCTCATTCAAAATCAGATAACTATATATAGAATAAGGATTTTGTACAGGATTTTGCTACTTCGGATCTCCGCCACTATAGTAGTAGCAATAGAAGAAGACACACAAAGTAGAAACTAGAATCTAAATTGAGTAAACTATCTCACTTCTAGAAGTAGCACGATTCGCAAGGTTGGTAGATGCAACATGGTTTTCGATTACAAGATCCAATAATGCACTAGTAGCACTTTGGTCATCTTTTTGTGAGCCAATATTTAGGTACCATAGCTGAAAAATATAGAAACTGACATATTTCTTGGTCCTGTTTGGATTCCAAGAAAACAGAGGAAAAGATAAATAAATCCAAGAACTTTGAATTTGGAGAAAGACCTAGTTTTAATGGGTTTGATGTGTCAAGGACCCACATTATTTGGGTTTACCCGATTTTATGTCTATAATGTAATGTGTAATTTTTAAATAATAAATAGGTTGCCACATCACTTACAACATGCTGCATCATTGATTCGTTAGACACATAGGCAAACAAATCAATAGATATTAACGGATGAACCAATAACACTCATATTTAAAATTTTGGGGACCAATAGCGCTTACTTGAAATTTTAGGGACCAAAAATGTTCAATAGATAAATTTTAGGGACCAACTATATAGTTTCGCCAAAAAATTATAATATATAAATTTAAATAAATTTAATTTAATTGACATAAAATTAAAAGAAAAAAATTAAAACCTCAATGTAATTTCTCGCTTTTGACCTTAAAATGTATCTAGCTGCCCTGATTAAACTTGATTGATAGGTTCATATTATTTTTTCACTGTGGCATTTTATTTTTGCATCATTTCTAGATGTTTCACTTTTTTTTTTTTTTTTTTGAATGATTAATATCCATCAAATTTAGAATAAAATACCTCAATTTGGTCCCCAATGTGGATAACCAGGGCATTGGGGATGTACTTGACATCATACCAAAGGCCATCCCTAGAAGCCTGGAGACCTTGCACATCGTTTGGCACAAGAATGGTGATGGTGCACATATCAGTATGAGCTGCCACACCTAGAGCCAGATCAGGACGCAGACACGGTGGGTAGTAGTTGATCTTGAGAAGGTACTCCAAGTTATCACCACCTGCAGCCTCCTTTAACTCATGCCCTTCAAGCCCTAAACCCAATGATAGGCTCTTGAACAGCTTTTCCACCACCCCATGCAGGTGCTTGGCATATTCCTCATTGGCCTCCCTGCCATCACAGCCACAAACAACCCTTTAAAAACGTAGTAATAATTGAATCTAAGAATTTAGGTCAATTTTTTGGATTTGTATGTATATATGCATTCATCCATGGAAAGAATGAAAAAAAGTTAACGCTTTGTTTCTTTACCAATTAAAGACTACTTTCCTTAATTTTTAGTTCTTGTAAAAACTCTAGTGACCTGGTTGGAGGGGGATTGAATGCAACCATAACATATTTGGGTTCAATTGGTGGTGTATATATAAACACGAGAAAGTAGTTGTGGCAAAAGTTGTCAATGGTGGAGATGTTGACCCATGAATCTACTAATTTTTCTTCACTATTCACAACTCGTTACATGACAAATTGTGGTAAATGTTGTGAAACTTTTTGTGGTACTAATATTTTTTGTAAAAATGTTGTAAAATAGTTTGTGTCTATAGTATTACTCTCTCTCATATAGACATAGGTAATAAAGGGATGGAGGTTATGGAGCACGCTAAGCTAATCGACAGAAAAGCCAACTAGTGAAAGCTATTTTCTTCCCTTTTTGGTTGCTTTCTTTCAATTAATTAATGAATTGGTTTTTTTTTTTTTTTTTTCCTTTTGTTTGATAATTAGTAAAATACCAACAAACGGATTCAGGGGCAATCTATGGCAGAGGGAGTGGGGGCTAGGGGCCATGCTTCCCTTGACATTTCAAAAATCCTCATTCCCTGTATTTTTAGTATATATATAAAAAATAATCTTGGACATAAATTTCAATAATGCTCCCTAAATTTTTACTAAAAACATATAATGCATTTATATTATTGACTAATGCATTTTTTTTATTCTAAAAAATTACTCTTATGTCATATATAGCTCATTAAATTAAAATATATTCTATGTATATCATATGTAATTTAATTATATTTTATTTCTATTAAATTGACTTGTATATATTTAGACATGTCAAGACTTACTTTTTTTTTTTTTCCAAAGATATAAGCACTTATTTAATGTAAATATTTTTTTTTTACTAAAAAAAAAATTGTATGTTAAATAAAAGTTACAAACATTTCATGTATAAACAATAAATAAATATATGTATGTTATTCTTTGAATTTAATTATATATATATAAAGCTTGACTGCCTAAAAATATTTCTGGCTCCGCTATGCAATATTACACAAGGTGCAATTGTATGTATCTAATGAATTATGACCGAATTGAAGTTAAAAAGAAAAAAAGTTTAAGACCCAAAAATTTTCACAACTATGACGTGATAGGTGAAGAAAAACTGTGAGTTTATGTGTAAGTAATGATAAGTAATAATTAATTGTTCAAAGTCTGCCACGTTAGAATTGTGACATAAAAATTGTGAAATATAATTTATGATGTTAAAAAGTTTTCCCTCTTGCGATTTTTTTCTTTTTTAATTTTTTTTTTATTTCCTCGCTAAATTAGGCAATCGGTTTTGACACTTTTTTCACATCATGAATGAGGTGTGGATATTAATATTTGGCATGAAAAGTATGGACATTGAGTGACGTAATGTAGATCTGGGTTAAGAGTTATAGCTATAACTGAATCATAGTGGCTTCACGAGATCAATATATAGTGTACATGGCCTCTTGTCCCTATTCCATTAATGTGCACCTATTCCTGAACCTACCAAAGTGAACAAATTCATGCTTTTCACTTCAAACTCGTAGATGCACCACCGAAAATGTATGAAAAGCAATTGATTAATTCATAATTTGTGCAAAAAAAATAACACCAAAAGAAAATTAAAGAATATATAACTATATATAGTTAGTGATGATGAATAATATTAATTAGATTTTAGATACGTACTACCATATATATATATATATATACTGATTATTCAAACCTGTAAAAAGCTGGGTTCTCAGGCCAGAACCGGTAGTTAATGGCAGAAGGAGGCCATATCTTATGGAACAAATGGTCAACCCATGCTTTCTTCCCTTCCACTTCTTTCTGAAGCGCTGTGCCATAGCCTTCCATGGACTTTGAGCCTGAAGGCTTAGCATAAACCTCTTTTTCCTCTTGAGAAAGCTCAAAGAAACCCTTCCCAGCAGCCTGCAACTTGGCTATGACCTCGCTAGGAATTTCATGGTTCACAATTTGGAACATTCCCCAGTTGCGAGCCGCATCCTCAATTGCACTGAGGACCTTTTCCTCATCTGGGTCACTGTAATCAATGGTTGGGACCTCAAGGACAGCCCCATGGACAGTTGTGATCCCAGGTTGCTCAGTCTCTAACCTAATGAACGCATCAGGGATTGTTTCCTCTGAAAATTTAGCAATGTCTTGCACTCTCTCCGCCCCCATCACTGCTATTTTTCTTCCTAGTAAGAAAATATTTGTGAAAGGTTTCAGGTGTGTCTTTGTTCTTTTAAAACTGTCTTTCCATCCCAAATCCTTTTTTTAGGGGTAGTCGTTACTGATCAACCGTAATTAGTATTTGGAGTTTTGGACTACGAGAGGACAAAAGGCACGAATTAAAAAGGGATGGGTGGACATGCGTGATCTATTTCTGACCCTTCAATTTTTAATGTTAGACTAATAATAACCTTTTGTCTATATTTCTGTTCCTTCTATTGTTCCTCAACAAAAAAAATATACTATATAATATTAGTTTCTGTTTCCTTGAATGTCAACTATAACTATGAGTGCCTTTGGCTTTTATTTGGGTGAAAGTTAACCAATGGTGATTGTTAGAAAATAATTTTAGAATATTTTTACGGGAGAAAAAATAAAAAAAGTAACCCAATTTTTTTTAACCGTTTCTTATATTTTTTATAAAAATTGTATTAAAACTTGTTTAGATAGAATACATTAACAAATACCTAAAGGTAGCCATTAACGGAACTCTTTATTTATTTTTGACTTTTTGTCTCAGTTTTTCATTTTTTAAATTAATTTAGCTTTTAGTTTTTTGAAATTAAGATAGCATTTAGCTTATTGTCATATATTTAATATAAAAATTATCAAAAACTATATCTTTTGATAAATGCTATATATATATATATATATATGGACTTTTTTTTTTATGAACATATCTATAGTCATGGACGAGGGATTGGCAAGACTATCAAACTATTTTTTTTTAGCTCCCACCTTGAGATTTAGTAAATAGTGCAGGTAGCCCTCCTCCTTTTTCCCACCGTCAGAATCTTCGATCAGTAATGAAAGTGTCCAGGACCACACACTTTGACACTTATTTAGATACTTGGAAAGCAACACTTGGATTACTTTTCGCTAAATATAGTTGACCCATGCGTAACTAAACAATCACATGTTAACAAATGTGCAAATTAATTGGGTGTCCATAGAAGAACTACTAATAATAACTCTCTCTCTCTCTCATTAGTGACTTTTTTACTCCTTGCTTTAGATACATTTTTTTTTTCTTTTCTATTAATTCGTTCTTTTGTAATTGTGTTTATTTCTTTAAAAATTTGACATTCCTTTTAACTGATTCACTTCTTTTATTGGGGGTACAATATATTTGAATGATACCCTTTGTCCTAAAATTTCAATACTAATACCTTCTTTTGATGTTTGAAAAGAATAAATTAAAGCCATAAATGGATTTCCTAATATTACTTTTGAGGTTAAATCTTTGACAAAAGTCGTTTTGAGACATTCCACTCTTGCATACATAAGCATTTGATGTTGTTCCTAAGAACAATAATTGATAAATAAATTGAATTTCATTACATTCAACATATCATGTAAATGATTAAAATTCACATAAAATAGATTTACCATAAAACTAAAGAACAGTTGAGAGATATTACCCCGATGATGCTATAAATTGATCTCATAACATAAGAAAATAGTTACTGTCAATTAATATATGTTTTTAGATGGCAAGGTTGAGACGTGGACCAAGTCACTGTCTTGAGACAATATATGCTGATGTCGTCCAATTTTGTAACGGAAATTGTAGTGTAGCTAAGATTGTCGTTCCACCAAGAAAAGCAAAACAAGAAAACGGCAAAAGCACCAATAATATATAGAAAAATATGATTGAAACTTAGGAAAAATAAATTTTGGTAAGATTCAATAATTAAAATCACTAGGGCGTTAGGTTTTGTCCACCAATAAAACAATTTAGTACACAATTGGGTAAGTAAACACATAACTATCCAATTAGAAGATTTAGAAATAAGCATAATTAATAAAACTCTCTTTGGTTGATTATATTCATCAATTGTTTCAACAATTTAGTCTAGAAAATAACAACTTTGCTAGAAAAACTCAAGAACATCACATACCCTAAAGGCAATACTATGACAAAAGTAATATCTAACAAGATTATCACATTTTACTAGAGAGATTATAAAACTCTATTCTAACAATAAGAAGATTCAAGAATAGACTTATGAAAGAATTAGAAATCAAATATCAATCTAATAATACAATTATAAAAAGTGAACAATTTATTTCAATAATCAAAATGTGAAAAACATGCTTGGATTAAATAGTGGACAACTTACAACATTGGGGATTCACCTCTAACCCTAGCTTAGATTTTTAAGCTTCCATAGAAAATAAAAACTCTCAAAAATTAATGAAAAATAAGGTTTCCCAGCAGCCAAAAACATGGCTAACCTTGTATCCCTTTAATATTTATAACATTCAAAACCCTAAAACACATGCTTCCCAAAAAGGAAAATATAAAATGTCAGTTCCCTTTTTCAACTATGGGTCAACTTCCAAGTCAATTTTGGGATTTAATACAGCAGATTCTGAAGTTTTGGTAAACTACAAAACTTTAGATCTTTAAGTTCTCTTTCCGTGACCATAAGAATCAAGTCAATTTGATATAGGAGTAAAAAGAAATGGCCAAATTACCAAAACTAGTCAGAATATTTTCATGCCAGGATTTTTTCCATTTTTGGCTAAAATGAATTTTTTTTTCTTTCCTTTTATGTTTCTACGCATTTTTGACTCACCAAATTTTTCAAAAGCCACTTCTCAATTGATTTTCACCCTTGGATTCTCTTGACTTCATGTTTGCATGCTTAGCTCATTAGTTTAAATCTCCTACAAGAGAAAAACACACGTAATGAGTATATTTTAGAGAAAACTTGCAAACTTTCATATTTACGTGTAAGTATGGGAATAAACACAAAATAGATGTGATAATGCCTACCAAAACTACGATAATATTGTACTTTTAAGCTATTATCACCCCCCCCACAAAAAACCGAACATTGCTAGTCTCTAGCAATCACAAAACTCATGAAGTCCACACTAACCCTTCCAAGCAAAAACTAAAAGATAAAATAAAATAAAATAAATGCAAAAATATGATACCACTTTTGCTAGCAAATTCGGTTGCATTTAGCATATGCAACAAGCCTTTAAACCCCTAGGCGATCCCTAGTGGACGAGTTGTGTCTTGTGAGGGTTTACAGCACACTAGCCACAAATGTAGTTTCTCAAAAGATACATGTGATGAGGCTAAATTATCAAACACTTGAACAAGTCATTCACTAAAGATCATAAGATGCTATTCAAGTCCAAGAATCAACAAAACCTCAAAAAAGGGTTTGTGTGCAGAGCCAATGATCATCTTAACAACTAACCCATAACACATATGAATGAGAGAACACACCAAAATTTTATTTGCTCCAAACCCAAATCTCACTTGAATAAGTATTTGTCCAAAGAATTCACTCCGAGATTTGGATGATGATGATGATATATATATATATATATATATATATATATATATATATATTTTTATGGGAAAGATGAAAAATGAAATAACACAAAGATCTCATGAAAGATGTCATCAATTAGGGACTCCACCATTCTTACCACAATCCCACCTAGGATCAATTGGTCATTCATTCTTGGTTGTAATGGGATCAAAGGTGAATAGGTGAAACAAAGAAAGGAAAGGATGCACAAATAATTTCAAAAACATGCTAGAGGCCTTTGTAACAATGGTTCACAAGAATTGCTTTCTAAAAATTGCATTCCCTTTTCATTCTTCTTTATCTTTTTTTTTCTTTTTCAATTTATTCTTCACTTTTCTCTTCTTCTTCTCTCTTCTTCTTTTTTTTTTTTTTTTTTTTAAGCAACTTTGTACAAGAACCCATTAATGTAAAATTTCAACCAAATTCCACCATAAGAATAATAACAGAACAATTCTTTGCAAACCATAATAAATTATAGGGCATATTTTGAAAAAAATTTGGTGAAGGGAGATTATATTAGTGGCTCAATAACACAAGGAGTAGGTATGAGAATGTGGCTGATCAATCAAAGAAAAAGGCTCAATTTTAGGCTCAACATGGTTTCTAATGATTACATTTGTAGAAGGGTTAGCTTGAAAGGCTCAAACGCATCCTAAAATGACCAAAATCATATCCCAAGTATATCAACCAACATGCCACTAACCGTATAATTGGTGCCCCAATAGATAACCGAAACAAGAATAATGAGATCAACAATAAAATATGATGAATGATGAAAAGCAAAGGATACTGATTTTTTTTTTTTTGGTGAATATCACTCAACAAAAAGGAAATACACTAAAATAAAACTCACAAGAATTAATAGGAATTCACTCCTTTTAACCCCACTATGACTCAAGCAAACATCTCATTCTAATGTCGACAACAAAGCCTCAAAAACATGTAACTATCAAACAAAACCTTTTTTATTTTTGGTTTTTGTCTGTGTGTGTGTGTGTGTGTGTGTGTTTTTTTTTTTTTTTTTTTTTTTTTTTTTTTTTTAAGACACAATGGAAAAAGGAAGGAAACACAACAAGCATGCAAGAGATGACTATCCCACCCCCTAACCTAAATCTAACATTGACCTCAATGTTTTGAAGAAAAGCAAAAAGGCATGCTAAAAGGAGGTTTAGAGAGCACCAAACTTTTCAAAGGAGTCGCCAAAGTCAATTTCCTGCAAACATGTAAGTTTCGCAAAAAAAAGAAAATAAAATAATATGATACAATGATAAGAACAATGTGGCCTAGGACAATTCCAAAAGATACCATGAAATGTCACTTTTTCCAATTTAAAACAAGGCTCTTTTCTTGGTCCTTTGAATTAATTTCAAATTGGTGATAGCTAGAAGAACCATCTACAAAGTAGTAAAATTCATTATCATCCACTCTCTCCAAGATTTGATCAGTAAAAGGCAATGGAAAGTGGTATTTTCTAGTGGGTGCACTCAATTTTCTATTATCTAAACACATCTCGCCATCTAGTCACAAGTTTGATAGGCACCAATTCATTATTTGCATTCTTTTTTACAATCAGTAACTCCAAACTTCTTGCAACCACTTGCATAAGACTAATCCATTTATCATCAGCAATTGGGTAAATAATACCCGCATCCAACAATTTCAATATCTCATTTTTATAAACTTCTTTCATTGTTATGTTAAGTCTATGTTGTTGGTCCCTAGTTGCCTTGGAATCATTTTCAAGATTATTTTTATGAGTTCAAATCAAAGGGATTACTCCCTTAATATCTACTATGGTCCAACCAATTGTAACTTTATATTTCTTTACTTGCTTAATTAACTCATCTTCTTGCTCTTGTTAATTCGATAATAGCAATAGGAAATGTATCACCTGGTATGAAGAATGCATATTTTAACCCATGTGACAATTGTTTCAGCTCCAACTTTGGTACCTCAACACTAGAAAGAAGAGACTGTGTTTCTCTTTCAAGCAACTCCTCAAAGTGTGGTTTCCATCCATTCACTTCCATAATCTGTGATTCATTAATCAAAGAGAAAACATCAACAACCTCAGAATTAATGGATGAATCAAGATAATAAGAATTAAAAAGACAAGAGTCAAGAGGGTCAGAAAAATATTGAAGATATTGACTTCCAATGTCATGTTACCAAAAGTAAGCTTCATGAGTCCATTCCCGCAATTTATTAAGGCATTATCAGTAGCTAAAAATGCATGTTCAAGAATAATAGGAATATTAGAATTTGCATGCACAACAGATTGTGTGTCCAAAATTAGAAAATCAATAAGATAATAAAATTTATCAATTTGGACTAACACATCTTCTATCATCCCTCTTGGTCTTTTTACAAACCAATCAGCTAATTGTAACACCATAGAGGTGGGTTTTATATCACCTAAACCAAGTTGTAAATAAACTAAGTAGGGCATCAAATTAACACTAGCCCCCAAATCCAACAATGCTTGCTCAACACCATGGTCCCCAATAATACGTGAAATAGTAGGACATCCATGATCTTTGTATTTGGGAGGGGTCTTGTGTAGAAGTAAAGCACTTACCTACTCCGTTAGAAAAGCTGTCTTCTTGACATTGTGCTTCCTTTTCATTATGCACAAATCCCTAATCACTTTGGCATATGATAGAATTTGCTTAATGACATGAAACAATGGAAGATTAATTTTTACTTGCCTAAGGTTTTCTAGAATTTCAAGGCTAAAGTCCAATTTTCTTAAAGATTTTAAAGCTTGAGGAAATGGTATAGCAACTGGTCTCTTAACAATAGAAGTTTACAATAGATTTAAACCCTAAATCTAAAGCTACCTCTCATAGAACTTACTAACACGACCACGTGCAGCTCCAACTCCATAGACTTTTCTATCTTAAATTTGTTGAACACAAACTCCCACATTTGTGACTTTAAGATCTCACTCAAAGGTTTTAGATCATCATCGCTTATTGATCTTGTAGCAACAACTTCTAATCCACCGATTCTAAAGGTATGAAAATAATTTCCGATAGTAACTTTGAAAGGAGAATGTATAGTACCTTTTAGATCTCACAAGAGCACCACCAAAGTCTCTTTAAAATGTGCCTTAGGGTTTCCTTTATATACTAGAAGAATTATGTTAGATTTTAAGACTTTAGAAATTAAATGTATTAGAACTTCATTTTGTATATGTTGGCAAACCACGATCAAAACAATGAGTCTAGGTTTAGGCTTGCGCTCAAAGTTTGTTTTACTATAAGTTTGGAATCGAGTAATTGCAGGAAATTACTATTCAATTCTGCAAGGCTCGATTGATCAAGAATCGCAGATTAGATATTTTTTGCAGTATTTTCAAATGCAACCCAAGCCCATATGACTTGTAGGGTTAAGTGTTTCACTCCTAGTATAAAAGGAAAAACCTTAACTACGTTTTAGAAGTCTTTGTTGAGATGTGTGTTAAGTCTTTTGTGAGATCCGAGAGGTTTGTACCTTCAAACACACACATAGAGCTATCAAGATCAAGATTCGTACAGGAACTTGATGGTTGTTTTAGTTGTTGCATAAAGAACATTCAAGGAGATCCACAACCTTTGAGAGGAGTCTCAAAGTCACAAGTATGAGAACTTGTGGTTGCTGCAAATCCAAGAAAGAAGTAGTCCGTGGACTCGGAACTTGCACGTGATCGTGTCAAGAAATTCTACGTGTAGTAACATTAGGATGTTAGTGGTCTAAGTCATTTTGTAAACTTCAATTCTTTCTATAGTTGATTTTCTTTTTACCTTGAAAATAGCTAGGTTAAATCCTCTCCGGGTTTTTTACTTGGTTTGGTTTTTCCGGATCATCGATCTTTGTGTTCTTTACTTTTCGCATTATATCTGTTTTTCTCACAATAGTTTAACCTAGACTTGAATAACAAACTTCTTAATCAACTAAGCTTAATATTAGGTTAAACATATTGTGTTAAGGGGTCTAAAAACCTAACAAATTAGATCTGAAACCCTAATCACTTAGGCTGTGTTTGTTTTGGGTGTAAATGATTTCCGAAAATATTTTACACCCGAGTCCATGTTTGGCATCACCTAAAAATAAAGTCAAACTGAAAATATTTTCAGTTTGATCGAAAATATTCCTTGCCAACCCGTAAAATCATTTACGTTCCCATTTTACCTTCAAATCATTTTCGGAATTACTCACTCCTCACACACTCCTCTCACACACTCACCAACCTCATTTCAACTCCAACCCACGCACCAACCTCAACTCCACACACAGTCCGATGCCAAGCTCCGGCCGCCCAGCCAAGCCAAGGCCAACCCAGCCAAGCCAAGTTTGCCAAGCTCCGGCGAGATTCGCACCGAGATTGCACCCCAGGATCGCACCGAGATCGCACCGATCTCTCTTTTCCGATATGGTGCCGCCGTCCTCCGTTGATACTAATCTATCCCCCACTCTCTCTTCCTTCTTCTCTCAATTTGACCGAATTTGATGAATTTTTTTTTTTGTTAGGTTTTGTTTCTTTTGTGTTTATCTATTGAGAAATGATATTATATATTTGTTTGGAAGCTGAGAAAATGTGAGAAAATATGAGGAACAAGTAGAAAATGTGTTTTCTATATTATTTTTAAGAATACAACCAAACACCAGAAAATATTTTTCAAAACATTTTTTGAAATGCAACCAAACACTTGAAAATATTTTCACCTGAAAATATTTTACACCCGGAAAATATTTTACACTGAAATAAACGCAGCCTCAATAGGCTTAATGAGCTGTTGGGCTGAAATTAAATTCTACAAAATCAGTCTTTTGATCGGTCAAATTTGTTTTCTCGATCGGTCGAACTTGGCATGTTTCGAATTCTTGAACTTACAGCTTCCTTTTTCTTGTATTTTAACTTGCAACACCTTGAACATTGCCTAATTATACCTATAGACTCTAAGATCTATATCTAGACAAGTTTGTGTTCACGGTTTGCCAATTGTTTTAAATTTTTAGAACCTAACAATTTCCTTTTTTTATCCTTAAACTTTGTAAAATATTTTAGAGATAAAAATAAGGATGATGAAAAAAAAAAATTAAAGTCTAAGAACAAAAGTTAAAATATTTTTCAATAGTTTAATAATGATAGACGAACTTTTCAATAGTTTAAGGATTTAAAAAAAAAAAAATTAGTTAAATTTAGGGACCAAAATAGTATTTCTATATATAAAAAGAGCCAATGAGTATAGATACAGTAGATTTGGTAGTTACAATACATTTTATTTATTCAATTCGACATTGTTACTTACACCTTCTTTTGCGGTAACTTGCTTATATAATAATAATAATGAAAAATGTGGTAACTTGCTTATATAATAAAATATATATATATTAACACAACAAATTGGCACAATATTTTTACAATTGTTGAGGTGTTAATTCTTTATATGTCAAAATAAAATAATAAAATATCACATTAAAACCAACCACAACTAAAAATAAAGGTATTATGAAAAAAAAAAAAGTGCTACATCCACAACATTTTTTTCAACATTTTCATAAAAAAATCTTAGGCGGTAAATTGTTATTTTAATTTAAATTTACCAATAAAATTACTTTTTTCCCACCAATAACAACCCATAACAAACTATTACTTATAATTTGTAATGAAAATATTGTGAACATAACAACTGCTAATGTGTTAATTTTTTACAAGTCAAAGTAAAATATAACAAAGTTATAAAGGTATTATGAAATTGTTGTGCCATTCTTTATGTTTCTAGAAATTTTTTTATTAGTCAATTATTGTTGAGCCAAAATTCATTGTTTCACATATAGTTTTTGTGGGGCCCGATAGTTTATGGGTCCGGCCCGCTCGCTTATGGGAAGTCCACCGGCCCCAAACTCAAGGAGGCCAGGCCCAAGCTCAAAACTAGGAAACATAAAGTGACCCGAAAAAATACAGCCGAGGACGGTTTCGTCCTCGGCACTCCAAATTCTCATGGATTAAAGTGGAACACGAGCAAGCTTGAAAGATCGTAAAATATCTTGGGAAGTTGTCCTTAATACCCTTCCCCGACATGACACCGCCCCTAACAGAGCCGGGATTCTTAGGCTTTATTGATCATCTCCAACAATTTCGGGATTAGACCGATGGGACAAATATCTGTCCCGGAAAGATCGACCCTACACGTGGACGAAGGACAACGAACGTAGGCTAGTATAAAAAAGAACATTATGCAACAAGAAAGAGGGACTCCCATCTTGCTTCCCGAGAAAAACTTAAGGAAGGAGAATGTCCGGATAATATATGCAGGCCATCACGAAAAACCCACCGTCGGGTAACCGGAGAAAACATTAGTGCTCCTCGGACATGATCCGAGGAGCCAAATCCCCCAAGTTATGAAGGTGTAAGGCCTGAATATACAGATTACAGCCTTTTCTTGTCTAGGCTCACCTAAAGTCCGGCTTGAACTAACGCCTTGTGACCCAACGCTGGCCTTTCAAGCCCACTCTCTACAAATATTATTGTGAGGGACTTTCCGTGTGCGAGCCCAACATCGTTGTTGGGCCGCTAAAGATTCGTGTCCCTACAATTGGCGCCGTCTGTGGGAAAGGCTTGCGTGTTGGCGCAGGTGGAGTTTGAGTCAACTCTCCGGCAAGCGGAGGTTCGTGGGATTTCCCTCATCTCCGGCGACATGCAGTGGTTGCTCGACACAAACTTCTCGCTGGGGGCTACGCCCGCAATGTCAATGCGAGGGCAGCCCTAGGGGCTTCCGACCTCAAGCCAAACCTCCCCGCCATGGTCTAGGGGCTAACCTTCGAAAAACAAATATATATAAAAGAAAAAAAAATAATAAAAAAAAAGTTTTGGACAGAACCAAGGTTTTGCATGGTCTTCGGACTCAAGCCTATGGGGAAACCAAGTACAAAGAAGTTTTGGACAGAACCAAGGTCTTGCATGGTCTTCGGACTCAAGCCTATGGGGAAACCAAGTACAAAGAAGTTTTGGACAGAACCAAGGCCTTGCATGGTCCTCGGACCCAAGCCTATGGGGAAACCAAGTATATAAAAAAAAATAATACAAAATTTTGAACAGAACCAAGGTCTTGCATGGTCTTCGGACTCAAGCCTATGGGGAAACCAAGTACAAAGAAGTTTTGGACAGAACCAAGGTCTTGCATGGTCTTTGGACTCAAGCCTATGGGGAAACCAAGTACAAAGAAATTTTGGACAGAACCAAGGCCTTGCATGGTCCTCGGACCCAAGCCTATGGGGAAACCAAGTACATAAAAAAAAATAATACAAAGTTTTGGACAGAACCAAGGTCTTGCGTGGTCTTCGGACTCAAGCCTATGGGGAAACCAAGTACAAAAAAGTTTTGGACAGAACCAAGGCCTTGCATGGTCCTCGGACCCAAGCCTATGGGGAAACCAAGTACATAAAAGAAAAAAAAAATAAATAAATACAAGTTTTGGACAGAACCAAGGCCTTGCATGGTCTTCGGACCCAAGCCTATGGGGAAACCAAGTACACAAAAGAAAAACCAAATACACAAGAGCACGATCGGAGTACCCTACTTCCCGTTCGACAGCTCGGATGGATTATTAGGAGGTCATCATTCTTGGGCGGCATTCGCGCGTTTATCACAGAATAGTCGATTGCTACCCCGGTCGGTTTCCTAAGTTTGATTTATTACGAATTATCGATATAATGCCCGATAATGCTGGTAAATTAGAATTAGTTAGATTATGCTTCAGGGTATCTTGCTCTAAACATTCTCGAAGCAACACATACATGGAGCACACTCATTCACAAAGTAATATTGCCCAAAAATCATTGCTTAAAACATGTAAATAAATTTCTATTTTTATTAAAACAAAGAAGTAGTACGGCGTACAATGAAAAGTCGGAATCACCCTACGTCAAGCTCACTACACAAGCAAAAAGAAAAATACAAGAAAGCTAGAGAAAGCCGAGGAGGTAGGTCGGAGGATAGGTTGGCTACAGCTCCAAGACTTTACTCTCCCTCGCCGCTTTTACATGCCCATGGTTCAGGAAAGAAAAGAAACCCAACTTGAACCTGACACCGTTGAAGGAAAGGTGCCGGGAGTGGGAAGTTGAGGGGCTTTCTCTAAATATTCGCCTGCCACATGGTAGAGGCGATGATGGCGGAGAACCTTCCTTCTGACACACCAAAATTCTGGCGTGAGCGAGAACCCGCTCGGATTTTGGCTAAAAGAGGGAGAGACACCCTTCCCCCTCGGTTGAAGTAGAGTGTTCTCCTGAATTTATGCTTCCCGTGCCCATACCTTACTATTCGAGTCTCATGAGGACACGGCGCTTCGTGGTTGAGAGAGTTCTTTCCTCCCAACCCTCATCTCAAACATGTTACGCTAAGGGAGGATAGCACCGTATATTGGATTTATGATGTGGGAGAAAGCTAAAGGATTGGTGCGTATATAAAGCAACTCTCCCTCCCTCCTATTTATTTGAAAAGACAAGATGATGGCAATCAACTCACGCGGCGTCCCAAGGAGCGCTACAGACAAAGTGGTCTTGGCTCAACTTCCAACGTCAACTGCAACCACAAGATTCAAGGAGCCTCGTAAAGACGCACCTCTATCCTTGGGGCGTCGCGAGAGTATGCGCGTGACCAGAGGTTGCAGAAATATCTCTTAATTCGTGGACTAATTGAATTCGCGGCCCAGGCCCGCTTTGCGTGAGGGCCCGGGGACACTCTGTTCAGCGCCTCGGGAAATGCTTGATGAAAGGGAAAATCAGAACTCAAAGTCTTAGACAGAACCTAGGACTTGCATGGTCCTCGGACTCAAGCTTAAGGGGAAACCATGTCTTGAGAAAAACACAAGTCTTGGACAGAACCTAGGACTTGCATGGTCCTCGGACTCAAGCTTAAGGGGAAACCAAGTACTGAGAAAAACACAAGTCCGGGACAGAACCTAGGACTTGCATGGTCCTCGGACTCAAGCCTAAGGGGAAACCAAGTACTGAGAAAAACTCAAAGTCTTGGACAGAACCTAAGACTTGCATGGTCCTCGGACTCAAGCTTAAGGGGAAACCAAGTCTTGAGGAAAACATTAGTCTTGGATAGAACCTAGAACTTGCATGGTCCTCGGACTCAAGCCTAAGGGAAAACCCAAAGACATAAGATAAAAAGCACAAGTCCTAAACAAAACCCAGGTTTTGCAAAGTCCTCGGCTCGGGCTTTTTGGGAAATCAACTGCTCGGATGAAGAAGTTTCTCGGCTCAAATACTGGAAAAGGTTAAGGCTCGCGTGTCATGGAGATGGCGAAACGACCTAATGATCGTCAACCTAAGGAAGCTGTTCATCCGGAGGGTAACATGTCCTCGGATAACTACTTCTTACACCTTATCGAGCATTTAGTCCCCATCTCGACTAATTTTAAGATAAGTCTCGTTCCTCACTGGTCGGATTATTATGTTAAATAATAATTTTGTTAAAGTTATTGTGGCATCTTTTTATTAGCGATTATTTTGGCCTTAGTTATCATTGATTCAAATGCTATACTATTGTGCCGAGCAAAGTTGCTTGCAAATTTATTAAAACAAATAAATAAAACATACAAAATAGAATAACAACAACTTTTATTAATGTGAAAAATTATTACAATGTACAAGGAAGGGCTTAAACAAGCCTATACAAAAAATGAACTGCTAAAGCAAAGAACAACATCCGTAGTACGGATAAGTAAACAAATCAAGCGTCTTCTCAACTCGTCTTCAAAGTCTCTCTAAAATCTCTGCTTCATCTTGCTCATACCAGGAGAAGAACCTTATATAGAAAAGATGAAGGAGAAGGACGAAGAATTGGAACACATGGAAGCACTTGAAAGAAACTCTTGTTCTTTCAAGAAGGCAAGGAAAAAGAAGATGGAGGACATGAGCAAGAGAAGGAGGAGAAGAAGAGGGAAGAAATGAAAAGAAAAAGAAAGGAGCAAAAGAGGGAGAAGGAAAAACACCAGGACAGAGCCGGTGGTGGAAAGAAGAAGAAAGAAAAGTAAAGGATGGCGCCAGTGAACGAAGAGAGGAAGAAGCCGGGGCATTTAGTCCCCGCCTCAATCCTAGCTCTTGGCACACTGGAGCCATACTAGGTATGCTCATGAGAGAGCGGATGGCGATGACAAGGGAGGTTTTCAACTCGGTCACACCAGAAGTGGGGTGTGACGAGTCTCTGCTTCGGATTTTGGCTAAAAGAATGGGGAGGCAAATCTTGAGCCTTTGCCATCCTTGCCCCGACCGAGCCATCTCAAGTTTTGTTAGGACACGGTGTTTTACGGGAAAGGAAGGGTTTGTTCATGGTAGATTACTATGAGAGAGGTATTATTGAATAGGGAGTAACCGGATAGAGGAAGTGAATTCTGGGAAGGACCTGAGGGATTCAGATATGAGAAAGTCACTTTCTGTCTTCTCTCTTTATATAGGGGACGAAGAAGAGGGTGTATAACGCGTTCAGATCCCTAGGGAAATCCATAAAGGATAACGCGCCGTTTCGTTCCCCCACGCCATCAATAGAACTGCTAGATCTAGGAGGTCTCGTAAATGGAAAAATATTAAAGACACGCTGCAGATAACCACACGGCATAATGGCAACGTACGCAAATTCAGGAAAACGGCTCGTGGACCTAGTGACGTTCCTCGGGGAGGGGAAGAGTCGCCAGCGTTAATCAAGAGTCAAGAAAGTGAACGGCAATGAGGGCTCGATATTATCAAAACCCACCTGTCCAACCATGACGTTGGATAGCAGGATTTTGAGGGGCTAATGTGGGGCCCGATAGTTTATGGGTCAGGCCCGCTCGCTTATGGGAAGTCCACCGCCCCAAATCGAAGGAGGTCAGGCCCAAGCTCAAAACTAGGAAACATAAAGTGACCCGAAAATACAGCCAAGGACGGTTTCTTCCTCGGCAGACCCAAATTCTCATGGATTAAAGTGGAACACGAGCAAGCTTGAAAGATCAGAAAATATCTTGGGGAAGTTGTCCTTAATACCCTTCCCCGACATGACACTGCCCCTAACAGAGCCGGATTCTTAGGCTTTATTGATCATCTCCAACAATTTCGGGATTAGACTGATGGGACAAATATCTGTCCTGGAAAGATCGACCCTACACGTGGACGAAGGACAACGAACGTAGGCTAGTATAAAAAGAACGTTATGCAACAAGAAAGAGGGACTCCCATCTTGCTTCCCGAGAAAAACTTGAGGAAGGAGAATGCCCGGATAATATATGCAGGCCATCACGAAAAACCCACCGTCGGGTAACCGGAGAAAACATTAGTGCTCCTCGGACATGATCCGAGGAGCCAAATCCCCCAAGTTATGAAGGTGTAAGGCCCGAATATACAGATTCATGACCTTTTCTTGTCTAGGCTCACCTAAAGTCCGGCTCTGAACTAACGCCTTGTGACCCAACGCTGGTCTTTCAAGCCCACTCTCTACAAATATTATTGTGAGGGACTTTCAGTGTGCGAGCCCAACATCGATGTTGGGCCGCTAAAGATTCGTGTTCCTACAGTTTTCTTGTGTTGAATTTTTTTTTTTTTCTTTATACACAATTTTAAGTAATAACACATAGTTTTACACATACACACACACACACACACAAAACAAAAACAAAAACTTAGGATTAAAACACTTTTCATTTTTTATGTTTGGGGGTAGTTTACAATTCTTTCTTAAACTTTAAAAGATCAAGCAATTTCCCCCCTTAATATTTTGAAAATGAGCAAATATGTCATATTTTTATTCTCTCAATTAAACCCAAATAATGAAAGCTTGTAATTATTAAAATATTTCCTTGTGTAATGTCTAAAATATTCCCACCAAATTTTAACATTCCAAAAATTTTCTTCACATATTTTGAGTTCTAGATGGTAATAATGCTTAGAAAATTAGAATGGTTATATAAGGAGTTTTATTTGTTACCTAGAGAACATTGATTTCTAGATTTAAATCTTCAAAACTTATAATTTATCTAAAGGAAAATTCGATAACACATGCCTTTTTTTTTTTAATCTTTTTATCTTTCTTTTTTTTCTTTTCTTGCCTAAAATAGGTGATCATTAAAAACCAATTAAGTTAAAGATTGCACCTAGACTCATGTAGAATGATAAAGAAGAAAGTATGAATGACAAATTTTTCATTGTATATAGTTGAAGGTATTTGATGAAGATTTTCAATTGTAGCATATGACATAATTCATTATTAAAATTTAAATATTGTAATAATTTCTTAGTTAAAATCAACTACTTATTGTTGAAAGATGATGATATTAGTTATTATTCTCATGTCTCCTTTTAGAGGTGACTAAAAATCCCTAGCAATTGCTATGAGGCGGTAAGAAAACAAAAAGCGTGGAAAAGAAGTTAACCGCCTCTGATGAATGATCTAGAACATTAAGTGGGCCAAACACAGTGAATAGATGCTTGCTATCATTGTCCAATGGGCTAGGTCCATATGGTGAAGCAATGGGACATGGGCTGGATACTACCAACTAAGATTGTTGGGTTTATTCGAAGACCATAAGGCCTATCACGTGCAACCTCCCACTTGTTACCATTTTACGAGCCCCTGTTGGTCTTGAAGCCTAAAAGAGAAAAGTAAAATATTAGGCTCCCACCTGCTATCCTTCATGTATAGATAGGTGCCTTGATTGTCTAAGATTCAAAAAAAAAAAAAAAAAAAAAAAAAAAAAAAAAAAAAGCAATTTTCAACTTTAAGGCTCAAGTCACAAATTCAAAGATTGAGCCTCACTCCCTCACCACACTTAAAAATTGTGCACATGAACAAGTCTCAGGGGACACTTATAGAAGTGAAAATTTTGCAACTAATCACAAAGTGTCAAGTGTTATTTAGTGGGTCCCATTGACATTATTTAGAGACCAATAGAAATATATTAAGTGTTTTTAAATAAAAATTATGAAGAATATTTAAAGGCCAATCACACGTCCACACGTGTTGATATTCTAATTTTAAATGATATAAGTAGTCAAATTAAATATTGCCATGTGTTATTTTAAATTAAAACACTTTGACTAATCAAATAATGACGCATGTTCCTTGGAGAGCAAGATATAAAGTCTCTTCATTTAAATTATGACATGTGTCATTGCTCATAACCAATCACGTATGATCACACCTACCCAAGACTCCTATAAATAAAAACCCTTCTCGAGTCTTATGGGAGGATTCGAAACATTTAGAAGTCTTGAAACTCTATCGGAATCAAGCTCCAAAGCCTCTAAGAACATCAAGAACTTCAACCTTCGAATCTTAAGAACATTCGAACCAAATTCAACCAAGTCATCCTTCTAGATCTTAACGTTCACTGGAATCAAGCTCAAAAACTTCTATAAACACCAAGAGACTACAAATTAGTGAAACTCTACAGATCCAAGCCTCCAAAACCCCAAAGAATTTTCACTACAAATTTTCGAAGACAAAGAACATTCATTCAAATCATTTTTCGAAGTCTCAAAGTTCTACTGGAATCAAGTTTCAAAACCTCCAAAAACTTTTAAGACTTTGATCCATCGAAACTTCATCGAATTCAGGCTCTAAGCCTCGAAAAACTTCCACCACAAATCTTCAAAAATCAATAAAATTCAAAGAATCCACGAAAAACACAAAGAACGCGAAGAACAAGAAATCTCTAATAAGCACAAAACCAAAGATTCATCAGAATTTCATTCCAAAGATCTTTCAATCCATTTTCCAATCCAAGTGGAGGATATCTTGCGTTCGAGTTAAGACTACATTGACACAAGACTTGAATTGAAGATTTTTCTAAGGAGATCGAAACAAAGGATTATTCTATTGTATTATAATCTAAACATAGAGAATTGTACCTACAAATTCATCAATACAAATTTATACTTGTGAATCATATTTGATTGTTTTATTTTCAAACTTGAGATTTTGTGTTTACAATTGATTTTCTAGGTTTAAATTTTTAAAACTTATAATTTATCTTATGGAAAATTCGATGACACATGCCTTTTGTTATATATATATATATATAGCAAAACTCAATTACTTATTATTGGAAGATGATAATATTCATTATCATTCTTCGAAGTTTTTAGTAAGTGGATATATTGCCTTTAGCAAATAGGTACTAAAAAATTATTATTGTAAAATAAATATTTATATTTTAAATAGTTACCCTAACTTTGTGTGTGATCAAAATTCTTATATGAATAAGATTAACTTTTTATGACATAATTATCAAAATTCTTAAAATTAATGTCTCTTTTAATTAATGTAAATTTCTATATCCTTTAAAATTCAAATGATTTTTATTTTTATTTTATGATATAAATAAAATTTAGAATTGACCTCAATCACTCCTCTCTCTCTTTTTTTTTTTTTTTTTTTTTTTTTTTTTTTACATGGCAAGCTAGTGTGCGTTTGGATTGGGATGAAAAATTAAAATTATTTTACTATTCAGCTTATTTTTGCTACTATTCGTGGGTCCCATTACACGTTTTGGTACTATTCATGGATCCCATTATACTATTTTAACTAACTTTTACCTTTATCTACCGTACTTTTAGCAATAAGTTTTCAATTTTAACAAAATAAGCGATATCCAAACACATCCCTAGTATCTTGCTGTGCTACCCCAATTAGGGGATTTTGTATATCCTCTACCCGGCATATATGTCGGGTACCTCACAAAGAGGTGGGCCCCACACTATACTATTTCAACTAATTTTTACCTTTATCTATAGTACTTTTAGTAATAAGTTTTCGGTTTTAACAAAATAAACGGTATCCAAATACACCCCTGGTATTTTGTTGGTGTTGCCCCAATTAGGGGATTTTGTATATCCTGTACCCGACATATATATGTCCTACCTTACAAAGAGGTGGGCCCCACATTATACTATTTTAATTAACTTTTACCTTTATCTACAGTATTTTCAACAATAAATTTTCAATTTTAACGAAATAAATGGTATCCAAAAACAGTGTTATCCCCAACTAGGGGATTTTGTATATCCTGTACCCGGTGCCGAGTACAGGATATACAAAATCCCCTAATTGGGGCAACACCAACAAGACACTAAATATGCCGGGTACATAATATACCACCTTCTATCTAGATAAATCCCAATCATCATATCTAAAACCACATTCTCATTGGAACCCATTAACCACACGGTTCCAACTTCCAAGTTCCTTCAGATACATATATTTCCCCTGGGGTCTCATGCTTTTTGTCATCATCCTCATGACCCAATCCACCTGTGCAACTTCTCTAACTTTCTAGACCTGTCTTTGTCTCTGTCTCTGCCTCCAATTCAGTTCTCCCCTATATATATTAAAAAACTATTATAGTAAAATAGATATTTATATTTTAAATAACTATCCTAACTTGATGTATGGTCAAAATTTTTTATACAAATGAGATTAAATTTTTATAACATAATTATCAAAATTCTTAAAATTAATATCTTTTTTTATTAATGTAAATTTTTGTTTTGTTTTTTTTTTTTTTTAAATTAAATGATTTATATCTTTATTTTATATTATAAATAAAATTTAGAATGAACCCTATTTGCCACCTCTCTTCTTCTTCTTATTTTATTTTATTTTATTTTATTTTTTTCGTTCGGCAAGCTAGTGCTGCCACATAACTAGGGATCTAGAAAAATCCCAATCATCATATCTAAAACCACATTCTTATTGGAGCCCATTAACCACAGGGTTCCAAGTTCCTTCACATACGTATATTTCCCGTGGGGTCTCCTGCTTTTTGTCATCGTTTTCATGACCCAATCCACCTGTGCAACTTCTCTAACTTTCTAGACCTCTCTCTCTGTCTCTGCCTCCAATTCAGTTCTCTTTTTCTTCAGCTCACCATGACAACAGCACTATTCAACCTTTCCAATGGCAACTCTTTCCATTACTACACACTCTTCATTGTCTCCATGGCTTCCCAAGAAGAAGAACAAGAACAACACAGGCCCAACTTTCAACAAAAACCCGTTTGGCCAAAAGACCCACCTCCCATTTTCTCTATACTCTAAACCCAGTTCAAGAAAACCTCTCAGGTTCTCTATCAACAAAGATGAGCTGCAAGAAAGCGAACCCACTTCTTCTTCTTCTTCCTCTGTTGCTGTAGTTTCTGAAAAGCCAAGTGAAGGCGATGAAGATACACAGAAGAAGAGCGAGTTGTCTTCAGAAGAACTTGATGAGCTGCAAGAAATGGACTGGAAGACAGACGAGGAGTTCAAGAAGTTCATGGGAAATCCTTCGATAGAGGCGGCTATAAAGCTGGAAAAGAAGAGAGCAGATAGGAAGCTGAAAGAGCTTGATAGGGAAAGCAGTAGTGATAATCCACTTGTGGGGTTTTTCACTGGAGTGGTGAGAGATAGTTTGGCTAGAGAAAAGGAGAGGTTGGAGAAAGCTGAAGAGACCTTTAAAGCACTTGATCTTAACAAGGTGATTATTTATTTAATTCATGCTTGTCAATGATTCACTTGTTGCTACACAAAAATTCAAAATGGTCGTTTTTGTATTGATATTTAAATAGAAGTCTTCATTTCTTTTCAATCAATAAAAAATTCAACTTCTTCCAATACTACAACTTTTGGTACAACTTTGATGTGGTTAACTTTGTCTTTGAGCAGTAGATAATCACTTTTGTATGAACACGTCACTTTGTCTCTATCACTAACACTCGACCACAAAAGCTGTGTTCCATGACTTTCTCATTATGTAATGCACTTAAGTTGTATCCATAGCTTGTTAAGAAAAAACTTTACTTTTTGCTGGGTAAAAAAAGGTTAAGGGGAACACAGCCCACGGGTGTAACATCAGCATATGGCATTGTAAGTGAACTAAATTCTCTCTAGGTGGTTTAATACAGTTATTACTTTTGGGCCGTTCGTAATGTATATGGATTTAGATTACCTTCTGGTAGCTTGATGCATTGAGTGTACATTTAGCCATCTATTATTTACTATGTGGAATACACGTTTATTGCAGCCATCCATAGCATGTAGAATCTAGCAGATTTCACCTATAATGGATGCTTATAATTTTCCCTGGCCAACTGAGTGGAGTAGATATAAACCCCATCTAATTATCAATTATTATTTTAAAGCTGTTTAAGATGCAATCTACTAGTGTAGTCCAATGCCTAAAAATGTGAGTTGTTTTTAAGTTGTAATATGAGAGGTAATAACTTGAAGATGCTTTACTTTTTAATCCATTATATAGTAAATTTTACTGAACAAAAGGTGAAAGATTTTTATGTACCAATTGCATTTCGATGAGTTAATTTTCAGTAGTGTCAGATTATCTTAATAGATGTTTTAAGTGAATTTTATATCACTGATTTATGTCTGAAAGTGATTGCAATGGATAATATTGACTTGTTGCTCAGCAACATATTGACCCAACCATAGTCTGCAATGCTTTTATTTCTGTTAGTTTATTCAGAAGGCATGAAACATGTGTTTCTTTTGTGCCAAATTTGATGAGGCAGTTGAAGAACTGTTTTGGGTTTGATACATTTTTTGCAACTGATGTTCGGCGTTTTGGAGATGGGGGCATCTTTATTGGAAATTTGAGAAGACCCATTGACGAGGTAATTCCCAAACTGGAGAAGAAGCTATCTGAAGCGGCCGGGAAGGAGGTAGTTTTATGGTTCATGGAAGAAAAAACAAATGACATCACAAAACAGGTACTTGAACATGAGTTGATGTACATAATTATGCCGTCTAAATAATTATTATATTGGATTTGAACAAATACATTATGGATGCAATGTATATGTTCTCAAATGTTTTTTGTAAAGAATGTCTACCCATTGAACATATTGAATTGTTTATATATTCTCTGTTTAGGCCATTATTTGTACCTGCAGAATTTCCTTAAACTTGGTGCTAGGATTTCGATATGCGTTACTACTTGATAATTGTGAAATAACATAGCAGGCCATTGCCCTGTTTTATTTTTATTTTTTCATCTGAGCTATAATGCAGCAATTTTTAAGGCTCGAAATCACAGTGAGCTCAAAATTATATAGCAGATGGCATGCGTGGTATGATGCAACCAAGGAGTTGTTGACTTGTTGGATTGAGTCTTGCAGTGCTCTAAAACCATAGATTATGAGATCTAAAACCTATGTTGTTGGAGGTTAAGGCTCCAGTTGGACTGTCTGGTTTTCTAGATTGTATATACCTTATTCAACATATCTTTTGACTCTACCAATAACCTATGTATATGTAGTCCTTTTAGCTTCTTATTAGTGAGAAGAAAATTTAATGTTTTATCTTAACATATTTGAGATCTTCATTGTCAGCCTTTTTAATCTCACACACACACACACACACACACACACACACACACACATATATATATATATATATTATTTTTTAAACTGTTGCAGTTATCAGTCACACTTTATGCTTATTCTTCTTGTTCTTTTTAAGGCTTGTGTGGTGCAACCTAAAGCAGAAATGGACCTCCAGTTTGAATCAACCAAGCTGAGCACCCCCTTGGGTTACATTAGTGCGATAGTCTTATGTGTTACAACTTTTGGAACTATAGCTCTGACAAGTGGCTTCTTCTTAAAACCTGGTGCAACATTTGATGATTATATAGCTGATGTTGTGCCTCTCTTTGCTGGCTTCATTTCCATTTTGGGAGTATCTGAGGTATGCTATTCTCTACATTTTCATCAAAATCTACTATACATCTTATGTTATTGCATGATTCAGAGATTATCATGTTTTTTAACTGGTACTTTCAATTTATCCTACTTTGTTTGGATAAATAACTCCTTGTAGCATGTAGATTTTTATAGTATGAGTTGTCACCTTGTGGATGCAAGTCGAATTTTGAAAAGCTACCTACATTATCACAGAGATATATGATATGGTAGTTGCTAATGCAATGTTCCTCTTCTACTTTCATGTTGTATCTTGCTAAAAGAGGCACCAGAGATTTAAAATGAAGAATTTTGTGCGTTTTTAGGTGATTTCGGAAATTATGAACATATTGGTATTTTTCATTGAGGGCTTCTTTTTTTCATAAGGTCTTGGATTGGGATGGGATGGGATGTTATCCTCTCTTCCAATTCTTTGTTGGGAGTAAAAAGCAAAAATCTTCTGTCGGATTGCACTGTTTCTGCTTCATCTGACCAGTAATTTTTTAAAGATTGTCCAGGACTTGAATATGGATTTATGTGATTATAGATGTTTTATGTTGATCTAATACAATATTTAATTAATTTCTTAAGGCAAAGCTTTTATGTCATGAACACCCTTTAAAAGTAACACATCCATGTTTCTATTTGGGGGGTAAACCCATTTCCTGTGTGTAGAAGTAGGTTCCAGTGATCATGGCATATGCTCTGTGTAAGTATCTCCCCTACTTGTTTTTAGCATGCTGGAAAAATTTGGGATTGCGACACTTTTGGAAGCCTGATATACTTCATAATTGAGGAATGAAATGGTGGAAAACCTGTGACAGTCTGGGGAATAATAGTAAATACAAAATTTTGGCAGGAAATTTTGATTTTGTATAAATTGTAAACAAGGATATCATGAGGTGTTCCTTTTGAGAATCAGAACAGAAGAAGCGAGAATAAGGTAAAACTAAAGTTGTTTTGGTGGGTTGCAAATGCCTATTCAAAATATGCTTGTGTTCTCATTCTTGAATATTTGGAATTTTATGGGGATACCGCAAATAATCTGGAATTTACAGTAGTCATCAATGACCTTAAAACCAGTTAACTTGGAAATTGGGTGATATTGTGTGTGCTTGTTGTAGAAAAAGAAGAGAGGGCGATTCATTTTATGGTAAAAAACTCATTCAGGGCTCTATATAGCCTGGATTGCTTAACAAAATTGTATAACTCTTGAGAGGTTACCTTTTTAAGCAAAGAAGTGTAACTTATGTTTCATCTACTTTCTGGTGACGCCTATTCCTTTCTGTACAATGTATTGAAGGCCATAATGTATGTCTTGTGCAGATAGCCACAAGGGTAACAGCAGCTCGTTATGGTGTCCAAATCAGCCCATCTTTTCTTGTGCCATCCAATTGGACAGGGTGCTTGGGAGTCATGAATAATTATGAATCTCTGCTTCCAAATAAGAAGGCTCTTTTTGATATCCCAGTGGCACGTACGGCTAGTGCATATTTGACATCTCTTGTACTCGCAGTAGCTGCATTTGTAGCTGATGGAAGCTTTAATGGAGGGGACAATGCTTTGTAAGTTTTCTAAAGTGCTGTTCTTTGGAAGTCATACTTTATTTTGCAGAAGCATTATTTTTTAGCTATGCTTTCTGTTGGAATTGGCAATTGTGTTTTATTGTGGATATGGCTGTAGAAATCAGTTAGTAGGGGTTCTAATCTGTTTTCATTATTTCCTTGCTTCAATAATTTGGTGCCAACTGTGTAGATGTCTAAACAAGCATAACATGTCAGCCTCCCAAAGATGCAACCTTGGGGGGAGCCATTGTTTTAGTGTCATAATATGTGAAAGACCTTTAACAAGTCCATAAATATTTACTTTATAAATTCCTTCTCTTGGGAAATTTTCATTTAGAACGAATGCTGTTACATTACTCTATTAGTTGTAATCTCGTTGTACATCAGTATTCATGCCAAATATTCATGCAGAAGTTCATGTCATCATGTTATTCCTTTCTTTCTACACAGGTATATAAGGCCACAGTTTTTCTACAACAATCCCTTGCTTTCTTTCATCCAATTTGTTATTGGACCATATGCGGATGACCTTGGAAATGTTTTGCCATATGCAGTGGAAGGTGTTGGAGTTCCTGTTGATCCGCTTGCTTTTGCTGGACTTTTAGGTGACTCACTCACCCTCTTTGGCCTCAATCTATACTATTTACTTTTGTTAAATTTTTAACTGTATAATGAAACAATCTACTGTCCCAGGAGATAAATTAAATTGATCTAGGAAAATTTCAACCAAGGTTGAAAATGCTTGAAAATGTTAAATTTGCTGGATGTAATTATGGGAATGTAACCAATAGATTATTCATAATTGAACAGAAAACGAAGAGACAAAACTCAGAAAATTTTCTTTTTATATATTTTAATCCAGGTCGATCCTTATGTTGTAGTTTGCATGATACTAAAATTACTTGTACACTAAAAAGTGAGGAAACTCGACTTGACTCTAAAAGGCCTAGAAATGTTAACACCATTAAATGATTTAACTTTGAAGAGATTTGTTAAATTGATGATGATTTTTGGCATGGAGATGGGGTGGAATGCTCTTTGGGGCACTTCACTTTAGAGCCATTAAGGATATAAGCTGTCTTTATAGCTCTCAAGTGAGAGGGTAGCTAGACAGTACCACAGTAATAGATGAAAATGACCTTCATTTATAAATTATAACCATATCACTTAATTTTATCTTTTCCCCCAAAGATTAGAAATTAAACATCTAGACGTGCTAACCAACTGGGAGCCATTCCTTATACTTTTTGTATAGATGACAAACAGTTTTTTGCACAACTTACATTAAGCTCGAACACTTGATTTGCTCTTCTTTTATTCAGAATCTGTTGACTTGGCCTCAACATTAGCGGTAAAGATAGAGTGGGCACAGGAGATATGGTCTTCAACTTGAGGGAAAATTGGAAATGAAGCATATAATCAATTGACCTTTTATGACCACATTTTGTATGGGTGCTTAATGGACCTCTATTTATTTCTTTGAGCCATGTAAATTGGAGACAGTAGTATTATCCACTAATCACTAAAAGAAGTATTAACTATGTCACAATTATGCAGGAATGGTAGTGACTTCTTTGAACTTGTTGCCTTGTGGAAGATTGGAAGGAGGTCGCATTGTGCAAGCTATGTTCGGGAGGAGCACTGCTGCCTTGCTATCTTTTGCCACCTCACTTTTGCTTGGTATAGGTGGCCTGAGCGGAAGTGTCCTGTGCTTGGCATGGGGGTTATTTTCAACCTTCTTCCGGGGTGGAGAGGAAATACCTGCAAAAGATGAGATCACTCCTTTGGGAGATGACAGGACTGCTTGGGGTATTGTCCTTGGCCTTATCTGTTTCCTAACTCTTTTCCCCAATGGGGGAGGTACATTTTCCAGCTCGTTCTTCAGTGAGCCATTTTTTAGAGGTAACTTGTAAATAATTTGCATTATTGTGTATTTAAGTTCTTCAGATGTTTTAGTGGATCACTTTTAAAACCAAAAACAGATCCGTAGATCTGCCATAATATAGAAAAGAAATATTGTAGCAAATTATTTCCATGTAAGATAGTGTAAGACAAAGATAAAAGATCTCTATGTAACATGTGATCATTTGGAAATTATTTAGGTTAGGTCTTCTAGCTTTTGGTCTTACATTTTGTGGGAATTCGCATGTGTTAAAAAGAAATTAAATCATGCTCCTCAAAAAAAAAAAAAAAATAAAATAAATAAATCTCAAGACATGAAAGACTTTTTTTGATTTATGCAAATAAAGATGCAATATGTCATAGTTAATATTTGCTTTAAGTCCTTTCTTAAATCAGAAGTTAGTTTGCACTTGAATTATTTTATGATAAAAATCTCTATTTGTTTTCAGCTGCCAATTGCTGGCACTGATTAACCAAGCCAATCACTTCCTGAGAAAATCTTTTCTCAAATTTCCTGCAATTGGCAGTGTTATGAATGACTTGCATAATTTTGTGCTTTTACCACTTCCAACTTTCAACTCACATACCCAAAATTCCTGAGATGGTGGCAGATAAAAACAAAGCCAATGAAATTAAAAGTATGAAAGGCATTTGCTTCCCACCATTGAAGACTAATTCTAATCTATAACCGAACTAAGTATGTGTCCTCCCTCCCCAGAGATGATGTAAATTTTTAATTTTAACAATCAATTTTTAATGTCATTTAGGTAATATTCTCCACAACGTCGCTTTGATTAAATTCTCATTAAAATTACTTTAGTTACATAAAGTAATTAGTTCTTTGTTGGCTTCGCTTGTTTTCTTGTTTTCTCCTTTTCTTCTCCCTTTTTTTTGTTTCCTCCTCTGTACTCTCTATTCGTCCTTTTGTTTTCTTGAGGTTTTTTAATATAATTTTCTTACTTATCAAAAAAAAAAAAATGTATGTGTGAAGAAGTTGACATAATATCACGATTTTACTTGGTAGGGGACAAAAATACTGTTTATGTACTATTTACGCACTGTTTACACATTGTTCACGAGTTCAACAACGCTATTCACATTTTTAAAAATTATTTTGATACAGTATTTTTAATTTTCAGTTTTAAACAAAAATAAGTTCAATTTAAACGGACCCAAATAATCAAAATAAAAATAATCTTAAACATTAAAAGAAAACAGTATAATTTGCCTAAAAAAGAATGTGATTTTTTGATGTGACAACTTGACAAGAAAAAAGAGAAAACAATGAGCAAATTACCAATTCCGGCCAAATTTCACATTCCGCCCGAAATTCACTAGAATTCAACAAAATGACTGGAATGTACTGAAACTTGAGTCGAGGTGGAATGAGGGGCTTATTGTACCGGTCTTATTGAACAATTATTTTCTAAGAGCATTGGGCTAATCATTTTTTTTTTTTTTCTTTTAAGTGGACCAACATTTTTTTTTTTTTGAGGAGTGGTCGATTCTTATTTTTTAGATATAATTTTTAAAACATTTTTATAAAATACATAAAGTTTAAAAATATTTTTAAAAAAAAATTGGAGGGGCATAGCCCAAGATTTTGTCTCTGCACCCCTCCTCATTTTTGAAATTATCAAATTATATATATATATATATATATATATATATATATATATATAAATATGAAAATATGTTTGCACTGAGTAGTTGCACCGAATTACAACTGTTAGAAATATTGAATCATTATATTGTATTTCACAAATCAAATAATATACATCAGTGCCTTTATATAGGAGACATATCTCTGCAGTACAAGTAAAGTATAGTACAAGTACAAGTGTGCTATACAAGTAACCTAGCTGGGCCTAAAGTCCATAACATAATATATGTTAACAACCTATAATATAATATACGTTAACGACTCCCCTCAAACTCAATGTGGATGTGAGACTAGTTTGAGGTTGTCAATCAAATCACGAGTGCGTCCCTTAGGAGGTGACTTGGTGAAGATATCTACAAGTTGGTCTTTGGAGGAGACGGAGAAAAACTTAAGAGCACCATGAACAAGATGATAACAGATAAAATGACAATCAATCTCGTTATGTTTAGTCCGTTCATGGAAGACATCATTGTGAGCAATATGAATGGCACTCTAGTTGTCATAATAAAGGGGGAGTAGCAGAGGAGGTGGACACAGCCAAATCTGTAAGAAGCCATCGTAGCCAAAGGAGTTCAAATGTGGTATCGGCAAGGGCATGATATTCTACTTTAGTATTGGAGCGGGCCACAAAAGTTTGTTTCTTACTTCGCCAAGAAATCAAAGAAGAACCAAGGAGAAAGCAATAACCTGTAGTGGACCTGCGATCAATGGGATCTCCTATCCAATCAACATCAGAGAATACACGGAGTACAAGAGGAGACTAAGCTGAGTAGAAAAGGCCATGGAAGATGGTGTCTTTCAGGTATTGAAGAATGCGCAGAACAACAGCATAGTGAGTTGATCGTGGAGCGGATGACAGATCTTGGCTCACCCGATGAACAGCGTAAGAGATGTCCGGACGAGTAACTTTGAGATAAACTAGGCTGCCAACCAATCGTCTATAAAGAGAAGGATTAGACAATGGTTCTCCCCCCCCCCTCCCTCCGAAGGTGTCGGATGCACATTAAGTTTAACTAGAGTGTAAACAGTCTTCTTTGTCGGTGAGTCTAGCTCGAGATAAAAGGTCAGAAGTATACTTGGCTTGAGTAATATAAAGACCATCTATGAAATAAGTAATTTCAAGACTTAAGAAATAGCCGAGATGTCCAAGATCTTTCATCTCAAACTGCTGATTGAGAAAATCATTGAGTTCTTTGTAAGGTTGAATTTATTCAACCATCTAATTGGCTTTATTCCGTGCCAAATTTGCTTGTAATTCAGCATTTAGTAACCCCGTACTTAGGTGGGATTGTTGTAAGGGTAGTGAGTGAGATAGAGTGAAGATTGCTCAAGAGTGTGCAAGAAAACAGTGTCGCGGCCGGGACTCGCGGGCTGGACTCGCGGCTTCAACCCGCTGAGAATCTGCACACGTGCCAAGCATCTTTGGAAGATGAACAGTCATGCTAGCTGGAGCACTACAGGACAAAACAGGACAATCGGCCATACGGTTATCTCGCGATCGGAACTCGCGACTTAGTCAAGCCGCGAGGTCAAGCCGCGAGCCACCCCTGTTTTGGAAAAACCTGGACGTTTCACATTCCTCACCACTCCAAAGATAAATACCCTTTTAACCCACGATTGAAAGAGAGCTTCCAGAGAGAATTTTGAGAGAGAAACCTAAAGAAAAACCAGATTGTTTCACCCACAATCTCTACCTTAGAGTCTCATCAAATTCCCTCACTCTCTTCCTCTCCATTGTCAAATCCTTGAGAGGCCATTATAACCAAACCTGGTTCTCACCAATATCATCTCTGTGAGACAGACGTTTGGAGTTAAGGGAAGCGATTAGGAAGGAGCCAATCTTCATTGGTTGATGCTACGGTGAAGTAGCGGAATCCTGTAAGCTAGAGAAGAAAAAGGTTCGGCGCAACCTCGTTGGAGCAAGAAGCTTGGAGGGCTTAGGTGCATTGGGTAGATTAGGCTTGGAGGGTCTATTCTTTGTCATTGTATCCCAACTGTATTTTCTAGTGGATTGATTATCGCTTGGAGGGCGGAGAGAGGTTTTTCGCCGAGGTCTTGGTTTCCTCTTCGATAACATATCCGGTGTTATCGCTGTGTTTGCATCTTCCTTCCTCTCTATCTCTGCCTTTACATTATCTCTTTGGGTTTAATTTGTTATGGCTTAGATAGTTGTTTAACCAATCACATAATATAGCATATGTTAAGTTTCCGCACATTAATTGTTTGACATATTGCTTGTGTTGGTTAAGTTGGTTTTTGGGGTCTAAACGTTCAAAAGTGTTTTTGTACACGTTTTTGAACTTTCAATTGGTATCGAGCGGGTACACTTGTTGTGGTTTAAATACCTAAGTGTGATCCTTGACCCCTTGTGTTTATTTGCCATGGATTGTGCTTTGTATGACTCTTTGCATGATTTGGTTGGTGATGAATGTAACATGCCACGTGTTTGTGAAAATGCCTCTATGAGTGTTAATCCTCATAAGTGTGATGACATGTTATTTGAATCTATGGGTGTTGTTGACAAACTCTTCAAGAAAAATGCTAAGAAGTTTCAAAAGAATTTGAGCAAGTTATTTTGTGAAAAGGATGATTTGATTGCTAAGCTCAATGAATCCAACAAATTGGTTGAGAAATATAAAAAACTTGCTGAAATTTCTCTTGAAAAGTCGAAAGAGTTTGAATGTTTGAATATGGACTTGGATGCTAAACTAGTTTTGTCTAACAAACTTGTTGATGATCTTAAATGTGAAAATGAATCTCTTAAGATGCATGCCAAGTGTTTGATTGCTGAACCTATTGTTAAAAAGGATGATAATGTTTGTTGCAATCATGTTGTGGTACCCGATTTTGTGCCTAGTGTGTGTTCTACCTTAAGGACAAATCGGTGTACATTCCTCCACATAAAAGAAATCAAAAGGTGGAGAGAAAGGCTGTTAAGTCTAAGCCTTCGTTTAGGTCTCAACCTAAGGCTTTGGATGGATCTAAGTTTGTTCCAACTTGCCACCATTGTGGTGTGATTGGTCATATAAGACCTCAATGTCATAAGTTGAAGAAGGAACAAAACCATGTTGCTAGATCCATTCCCAAAAAGCCTAGTGGACCTAAACACATTGTTTGTCACCATTGTGGTGCCTTTGGTCATCTAAGACCTCATTGCTCTAAGTTTCAAGCTCTTAAGAGAATCAAAAGAAAAGAGAAACTTGAGCTTTTTGGAAGTTGTGCTAAAAAGAGTAAACTGGATTTGAGTGAAAATAGCATGTTGTTAAAGAAAATGTTTAATGCTCTTAACTCCTTGACTATGTGCATCTCCGGTTCTCATTCTTCCAACCCTCGTCTCGCTTCTCTTGAGACACTCATTCCAAACAATCGTTCCGTTTGGATGAGAAAGGGTTCCTATGGTTGAGCTTTTACTCTTTTGGTCCTTGATCTAATTCTTTCGATCTTTGTAGGACCCTTCATGCATTAAATGTCATATCTTCATGCATTTTGTGCATCTTGCATTTATTTGTATGCATTGTTTCGTTTTTTATCTTACTTTTATGTTTCTATTTTGTGTGAGTAAAAATCCAAAACCACATAAAAAGTGAAAAATTCAAAAAGTTTGATCGTATATGTTTGAGCACATATCACATGTGAGTTTGGCCTTGTACCTTTGTACAAATGGCTTTGTGCATTTTCGAGCTTAGCTTGTTATTTTTGCACTTATATCTTTGTGGGAAAAATCTTGACATCTTTGTGTGATTGTTGTAAATCGATCTTCAAGTTTGTCATGAATGATTAGTCAATAGTCATGTTGGTTTTGATACTTGCGTAGACTTGTGCTTATATCTCTTCCCACTCTTTTATTTTTATTGCTTAAAGAGCTCAATAAATGTAAATCTCAAAATGAAAAGAGATAATGAGCTGCAAAAGCCGTCGCACATACTAGTATTCGACTAGGAAAAAGGGAAAGCGACTTATATGAAAATGTATGATGCCCAAAAAGCCAAAGGCTTGTTCATCAATTTGAAATATCAAAATTTCAGGCATCAATCTCAAAAATGAGATGTATTGCTCAAAATGAGTTGTATTGATTCAAAATGATCAAATGTTATGAATTGTAAGAAGCCAAATGAAAAGCTTCAATCTTATGTAATCATTTTCTTGTGGGAGGTCATATATGTTCATTTCTATAATTGAGATAGACCACTTGTCTTAGTACTAGTTGTGTATGACTTGTTTGAATTGATCATTGAAGCTTCATTCTAGACTAAGGACTATTCCACATTTGATACACACACACAACACACATGCCTAATGTTCAATGAATGTCTTATTCATTTGTTAGATTGTACTTGTCTAAATGTGATGTGTGTGTGCTCAATCATATATGGTTCAATCCAAAAATATTTTTGATCATTTTATATGTTTTTGGAAGTGATTTTTATCACTTTTTGTGTTTATGTTTAGTGCTTACTTTGTTTTTCAATGTTTAAACATGTTCTGGTTTGAAAAACAAGTGTCGATTTTTTGGCCACTCATTTTGGCTGGTCGCGTGAGCTGCCAAAGCAAAGCTGCCGATTTTGGCTGGTCGGTTTAGCGGCTTGCAAGCCGCGAGCTCAGACAGAGAGGTTTTCGCGGCTCGCTCGCGACTTGGCTCGCGACTCGCCCGATCGCGAGTCGCCCGTAATCAGCTTTTTAAAGAGCTTTTTCGTGGGAAACTTGTTTTAAACCTCTCCCATCCTCTCTAAAACCCCTCTTTCAATATTTTTACATCAAAACCCAACCAATTTGAATGGTTTTTCAATCCGTTAAAATCTCTAAGGTAATTATAAACTCTTTTCATTGATTTTGATCCTTAGATTATGTTTTGGAGAGTTTTGTGCTCTTGGTTGGGATTTTCATCATAGGGGTTGGGAAAACTTATTTTTTGTCAATTTTCTTCATGGGATTGGTTTCTTTTGTTGATATGCATTGGATGTTGGCCCCTTGTGGCAGTAAGTACATGTATTAAGGGTGGTTTTCATGATGTTCATGCATTGTTTCACATTTTTGTTTATAGTGTGCATGCTAAGTGTTTGATAAAATGCCTCTTCGACATTTTCTCGCTTGTTTGGACTCCGATGAGTACCAAAATTTGGGGTTTCTCATGTTTCCTCATTAGGAACATGTTTGGTTCATTAGTTGTGTAATTTAACACACTTTGCCCCACATGTGCATTTTTCATGCATTGATCATGCATTGCACTTAGCCACCTCTTGCACACACCTTTGCTACCCTTGTCATGCATTGGTCTTGACCTTGTCTTTTTTCATCCTAGCATGTCATGCTTACCTTATGCTTTGTAGCATGTTACTTTGTCTTAGGTTTGAGCTTCATTTTCTCATTCATCTTGCACCCCTCATGCATCATTAGCATTGTTCATACCTTCTTCTCTTGCCCTCGTTTCTTCTTGACCCTTTGTCTATTCCCGACAAAAAGGGGAGAGTATACTCTAGAGAATGTTTCGGAGTATTTTGTCTTTTCTATATGACTCTTGTGCATATCCTTAGGGGAGAAATTCTATTTCTCATGCACATTTGTAGGGGAGAGATATTCCATAGGGGAGATGCATATACCAAGGGGAGAAGACATTGAGATTATAAGAAAACTTTGTATTGAACAAGCACAGGCTTTATGGTGCTTTGAGTTATGTTTTGTGATTCTCTTCGCATCATGTTTTTGTTTTGGACATGCATACTTCCTTATGCTATTGTGCTTCATTGAATGCATGTTCGGATGATCAATTGATTTGCTATGTGATCATTGTAGTCATTTCTATATGATTTTTTTTGGTGTTTGATCAAGTTGCTCATATGTTTTACATCATGTTTACTTGATCGCAATTTGCTTGTTACATTATACTTGTCATTTTATTACTTGCTTTACCTTGAGGGTCTAATGTGTTTTGTGCAAGTGTTTCAGTTACAAGTATATATGTTCCAAGTGCATCACAGCTTCTCATCACTTTGAAGGGGAGAAACTTTATGCACTTTTAGTTTATATTGTTTAAGTTTTTATTCAATATAATGTATATGTACCCATATGCTTTTGTAAGCTTTTAGGGTTAATGTTTTTAAGCATATTTGTAGGCCTTGTGGTTTGTACCATGCTTAAGTGCAGCCTTTATGCTTGTTGAAATCAGTACTTTGTTCCAAATGTTCTCGCATTATGGTTTATTGTATCTTGTCACTCTTGTGCCCTTGTAGGATTGTTCCTAGATGCATATGTCTTGTGTGCTATGCATTGGTTGAGTGTTGAGCATACAAGTAACTTGCCTTGTGCTTGTTAACTTGTATGTCCTTGTGTTCATTCCAAGTGTGGATGAACACTGTGATCACTACCTTGAGGTGGTCACTTGGTTGATCAAGCCATGGGTTATATATTACTCCATCTTTGCTTGATCACATTCTGCCTGTTTCATATGCATCTATAATTTTCTGCTTACAATAATCATAGTGTATTGTTGTGTTTTTCAGAGTATATTGTTCATATGATTCAAGTGCTTCACAAATGACTTCTAGAGTTAGGTGTGAGTGAGTTTTGTTCAACTGTTCCCAACTCACATGTTAAGTCTAGAGTCTGTTTTAGGGTTTTGTCACGGAATAGCCAAAGGGGGAGATTGTAAGGTTGAATTTATTCAACCATCTAATTGGTTTTATTCCGTGCCAAATTTGCTTGTAATTCAAAGATTTAGTAACCCCGTACTTAGGTGGGATTGTTGTAAGGGTAGTGAGTGAGATAGAGTGAAGATTGCTCAAGAGTGTGCAAGAAAAAGAGTGTCGCGGTCGGGGACTCGCGGCTGGACTCGCGGCTTCAACCCGCTGAGAATCTGCACGTGCCAAGCATCTTTGGAAGATGAACAGTCATGCTAGCTGGAGCACTACAGGACACAAAACAGACAATCGCCATACGGTTATCTCGCGATCGGAACTCGCGACTTAGTCAAGCCGCGAGGTCAAGCCGCGAGCCACCCCTGTTTTGGAAAAACCTGACGTTTCACATTCCTCACCACTCCAAAGATAAATACCCTTTTAACCCACGATTGAAAGAGAGCTTCCAGAGAGAATTTTGAGAGAGAAACCCTAAAGAAAAACCAGATTGTTTCACCCACAATCTCTACCTTAGAGTCTCATCAAATTCCCTCACTCTCTTCCTCTCCATTGTCAAATCCTTGAGAGGCCATTATAACCAAACCTGGTTCTCACCAATATCATCTCTGTGAGACAGACGTTTGGAGTTAAGGGAAGCGATTAGGAAGGAGCCAATCTTCATTGGTTGATGCTACGGTGAAGTAGCGGAATCCGGTAAGCTAGAGAAGAAAAAGGTTCGGCGCAACCTCGTTGGAGCAAGAAGCTTGGAGGGCTTAGGTGCATTGGGTAGATTAGGCTTGGAGGGTCTATTGCTGTCCTTGTATCCCAACCGTATTTTCTAGTGGATTGATTACCGCTTGGAGGGCGGCGGAGAGGTTTTTCGCCGAGGTCTTGGGTTTCCTCTTCGATAACATATCCGTGTTATCGCTTGTGTTTGCATCTTCCTTCCTCTCTATCTCTGCCTTTACATTATCTGCTGTGGTTTAATTTGTTATGGCTTAGATAGTTGTTTAACCAATCACATAATATAGCATATGTTAAGTTTCCGCACATTAATTGTTTGACATATTGCTTGTGTTGGTTAAGTTGGTTTTTGGGGGTCTAAACGTTCAAAAGTGTTTTTGTACACGTTTTTGAACTTTCATTCTTGAATGCCACCGAGGTCATCACCGATTATGATCATATCATCCACATATAGAAGAAGCAAAATGGTGCCTTTATCGGTATGATGAAGAAATAAGGCAGAATCATACGGACTAGCAATGTCACCTAAGCGAAAGATAGTGGAGCTGAACTTGGCAAACCAAGCTCGTGGAGCTTGTTTGAGACCATAAAGTGCACATCGAAGATGACAAACCTTGTTTGATTCAACAAAAAGACCAGGAGGAGGTTGCATATAGACTTTTTCACTCGGATCCCCATTAAGGAAAGCATTTTTAACATCCATCCGAAAAAGATCCCATTTACTAACAAAGAAGAATAACAGCTAAGAGGGCACGAACAGATGAGATACACGCAATTGGAGCAAAGGTCTCTTCATAATCAATCCCATACTCCTATGTAAAACCTTTTGCAACAAGACAAGCCTTGTAGCCTTCAATGGACCCATCGGAGCGAGTCTTGATCTTATAGATCCACTTACAACCAACCACAGACTGTTTAAGAGGGAGAGTAACCAGATCCCAAGTATGATTTTTGGTTAATGTATCAAGTTCCTCTTTCATTGCAATCTGCCATAAAGGGTTAGTAGAGGCCTTACGATAGGTTTGAGGCTCGTGAAGTGTAGCAAAGGTAATGTAACAATGATAGTCAAGTAAATGTGTAGGAATGGATCTTACCCGAGTTGAGTGGTGAGGTGGAATGTCTTGTGGAGGATCTTCAGGTGGAGCAAGAGCATGGGACCTAGGCTCAAGGTGGGGTAACTCGTCATCAACCTAATCATCTTCAACCTATCTAGGAGAAGCATAAAAAATATCCGGAGAAAAGTCCAAAGAAGGATCAAAAGTATTTGTAGAAGGAACAAGAGACTCATCTAGAAAGATTTCTAAAACAGAGGAGTTAGTCAAGGAAGAACGAAAGTGAGAGAGTTCAAGAAATAATCAATGTTTCCAAAAGACAACATTACGAGAAACATGAAGATGATGAGAGATGGGATTATAACACCTATACCCTTTTTGAGTTTCGCCATAACTAAGGAAACAACAAAGTCTAGATCGAGGCTCAAGTTTGTTGTGCTCATGAGACCGAATAAGAATGAAACAAGCGGATCCAAAGGAGCGAAGGTGATGATAGTCGGGGGATGACCCAAAGAGACGCCGATCTGAGTCGATTATGGATGACAGCGCTTGGAATGCGATTAATTGCATGAACAGCATGAAGAGCAACTTCACCCCAAAATGGGGTAGGAACTTTGGAAGAAAGAAAAAGAGTACGAATAGTGTCAAGAATATGACGAAAATTTTCTTTCGGCTCGACCATTTTGCTGAGAGGTACCTGGGCAAGTTAGATGATGTACAGTGCAATAGGAATGTAACAGAGCTTGAAACGTATATTAAGTATATTCAAGAGCATTATTAGATCGAAAAGTTTTGATACGTTTGGAGAATTGTGTTTCAACCATTTTTGCAAAGTTGTTGTATATTGGTAAAATTTTAGAACGAGATTTCATAGGAAAGATCCAACTATAACGAGAATAATCACCAATAAAAATAACAAAATATCGAGATCCACCAATACTAGCAATAGAAGAAGGTCCCCAAACATCAAAATGAATTAACTCAAAAATACTATTAGAAATGGATTCACTATTATTAAAAGGAAAAGTTGGCTATTTTCCTAACTAACATGAAGTACAATTAAAATTGTCTTTGGACACAGAACCTAACAGACCCTTAGACACTAACTGTTGTACCCGAGAAAATGGTGCATGACCAAGATGAGAATGCCAAAGTGCGAGAGAAGGTAAGGAAGAAACTGCAGCAGCTGTAGTAGCAATAGAAACAGGAGCAACAGGTGGAAGATGAAGATTGTCCACGGGAAACATATGCCCAACTCTAGGACTAGTCCCAAGCTCCCGTCCCGTCCTCGGATCCTGCACAATACACCCAAAATAGTAAAAAATAAGGCGATAACCTAGTTTAGCTAATTGTCCCACATAGCACAAATTATAGGATAGTTCAGGTACATGGAATACTCCAAGAACACAGAGGTTAGAGGTTGAAACAAAACCTAGACTATTCCCATTCATGGTAGAACCATCAACTATATGAATATTTAGAGGATGTGGTGCGGGATCAAGTTTGGAGAATAAGGACGAGTGAGGTGCCATGCAATTGCAGCGGGTAAAATAAAAAAGCCAAGTTTGAGACTTATCGGGTAGAACTGATAGGGTAGTGAAAAGGGATGCATTACCGACCATACGAACAGCCTGAGTTATGATTTCTTGTAGTTCAAAGGGAAAGAGGTTGATAGTGGATCTATAAGACTGGGACTTAGTTGAAATGGAAGCCATTAGCAGAGTAGGCTCGATATTAGCAACAACAGCAGTAGATTTGTTGCGATAGTAACAAGTCTCAATGGTGTGGCCAGGATGCTTGCAATAGTTGCAGAACATTTTGTTGGTCTGCTTGCGGCGATTGCTAGAGCCAGAGGAATCACCTGATTGTTGAGGTTGCTCTATTAGTGGAACAGAAGGAGTAATAGCAAAAACATTGAGCTTATTCTGGGCTTAAAGGGTTGCAAGACGAGCTTCTTCTCTAACTAACTCGTTCACAAAGACGTGATATCAAGAAAGGGAGTAGGACTGTGATTCAGAGGCTAACCTCGAATGGGCTCAAAGTCCTTGTGAAGTGACATCAGGAATTCATAGATGCGAAATTTATCTCTAATGGAAGCATATTCTTGAGCATCCTTTGAGCATGCCTAAGTTGGATCAGAAAGGTCAATCTGGTCCCAAATGAAGCAAAGCCGATCATAATAGTCATTGATGGATTGCCCTGGTTCTTGCCTGAGTTGATGTAATTCAACCACTAACCGATATTTTATGGATATGTGAGTAGTGGAGTACATTTTGGCCAACATATCCCATGCAGATTTTGCATCATCAAAGTCGCCCAACAGATTGGAAATGGAGGGATTGGAAGTGTTCCGAATCCATGTGAGGATCATGTGGTTGTAACTATCTCATTCAATCATGCGACCAAGAAAGGCAGCATCTTCTTCACTTGCTCCCTTGACAGGAATAGTGATTGCATCAGTACAATAATACCCGAGCATGCGGCCTTTAAGAAAAATGCGCATAGCTTGAGACCAAGATAAGTAATTCTTATTCCCCTTCAATATAGTATTGATGGGGTGAGGAACAAAAATATCTTTTTTATCCATTTAGAGATACAATGTGCAAAAACAGATCGCAAAAATGAAATCTACGCAAAAAAATGGGTAAGGAGAACCGGATCGCAAAAGTCAACCCCTGGAGAAAAGTCAACGGTCAAAACTGAAAAGTCAATGGTCAAACCCCTAGAGTCAAAAGATGACGTCTGCGGCTAATGCAAGCAAGTGACGTCAACAACAACGCAACGAGGGTTGACGTCGGCGAGAGTGGTCGAGGCGCGTGGAGGGGCGTGAGAGCTCGTGGACGACGTGTGACCTGAAGTTGTGGCGCATGGGGCGCGTGATCGCAGAAACGAAACTTTGAATGGCGCGTGCGATCTTCAATGGCGTTGAGGCTTCCACGAGTGTGTAGATTGGCGCAAGATGATCTCGGTGGTACCTTCACAAAGGTAATTGAAGCAATATTTGCAGCGGTGATGCAAAGGGCGATGGTCTCAGTGTGAAACTCCTTAACGACGGCGGTTGCAGGTCCGGAACCCATGGACGATGGCTGGATGACATCGAAGGTTCAACGGCAAGAGGCTACGGCGGCTGTTATGATGGCGGAAGTGTTGTTGAAAAGGAAGTTACACTAATAAAGACAAGATTGCTAAGAAAAGGTCAGAATAGTGGCTTTGATACTATGTTAGAAATACCGAATCATCATATTGTATTTCATGAATCAAAGAATATATATCAGTGCTTTTATATAGGAGGCATATGTATGCGGTACAAATAAAGTGTAGTATAAGTACAAGTGTGCTATACAAGTAACCTAGCTGGGCCTAAAGCCCATAACATAATATACATTAACAGCCCATAATATAATATACGTTAACAACAACAATTTTTTTTAGATAAAAGTAACTTATTTGTCTTATCAAATTTTTACTGCTTTATTACTTCTTTGCTGTATATGGAAATTACAACTTAATTGTTGTTATCAATTACTTTATCTCTATTTGTTTTTAATTCTTTGAATAAACACAAAAATTTAATACTCCCTCCGTCCAACTTTGTTTGTCCTCTATTCCATTTTGAGATGTCCCAAAATATTATCCTATTTCTAAAAATAAAATTCATTAATTTACTAATATTCCTATTATACCCCTATTAATTTACTAATTCAATTTTTTAATAAATTTATTTAAGGGTAGTTTTGGAAACTTATACTTTTTTAAAAGGTAGACAAGATAATAAATGTTGTTCTCTTAAAAAGTTTGATCTTTCAAACAGAACGAACAAAGTGGGACGGAGGGAGTAGTTGATACGAACCTTTTATTTTCTTTCACTTTTTAAATCTATTTTATGTTTGAAGTACCGCAATTGCTTTTCCTAATTTATGGTTTCTTCTTTTAAAAAAAATTAATTTAATTATTATTATTATTTTTTTAACGTTTTAATGATATCAACACCCTTTTTTCTCACTTCGCCATGTCTACTGATTTAAAATATTAAAAAAAAAACTTATTTTCTCTAATCTATTAACTTTAATTAGTGCATAAGAACTCTAGTTGATCTTAATTTTTTTAAGAAAACAAGTTTGCCTCCAAATATGCTAATAAGAGCCTCACACTTCAATTCCCAATAGGAAAAAGATATGTATAATGTTGATTCGTAAGGTGGGACAGTTTAATTTTGGAGATGATAAATTGTGGTTAAGAGAAAAAAAATTCTCCAAATATATATAAATACTTGTTAAAATTTTAGCATGGTATATTACCCCCCATGTTATCATTAGCATTTTAGCAACCATGAAGAGTTTCCCCATTATCTTCATCCTCCCCTTAGTCCCCTTCTCTGTTAGCCTCATGAGTAGAACAATAGAGATTTTTATCATAAAATAATTTTTTTTTGTTTTATTTATATATTTATTTGCACCATGTTTAATTTTGACCACTATATAGTGTATTTGAAGCAAAATTTATTGAGAAAAACTCTATATAACCGTGAATAATTTTCAACAAACACAGCGAAAACACAATCATACAAGAACACAAAAATTTACGTAAAACCCTTTCTTCTTGAAGAGAAAAATCACGGGACAAATTTCAAATAATTTCACTATATTAAATAGAAATTACAACACTTAGATATACAACTTGAGAAAAAAAAAACACACACTCTATCTTTTTACTTATTGCTCTCTTTTTCACTGTATATCTCTTACAATTTTCTCTTGCTCTCTCTATTTTTCTTTTCTCTTTTGCTTACTCTCACTTTCACTTTCTCTGGGACTTCTCTTCTCTCTTTTCCAAATGGCCGAATGGCCTTACTTTATATTTCTTCATCCTTTTCTTCCTTCAACGTGTCTCACAAGTTTAACCTCACATCTTCATTTATGTGGCTTGACTTTTGTACATCACTTCATAAATGTTGCTGGACTTTTGTACATCATTATAGAGAAAAAGATGGATCCAATTCTTCTCTTTTGGTCAAGCTACTCCAGCAAAACCGATTTCACTTTGCTGACTTCCCAGCACTCATGTCCAACAGGCTCATTTAATGAGCTAAGCAAAAGAATGGGCTGGACATGTGGGTGTCGACACCCAACAAAATGGAGAAAAATTATTGAATGAGATTAAGGAAGAAGACAGATAAATGAGCATCTACAGTTTCGTAATAGCAATATTCACACCCAAATAAATGAGCATCTCACAATTATTAATCTCTCTGTCTCTATATTTTAATCTTGAAACAATGGCTTTGTACACCACAAAGTCATGGAGCTTTATAATCTAGAATGCTTTAAGCTTTGTGCTTTACTGTCATGCACTCTTACTACCTTATGTATGAAATATGTCACAAGAATTCGTAAGTTCTGCCTTTTGAATTAATTTTTAGACTTTCTGAATCAAACCATGATAGATTGTTTACAAACACTGATCATGACAAAAATCAAAATAGTTCTCTTTTTTACGAGGTAAGGTTTTAATTTCATTATACGTATTGATATAATATGATCTACTTTCTTACTATATAGCCTAATTGTAGATTTAATCACATCATTTTGACCACTGAAACTAATGTTTATACTAAGAAACACAAATCGAATGCAAATAAAACTTGGTACATTATATGAAAATTTCAAAATTATGCAGTAATCATAACAATTTATTTACTTTTCTTAAATAAATTATATCATATATAAGTTCATTTACAAAATTGTGCAACACACGAGACTTCAAATTATATATATATATATATATATATATATAGAGGGTTTGGAGGACTATCATAAGTTCTTAACCCTCTAAATTCTTTTAAACTCTTTCCCCTTAAAAAAATTTAAAATACCTCTCTACCCCCTTTCTTGCTCCTCCATCTAATTCTAAACACAGGATTGAGGGATAAATTTTGTAATCAGAAACCAACAGAGTACAATGGAGGAACTGTATTAGTTGTAAGAAAATGATAAATCATTTGTTATTGATTTCGATTATCAAGGTATCCACCAGCTATAACAACTGTTGGTTATTGACTAGTTGCTTATATAATTATAACATTGTTAGACCTGCATAACATCCACGCACAAGATGCATGAGACTATTTTGTACCAAAAAATTGTCTCCTTTTTGAAAATTTTAGAGAGAAACTTATATCCACGAACGAAATTTTCGTGAAACACGAGGGTGGAAGATTCTATGGTTCTAGAGCCTTTTTTTCAGATAAACCAAGGTTCTATAAACTGATTTTTGTGGTGTAAAAAAGCTGAAGAAGGAAGAAGGAGACATGTACAGGCATTTTTCTAACGATAATAGTAATAACACTGACTTGTGAATGAATAACGACCACACTGTTGCAACATTGAATAATCACCATCAGTTTCCCAATGGCTACCAGTATACCACGAGATTCTAAAGTATGCTCTTGTCAAACAAATATATCAAATGTACAGAGTGACACTGATCTGAGAATATCGATTTGACTACTAATGGATTGTGTCGATGAATACCATATATGTTAGGTAGTGATCATATGAAAGCAATCAATACGTGTTGGATAGGTCAAGAAAATGAACATATTTCAATATCATTAAGTATTGATATATGATTTCAGGATTATTGTTATTTATATATTTTTACATAGACTAAATTATACTGTTTTCTTTTAATGTTTAAGATTATTTTTATTTTGATTCTGTTAGGTTTTGAGTTTGTAATGTTAGCAAACCATGACAAAACATGACAAAAACTAAGTCTCATTAGTTTAGAATGGTCTACATTGAAGCCCAAGTCAAAAAACTCAAGTTTGAGATAAAAACAAATGAGTTAGAAGCTGGTTGGTTCGATTGATCGAAAGACAGATTTGATTGATCCAAAATTTCAGCAAAATCAGCAAACGTAAAAAGGCCATAACCTATTCGTTTGAAGCCTAATCGCGAGCCGTTTTTTTTTAGTATTTAAAGGACATTATAAGCTAACCCTAGGTGGGGTTTTGAGAGTTTTTTAGAGATATTAGAGTGTATCTTGTGCCTCTTTTGTAGATCTAGGGTTTTGTATCCAAAAACTCTCTTATGTCTTCTATCGGTGTTATTTCTTGACGAATCTCAAGATCCGGTATTGTAGAAGTTGCTGCCTTCTTTTGTCATCAAAGGTGTTGATGATCTAAACCTTCAAGGGTGGTCTTGGAGTCACAAACAGGAGAGTTTGTGTTGCTAAACCTTTGAGTGGGATCTCAAAGTCACAAACGGGGGTGTTTGTGTTTTGCAAAGGCCAAAGAAAGAAGGAGTCTGTGGATTCGGAGCTTGCACGTGGTCGTGTCGGTAAGTTCTACTGGTGGGTAGCAATAAGAAGTCGAGCGTGAGGGCTTGTAAGTCTTATTGTATGAACTTCGATTCTTTCTAGTGGATTTGCTTTTTACCTTAAGGATAGCTAGGTTAAATCCTCGCCAGGTTTTTATACCGGTTTGGTTTTCCTGGGTTGTCATATCGTTGTGTTATTTATCTTTCCGCTGCTATGCATGATATGATTATTTGATTGTGATAACCTAGACTTGTAATTTGGACTAAGTAATCACTTGACTAATTACCTAGGTTAATCTGATTGTGGTTTTAAGGGGTCTAAAAACTAACAAGTGGTATCAGAGTGGGTTACTCTTTTGTTTTAGATCTTTTGATCTAAGAGCTGATTCTTGACCCCTGTTATCATGGATAATTGGAAGTGTCTTTTCCGATCATGTTTATGCTCATGCTTCTGTTGATTTTATTGATGCTTGTGAAACTCTTCATAAGGAATTATTGAAATCTATGAAAATTGCTAAGAAATTCAAGGAAGAGTTAAAATTGGCTAATCTTAAAAAAGAGGAATTTATTGTTAGATTAGATGAATCTAATAAAAAGAATTTTTGAGAAATCAAATTTCCTCTCAAGATGAGAAGATGAAAAGCTTGGAAAAAGAGTTAGTTGAATCTAAAGCTAAAATTGAAAATTTGACTAGTACCAAGCCTACTGTTGATAACAGAAGTGTTTCTCTTTCTCTTAAGTCTAAAATTGAGAAAGTTTATATCTCTCATTTCAAGAGGAATAATAAAGAAAATGCTTATTTTGCTAGGTTAGACAAAGGTAAAAGTTACGATGTAGACGTTGAAGTTTCTAAACCTATGTCTAAACCTACTGTTAGAGAGCACAATAAATTTGTTTTTGTGTCTACCTGTCACCTTTATGGTGTTGTTGGTCATATTAGACCAAATTGTTCTTTGTTGAGGCAAAAACCAAAATCTAAGACTAGATTTGTTGTTAGGAATACTAATGTTTCTAAATTTGTTTCTGTTTGTCACTTTTGTGGTGTCCATGGTCACATTCATCCTAATTGTCATAAACTGAAATTTAAGCATTCTGTGTTTCAATCTATGATTTATGATGATATTTCTCCTGCCATAAGTCCACATAAATTGTTTCATATTCTTTTGAAAAATTTGAGCTTGTTGGCTTGTGAAAGGAATTTGCGGGGTTTTAGTCTTTCTCGGAAGATTGGTGTAATTCTTCAAATACACTCTACTTCTCATGGATTTTCACCTACAAAGCCGAAGACTCGTGCTATATGGGTGAGAAAAGATTCTCCAAGGTGAGTGTCGCTGACTTGTCCCTAATTTAATTCTTTCAATTGTTTGTGGACATGCCTTGTTTCTATTTTTGGTTGTTTTGTTTCTTTTAGAATGTTTTTTTTTAAAAAAAAAAAATACAAAAACATTGAAAAATTTTCAAAAAGACAAAAATATTTTATTTTGAGTCTTGTTTTATTTTTCTTGAGGATTACATGAATTATGATATCTCTCTTGATTTAGAACATGTTTGACATTGTGGAGAAACTTGAATAGTATGTGTTATATAAGTGCTAAGCTATTTTTGATTTTGTATGAGTATGTACTAGTTTGTACATGTACTCAAGGGTTAATTAAAAAATTGATATTTCTTGTTTGTGTACCCTTTATAGCTTAGTTAAACACTGTCATGCATTGCATTTGCATTGTTCATTTAGCACAATGTGTGTTTTTTTTTTTTGGTCATAAATTTTTTAAAACCAAAAAGATTTTTGTATTTTGTATTTCACATCTTGGATTTATAATCAAGGATTGACCATATTATCTTTACATAACAAGTTTATGTACCTTGTTTAGTTTTGATGAGTTTACTTATTACATTTTACTAGTTGAAGCTTTGTAGTGCATGTTGTGTGGGAGATCTTTATAGTTTTTGATCACTTTGTCTTGATCTTGAAGTCACATGTCTTTGACTATCGGACTTGAACCTTTAGAGAAAGGCATAAATAACCATCTTACTACTGTTCACTAGCCAATCATGAACACCTTAGTGCATATCGTAAGATTTTGTATTCGAGAAAGTGTAGCACATGCACAAAAAGAACATAAGGTGTAGCCTCGGTTTAAATGTTAAAATTCGTGTGTACATTATTGGACTTAATGTTAAATCAATCAAATAAAATTGGTGTGTACATTATCCCGGCTATTTTAATAAGTTTTTGCTCAAATAAAATTGGTGTGTATATTATAAGGCATAATTTAAGAAACTTACATGATTGCAAATTTATGATCTAGGAGATGTGGGAGTTATATGATGTAACTTTTTGGGTGATAGTCTCTTTCAAATTCTATGTGATGAATTTTGTAGAAATTGTGATTGATTTCTATTTACATATCACCTCACATGTATCTCAAGTTTTTACTAGTTGCACACACTACACAAGTTATTCTTTGCTAAACTTGGTACATTATATTGTGTGTGATCTTGTTGTGGCCATCCAAGATTAAAGTTCCTTGATTTTGATGCAAAATGTGCTTAATGTTTGAGTTTTTGAGGACAATTGATTGAAAAACTTGTTTTTGGAAGATCCGGGTTGAATTCAAGTGTTTTTTTTTTTTAAAAACTTTTAATCTCATACTCATGCATTTCATTCATGAAATATTGTGCTTTGAGGAGTTTACGCATTAAATTGCTCTGTTTTTTCAAAAATTTGATTTTTCCGTGCATCATTTGTGTTTAGGATTCACATGTATTGCATGTTTTTGTATCCGTCTTACGTTTTTACAGTCATATCTCTCATTGTTTTCACATATAACATGCATACAACTTTGCTGCATTGGGTACTCAACTTGATCAAAAATTGATTGATTAATTTTTGAGCTATATACTTTCTAGTATATGCCTTTTTTTGTGTGAACTGTAGAAAATATTTTTCTTAAGAGATGTGATAGATAATCAATATGCAAATATTTTCTCTACTCATGCAACTTTTATGGGTCACATAGTGCCATGTTTGCATTTTATTGAAAGAGAGAATATTTTTTCTTCATGTGTATCCTCAACTTAGTTTTTTTTTTTAAACTTGGTTTGTGTCTTTTTATTTATCCCCACCCCCTTTATTTTTCCCCGAAACTGTTTTTCCCAAAACTTATTTTGTTTTTCCTATTTTTATACGGGGAGAAACTTTTTTTAACCTTTGTGGTTCTTAGGGGGAGTCATTGCTCTTCATAGGGGGAGTTGTCTCTATTTTCTTTTACTCTGTTGCATATATTTTCTGTCTATCTTCTGATTAGGTAGTCTTTGTCAATACGTGACAAAAAGGGGGAGACATAGATGACCTGTTTGTTTTGTTTAGGGGGAGAATATAAAAACTTTTTGATATATCTAACTTAGGAGGAGAGTTATTTATTTATTTTTTTTTTTTTTATTTATTTTTTTTTATTCTGTTTCAAGTTTACTTTTGTTTTTTTATATTCTGTTTCATATTAATGCTTATATGTCTTTCTTTCCACACATGCGGTAATGTGTTTGTTGAGTGTTTCAGGAAAGATAGGTACATTCTGATCAAGATCTTCTACCTCTTCTTGCAACTTCTAGGTTAGGAGTCTTAGATTGGGATTTGTGATGTATTTCGGCATTTTATTGTATATGGGCATTATATTGTATGTGTGTTTTGTCACAGATTGCCAAAGGGGAGATTGTTAGGTTTTGAGTTTGTAATGTTGGCAAACCATGACAAAACATGACAAAAACTAAGTCTCATTAGTTTAGAATGGTCTACATTGAAGCCCAAGACAAAAAAAATAAAGTTTGGAATAAAAACAAATGATTTACAAACTGGTTGGTTCAATTGATCGAAAGATAGATTCGATTGATCCAAAATTTCAAAAAAATCAAAAAACGTAAAAAGGCCATAACTATTCGTTTGAAGCCCAAATCGCTAGCCGTTTTTTCCAGTATTTAAAGGACATTATAAGCTCACGCTAGGTGGAGTTTTGAGAGTTTTGTACCCAAAAGCTCTCTTATGTCTTCTACCGGTGTTATTTCTTGAAGAATCTCAAGATCCGGTATTGTAGAAGTTGCTGCATTTTCTTGTTATCAAAGGTGTTGATGATCTAAACCTTCAAGGATGGTCTTGGAGTCACAAACAGGAGGGTTTGTAAGTCTTATTGTATAAACTTCGATTCTTTCTAGTGGATTTGCTTTTTACCTTGAGGATAGTTAGGTTAAATCCTTCCCGGGGTTTTTTACCGGTTTGGTTTTCCTGGGTTATCATATCGTTGTGTTATTTATCTTTCCGCTACTATGCATGATATGATTGTTTGATTGTGATAACCTAGACTTGTAATTTGGACTAAGTAATCACTTGGCTAATTACCTAGATTAATTTGATTGTGGTTTTAAGGGGTCTAAAAACTAACAGATTCTTTGGGTCCGTTTGGATTGAACTTATTTTTGCTTTGAACTCGAAAACTGAAAACATTGTAGCAAAATAATTTTTAAATGTGTGAATAGTATCGTGAGATCCATGAACAGTGCGTGAAACATATATGAATAGTGTGTAAACATTGCATGAATAGTGTTTTTTTCCTTGCACAGAAAAATCATGTGATATTACTGCTCATGCACAGGGGGAAAAAAAATTCTGAAAATGCAAAACGTAAACATCACATTCAGTTGAATCCAAATGGGTACTTTATGTTTTAAATTTTCATTTTGGCTTTTTATGTTTAATTCGTTTTCATATTGATTTATTTTGTTTCATAATTTTCGTTCTTCTCATTTATGTTTGATTTTTTTATATTTCAAAACTTTTATTTTTGTGAAGGGCCAAAAAGAAAAACGAATTAAACATAAATGGTTAAACATTTAATTGAATTAAACACGAATAGAAAAAATACTGAAATACTGAAATACTATCATTTGTAGCATTAAAAACTCAAATGTATAGCTATTTCTTTAAGAATTATAATTAATTTGACACCCTGAACCTCAATCAATCGAGCAATTAAAAAACATTGGGTATTTGTAACAACAAAAATAACAAAGTCTTTAGTTTCAAAGAAAAAAGATATCTATAATTACATATATTATTAATCCGTTTGAAAAGTAATGAAAACTTTTAGTTTATTTCATTTTGTAACTTCTTTTTGATATTATTTATAGGTCTCATTTTATTTTTGGAACTATTTATGGGTCTCATTGTACTATTTAACTAGCTTTTAACTTTTTTTTTTTTTTTTTTTTTTTTTTACACTTCTAGTAAAAAGTTTTCAATTTCAACTAATTAAGTTGTTCCCAAACGGACCTTATATATAGCTATAAATCTAACTTATTATTCATAACTCAAAGTAAATGAAAGAAAATTCTAATAGATCCAATCAAGTTCTAGAGACACCAATTATTTAAAGTTTTTGGAGTAGAAGAAAATTGTTTTTATTAAAACCTCTTTACCAAAAACTTAAACAAGTAGAGCTAACTTAGGTTGAGTTTGGATTGCATTGAAAAGGAAAAAAATTTGCATCTGGTGTTTTTTCTGTAGGTCTCGTGCACTATTTACAGGACCTGCAAGTACGGAAAACATTAAAAATTAAGTTAAAATTGGATTCCACGATACTATTCACACATTTAAAAATTATTTTGCTACAATGTTCTCAGTTTTTAGTAATTAGCGGTATCCAAATAAACCCTTTCTAGACAAGATATGAAAAGCCAAGGAGGAAACATTATTCTAGTATTATTCTTTTAATTTTTTTCCTTGTTAAAATAGAGAAAGTTTTTATTTTTTAATTTTCTTTTTTTGAGGGAGTCATTTGAAGTTTGAACAACTATTTTTTGATAACATTGGGCTAATAGTTTTTTTTTTTTTTTTTTTTTTTTTTTTTTTTTTTCTTTTGAGGGGACCGGCTTTTTTTTTAAGGGGGGAGCGGTCAATTCTTATTTATTAGATATAATTTTTAAAACGTATTTATAAAATACATAAATTCTAAAAACTTCAAAAAAATTGGATGGGGGCAGAGACGAACAAGGCTCTGTCCTTGCGCCCTCCCCATTGTTGCATTAATTGAATTATATATATACACATAGAAAAAATAAAAGTTGGGTTCAAAATTGGTGCTTGTGGTAAGTGGTTGCATCAAATTACAACAATTTTTTTAGTTAAATATAACTTATTTTGTCTTATCATTTCTTTGCAGTAAATTTTAAAATTTTCTAATTTATGGCTTCTTCTTTCTTTTTATTTTTTATTTTTTTTTACCTTTTAAAGATATCAACATATATTTTTTTTTCCCTTCACTTTGTTACATGCACTAATTTAAATATACTTAAAAAACTTATTTGTTCTAATCCATTAACTTAATTACTACATAAGAACTTAAAATGATCTTAATTTTAAAGGAAAAAATGTTTGCCTCCGGATATGTTTGGAGCCTTAGGCTTTAACTCCAAATAGGAAGATGATATGTATCTCATTTTGTGCAATGCATGTGACTCGCTTGGTTGGGTAAAATATAGTTAAGTGAGTCATGTGTAAAAAATCTAACGTAATATAGAAGAAAATAAAACATATCTCCAACCATTGTTGTGTAAATGATTTATTGAGAAAAAACCAATGTAAAGCAAAGAATTAGAAGAGATTCTTCCGGTCTATGAAATTCTCCTTAGAAACCCTTTTGATGAAGAACACATGCCTTTTTTTAAAGTTAGACTAGAGACCTCTTCAATTTAAAGTTGATTATCTTTTTATACTCATTCCATTGAGGAGTATATTTGTTCATCAGAAAATGTCTATTTTACCAAACACACACCAAATAAAAAAAAAAAAAAAATTCTAATAAGATGGATCTTTATCTATCACTCTTATTATCAAATAAATAAAATAAAAATAAAAATAAAAATAAATCCAGATAAATAATAATTAAATAATTAAAATAAAATGTATGTGGGCCATATTAAATCTCATAATGGAGATTGTAGGGTTAAGGGCCCAAATCATATATTGGGCCTTAGGCCTTGGTCGAGAGTATGAATAGTCCGAGGATGAACGAATGGTAATGAATGGTTTAGACCCGGGACTTAATGAGCAAAATATGAATGGGAGGGTGATCCGAGAAGGAATATTTCCTCGGACATGATAATACAAATTAAATCTGTATTCCAACAATCAAGGTGACCTTCTAGGAAACTCCGGTGACAAGGACGTGCATCATACACGTATAAGGATGATGGGAACTCAGAAATATCTAAGGGAAAGCTGCTACCATTGCATTGAATGCATTGCATCTGCTTTTACGGCCGCATTTATGTTGAGAAGATCTCTGAACAGTGTTGTTTTGGCAACTACAACTCACAGAAAGCCAAAGAGGGTATTTGATGGGACAAGTACTCAAATAAGGGCTCGGATGACCAACAAGTGTAGGATCAAGATGGTCCAAAGGGAGTTATATAATGTAAAAGACCCTCCATAAGGAAGGGATCGAAAAAATAGGAAGAGAACACTATAATCATCAAAATTCTACTTGTATTCAGTCTAGTTGATTTATATAAAGACTTACCTCCTTGGACAAGAAATTGATTCAGATCAGTGCTTCTTGTTCTTGTTTGATCATCATTTAAATCCATATCAGTCATTGTCTAATTCATTAGGTTCTAGTTCTTTCACCCACTCTCTACAAATTTATTGTACTGGGCTCACTAGGTCAAGATCCCATACATCTTAGGCTTGGGCTGCAAAACTTGTCCCTACTGAGATAATTTTATATCATGTGCTTTCCAAATTCCAAATGATAAGGACATATGTCATCTTCCAATGAAACATAGGTTGCTTATATAATTGTAAGTTATTTGTAACACCTACAAAACATTCATGCACAAGATCAAAATGAGACAATTTTGTACGAAAAAAATTGTCTCCTCCTTGAAATTTTAGAAAGAAACTTATATCTAATAATAATTTTTTTTTTTTTATTTTTAGATAAACCAAGATTTTATAAACCGATTTTTGTGAAGGAAAAAAAGCTCAAGAAGGAAGAAGGAGACATGTTTCAGCAATTTTGTTGTAGATTGTTAACAAAAAAGAGTTATAATGATCATATATATATATATAGCAAAACTTAGATATAGTACTTAGGTGCTGTTCCTTAAGTTCTCCATTTTAATATTATGTCATGTAGATTTTTTCTCATAGGATAAAAGTGTATTTTTTATATTGATTGACCATCTACTATTTGTGAATTCTTCGTAACTAATTTCTTGTATATATATGGTCTAATTGACCAAAGTTACATCATTAACTATACACATGCAGTATTTGACAACCCAGAAAGGTGAAAAACAAAACTAGGGAGAATTATATCCTCATGACATGAAGTGGTAGAATACCTGGTGTGCCCGTATACTTGATAAAGACACACGATACGCAGCTAGCACATGTGTGGCATGCTTTGTCGTGCTCTTCGGCCTCTTCCATCTAGTAAACATACAATTTTGGACAATCCTCATTAGTTAATATCAAACAACAATGCTGTCATAAGAGTAAAATGCTTAGCAAAAATGAAGCCATTAATTAGCTTGTACTTTTTCAGTGGAAAGTACTTATTACAAATAAGTAAGGAAATATCGAGATTGCAAGTTAAATATTATTCAAAAATTGTACTTTGCCTTACATGCAAATTTCACTAGACCGAGCTTTTCACTATAACTTTAACTTCAGTTCTTGACCTCTCAACCAAGTACAATGTAACCCACAAATATGTAAATTACAATGAAATACTAACAAGGAAAAAAAAAACATGAAAATTTGACACAAAATATGTTAATATTAAGATCCTAACAATAAGAAACTTGATAAGATAATTTGATAAGTAAGCAACATTTAAGAGCATTCACAATGGTGAAGGTAAAGTTTTTAGTTTTTAGCATGGCCAAAACTCACTTTGTCTATTGTTGAGGGCCATTTGTGAGAAAGAAAGCCCAATAACAAGGGCAATAGAGAATTGACAAAGTAGATAGTAGAACCATTAGGCCCAAGTGGTAGGAATAATGGATCACAGGCCCAAGAAATAAACAAATGGGTCTTGAAGAGGCAAGTAGGCTCAATAAAGCCCGAAAAGAAAGAAATAGCATCCCATGGGCGGTGTATGAGGTAGAAAAGCGAAAAAGGGCCGCCGCAGGACCAAGGTAATGCAAACTAAGAAAGTAAAGGGTTTATGGTAGGCCCATAAACCCCAAGGATGAGAATAAGGTTATTAGGCCAGGGAAGCCCATTGAAGTTAGTAAAAAACTCATGGGAGTGTGGAATTAGCAAAAGGGCCGAGGAAGCCCAAAGGGACATAGGAGCCCATAAGTAAAAGCAAAATAGTGGTCATGCCAAGCCACTAAGAGAAGGAATAAACGACAGGCTTAAAAGAGGCCCAGCAAGATTAAGTTATTACGGCATGAATAATAGTACAACATTGCAAGAAATAAATAAAACCAAGAAGTGGGCCAAAGAAATGTAAGGCCTATCATCAGACAAAACCTAGCTCTTGAATGGAGTGGGAAAACAAGGAATAGCCCACATAAGTGGTCAAAAAACACGGACGGTGAGCCTCCGGGCCATGGCAGATGAATGGGCGGCAGGCAAGTTGTGGACACATATGGAATGAAGGCATGCCTAAGGCCTAGGCACCACCAGCTTGTACCCAGCCAATATAAAGCATGGTGAGGTCGGGGGTCGAGGAGGATCGGAGGGCAAATCTATTTTTATGGTTCTGACTCGGGCTCTTTCGGGGAGGTGTCCTGCTGGGATGGCTTACTATCCAAAAGAGGCAAGCTGAGTTGGAATCATTAGGTGCATACCATGAGGGATAGGGAGAGAGAATAACCCGCACCGTGGCAAGAAAGGGTGCAACGGCGGACTAGTAAACAAAATACTCTTCCTTGTCCGGCGATAGGAGGGTGACACACACACAACATAGTGATGGTCGGCCAAAGACACCTGACTGGACAAAGGGAATTAAGGGTTAAAACAATAAAATCGGGTCACGACAGGCACTATAAAAGAAGGGTCTTGCCATGAATAAAAAAAGGAGGGGGAAACACGAATGAACTTAGAGAAGGAGATAGAAAACTTAAAAAGGAGTAGAAAAGGAAAACATAGTGAGAAGAAAGAAAGAAATAGTGAGAGTTAGAAAGGTGGGCATGTATCGGTAGATTAATCCCTTCTCTCCCTCATGAAACCCGACCCTCTGTAAGAAAAAAAACTTGAAAGTACCTACGCAAAAAACCACTCGGGCCCGTTTCCCTCAGTAATTAACCTCTACGGTAGGATTCTTTCCTAAGAGATTGACCGCTTTGAGGATGGACGTTCTCCCCTTTATGGTTTTGCTCCTACGGATTGAATTTCCGGTCGAATTCCTCCAGATATCTCGATTGACCCATGATTATAAACATTTGATGTTTCTCTGTTATTTCTTTTTTCCTTCTCTTCTGTAAAAGGAAAACAAATAGTGTTGTTATTATAATTGATGTTAAGGGCTATTCGGTCAATTCCCTATTTAGGTTGCTAGATATTTTCTGTTTATTCTATTATTATTACGTCTACTTGCCACAATTTGTCTCAAAAGTTTACTGTCGTGAACACGTTCCTGGCAGACTTGGCCTAGTTTGCGCACAAGCTGGACCACCTTAAGTTGAAGTTGGATTGGTCTAGACTCTCTTATCCAGAAAACTTGGGCTTAGTGCCGTAGGAGGCAACCCGATACCGCTAGCACAGCCCCACCCCCTTACATCTATTTCATAACTTACCCTACATTAATTCTCTTATTTTTCACATCTAAACCAAACGCCATTCATTCATTTATTTATTAATTTCTTTCTCACTTCCTTTCTGCCATAAAACCCCCCCATAAACCCACCCACATAATCGGCACAAAACCCAACAAACCCACACAATTGGCCACACAAACTGAACAACACTAGCCGCCGCCACCACCACTACCACTACGCACAAAATGACATTAAACCCAACAGCCCGCAATCAAAGTGGAAAATCCATCACAACCACACCTACAACCGACCACAAAACCCATCACCACCACACCCACAATCGGCCACAAAACCCATCACCACCACAAAAGAGAGCGAAGAGAGAAAAAAAGATTTGAGTATGAGGAGAAGAATAGAGCAAAAAAGATAGAAGAAAGAGAGAGAAACAACTGGAGTTGAAGAGAGAGAAATAGAAGATGAGAGAGAATTGGAATAAAATATTAATTTTATTAACTTTGTAGCTACATTAAGCTGTTATTTTTAGTAGTTTATTGTAACTTAAGTGCTAAAATTTTTAGCTTTAGCACCATCAATGCAACAAGCATTTTGTTGTTTATGGTGCTTAAAATATTTTTTTAGCAATTTAAGAGCATCACTGTGAGTGCTCGAAATAATTGACTAGCACATCAAATTATTAAAATTGTCTAAGTAATCCTGCTTTTGTATAATTTACATGGGACTGTGATGCATGGGTAGATCCCAATTATATATTTTGTGATCCTAGGACGTTATGAATTGTGATCATCTCATGTACATCACAATCTACATTGCTGAAGAGTAATACCAGATGAGAATAACTCATCAAGACACTTCAAAACATTTTTCATATGATTTTTTTTTATCATCTTAGGAAAAATACAAAATTCATAGAAGACATGTTTCTGATGAAAGTAATAATGATTCTCACGAAAAATGAAATGGAATGAATAAAATAAATGATAACAGGGTTTCCCCCAAAAAAAAAACTACAACAACAAAAATAATTTTTTACAATTTAATTTAAAAATAAAATAAAATTGAAGAACGAATAAGATCAGAAAACTCTTCTTCTTTTTCCATATACAAACGACCTAGAGAGTAATTAACCTTAGCTAGTTGGCTTTAGCCCACAGATGGTGGACACTCCACACTCAGTTCTCTCAATCCAGACAACAAGAACTTCCCTTAATGGTCTTCTCTAAACTTATGTATTATATAATATCATTAACATCACTCCTTATAACATATTCCAACGTAAGGTTGCATTAAGTTGTGAAGTTCTGTGTAATCGTATCCTTTAGAGATATCGTAAGAAGTTTAGTAGCATTTAAAAGAAGGCTGACCCAATGACTAATGGTTGGATTACCTATGTTGTGAAATTTAAATGATCTATTAGACATTGACTACACAATTTGAGCCATTGCACATATGGTAAGAATATATGTTCAAGTGTTCCTAATTCTTAACATTGCAAAAGGGACATCTATCATCCTCAATAAGGATTCGATGCTTTGATCAACTAGAGAATTCAGGGCAACTTTCCATATAAACAATTTTAAATCTCTAAAATGAATCTTTGAGCTCTATAAATATAAAGCCATCCATATGCTCTTTACAGACTGTATTAAAGAGATTGAAGAACTTTTGAAAGTTCAAAAACGTGTACAAAACACCTTTGAACGTTTAGACCCCCAAATTACAACTTAACCAATTCAAGCAATATGTCAAACAACTAGTGTGCGGAAACTTAACATATGCTATAATATGGAATTGGTAAAAACTATCTAAGCCAAAACAAAATATAATCCACAACAGATAATAAAAAGGCAAAGATAGAGAGGAAGGAAGAGGCAAACACAAAGACAACACGCGATGTGTTATCGAAGAGGAAACCGAAGCCCTCGGCGTAAAACCTCTCCGCCGCCCTCCAAGCGGTAAACAATCCACTAGAAAATACAGGTTGGGATACAAGGACAAGAATAGACCCTCCAAGCCTAATCTACCCAAAGGCACCTAAGCCCTCCAAGCTTCTTGCTCCAACGAGGTTGCGCCCGAACCTTTTTCATTTCTAGCTTCCCGGTTCCGCTACTAGACCGTAGCATCAACCAATGAAGATTGGTTCCTTCCTAATCGCTTCCCCAGAAAATCCAAACAAAATGTCTCACGGTGATGATAATGGTGAGAACCAGGTTTGGTATAATGCCTCTCAAAGATTTGACAATGGAGAGGAAGAGAGTTGAGGAATATGAAGAGACTCTAATGTATAGATTGTGGGTGAATCAATCTTGTTTTTCTTTAGGGTTTCTCTCTCAAAATTCTCTCTGGAAGCCCTCTTACAATCGTGGGTAAAAGGGGTATTTATACTGGAGTGAGAGAGGAATGTGAAACGTCGGTTTTTTACAAAACAGGGGGTGGCTTGCGGCTTGACCTCGCGGCTTGACTAAGTCGCGAGATCCATCAGAGTTAACCGTATGGCCGATTGTCCTTTTTTGTCCTGTAGTGCTCCGGCTAGCATGACTGTTCATCTTCCAGCATGCTTGGCACGTGTGATGCGTTTGGCGGCTTGCGGCCGCGAGTCACCCGCGAGTCCCAGCCGCGAGTCTCTGTTTTCTTGCACACTCTTGAGCAATCTTCACTCTATCTCACTCACTATCCTTACATCAAACTCACCTAAATACAGGGTTACTAAATTCTGAATTACAAGCAAATTTGGCACGGAATAAAGCCAATTAGATGGTTGAATAAATTCAACCTTACAATCTCCCCCTTTGGCTATTCCGTGACAAAACCCTAAAACAGACTCTAGACTTAATATGTGAGTTGGGAACAGTTGAACAAAACTCACTCACACCTAACTCTAGAAGTCATGAAGCACTTGAATCATATGAACATAATACTCCTGAAACACAACAATACACCATGATCATTGTAAGCAGAAAATTATAAATGCATATGAAACAGGCAATATGTGATCAAGCAAAGATAGAGTTAAGAAACAAACCATGGCTTGAACAACCAAGTGAACACCACAAGGTAGTGATCACGGTGCTCATTCACACTTGGAATGAACACAAGGACATACAAGTTAACAAGCACAAGGCAAGACACTTGTATGTTCAACACTCAACCAATGCATAGTACACAAGGTATATGCATCTAGGAACAATCCTACAAGGGCACAAGAGTGACAAGACATAAACCAAAATGCATAACTTTTAGATTAAAGTACTGATTTTAACATAGCATAAAGGCTGCATTAAGCAAGGTACATACCATAAAGCCTACAAACTATGCATAAAACATTAACCCTAAAAGCTTACAAAAGCACATGGGTACAAACACAAAACATCCTGAATAACATCATCAAAATATATTAAAGTTTAAACCAAGAGTATAGGTTAAGAGTTAGAAACAACTATACACCAAAAACACAGTGTATCAAACCCATAAAAACACTAAGAGTACCCAAAACATAAACATATATAAACAAAGTCTCTGAATTTGACAACTCCCCCTCAACACATTACTCCCCCTTAAGAGCTGCTTTTCCGCTTCTCAATCATCAATTTCATTATCAACAGAAAGAAACATCTCCCCCTTTTTGACAGGAATGGCCAAAGGGTCACTTTGTTCAGCCGAGTGGTGAAGTCTGTCAAGTTTTGCGAGACAAAACATCAATCTGTCCTGCATGGCTCTCATCCTCTCGAGTGCTCGATCTGAACTTCTCTCGATCCCATCAAGTTGTTCCGAGAATGATTTGGAAAGCATCCGGAGGTGTATCCAAGAAGTTGATGCTCTAGGTCTTTTGCCACTCCTCCTGGGTGTTAAGGTTGATGCATGCCTGCGCCTGCTCGCTTGATCTCCATTGGGACACCCTCTCCTTCATCACCTTCATCTTCTTCTCCTGGAAGCCTAACACTTATCCTTTTGCGGGTAAGCTTGTTAATTGCGAAGGTGTGGACATGGGACTGATGTCTTGAGGGATTGGAACACCCTTTCTTCTAAAAATCCTCATTAGCGGACCGGAAAGATCAATTTTGGCCTAGAGGTTGTTCTTGTCTCATCCACAATGGTGTCATATATGTGGAAACTTATGTCTATGAAATTCTTTTCTTTGAGATCCATCAGAAAAATTGCTCTAGCACAATTGATTGTAGTCAACTTCTTAATGGGATAGAGGTTAGACATCATGATTATTGTTAGACACCTCATGTCCACTGGAAAGGCAGTGGTATTCAAACATTTCCCTTCTCTCTGCCCACCTATCCTTTGTTGAATTGTTTCAATAGAAACACTTCTATCCTTGTAATTGATAAATTCCTCATCTTCTAATCCTTCAAGCCCTAATGCATCATCTATGACATGTGCATCCAAAATGAATTCTTTACCTCTAACCCAAAAACTTAACTCATTCTCCTTTATCATAGCATTTGAGTAAAATTCCCTAATCAGGGGTTCACACACTACAGAGAAATCACTCAGAAGCTTTTCCCATTCTCTTCCTTCAAAACAGCTGGGGATAAAGGTTTGTCTTAAGTCCTCCAAATCTACAAATCTTTCTTGAATAATTCTTGCTTTCAAGAAGTTATCCTTGTATCTCTCAAAGTGGGGATAAAGGTTTGTCTTAATTCTTGCTTTCAAGAAGTCCTCCATTTTCAATCTTTTGTCACCCTTCTTTGCAGGAGTTTTCTTCTTCGGAGGTGAGGGAGCCATCTGTGAACAATCAGAAGAGGCCACAACAGCATAGAACAATATATGTACAGAACTAGTCAGTACCATGTAATTAACAAAGAGATTTCAGTCTCACAAATGAACTTTGAACACTTAAACAATAAGCTACTTAGATCAATCACATGGATAAACAAGCCTAAGATAGGAAACACATATAAAACCATCAGATAATGGAGCAGATATATGACAATGAAGCGTATAATGGAAAATGATATGGCTCAAAAACAGCTTTGTGAAGCTAACATATGCTGCCAATAGATTTGCACAATAGAGCATGCATATTCAACACAGTAAAACTCACAACCTCAAATGGAACATTTTGAAACAACACAACAGCTCAAGATTAGATAAAATAAAAGACACACTAAGCTAAGCATAGGATGAAGACCAAAAAGTAAACAACCAAGATCAACACTAACTTTAGCAACAACATCCATAAGCTAAGCATGAACAAAGAACAATAGCCAAAACACAAACCCATTTCTAAATCATGAACATATGCAAAAGATCAAAGGGAAAAACACAAAATCAAGTAGAAATGAGTTCAAAAATGAAAACCCATACCTGTGACTTGAAGATTTTGAGTTGAAAGTATGCAATAATGGAGATTGGAGATGGGAGCACGGAGTGTTTGGGAGGAAGATAGTTTAGAGAGAAGATGAACAGTCACAAATGTTCGAGGGAAAATTGAAAAAGATTTAAAAACTACTCCTGTTTCTGCCAAACACGCGATTTTCGCGACTTGATTAAGTCGCCACACACGATCCGCTTGATTCAAGCCGCCAAAACACTCAAGGACAAAAATTTGAAAAATTTTTCTAAGTGTTTTTTGCGATTTGGAAGGTCTGCCCACAGTGAGTCGCGAGCTGAGCCGCGAAAATCTCTGAGTAACCCTCGCGATCGGGACCTTCCACTCGCGAACAAGTCGCCAAAAATGACCCGCGAAGATGCGACCGAGGCACGCGACTTGACATACCCGCGATCGAGCCGCCAAAACAGGGCAAAACAGGATTTTTGAAATTTTCAGATTTTTCAAACAAAATACTTTCCAAAAACACCTAAAACACTCAAAAATCTTTTTGTGCTTGATTTAACAAAGATTGAGCATGTGAAAACACATTTCATCAAGTACAATCACACAAATGAATATAGCATTTATTGAATATAAACTTGTGTGTTGTGTGTGGATATCAACAATGAGATAGTCCTTAGTCTAATGTGAAGCTTCAATGATCAATTCAACCAAGACATACACAATTAGCACTAGATCATGTGACCCATCTCAATTATAGAAATATGCATATATGACCTCCCACAAAACTTGATAACATAACTTGGAGCTTTACATTTGACTCCACTTTCAATTATAACATTTGATCTTTTTGATCTTTCGAGGCAATCCCTTCTCATTGTGAGAGTGATATTTGACATTTCACTTTAATGAACAAGCCTTTGGCTTTTTGAATAAACATTTTCTTTAATATAAAGTCGCTTACCCTTTTTCCTAGTCGAATACTAGAATGTGCGACAGGCTTTTGCAGCTCAATATCTCTTTTCATTTTGAGATTTACATTTGGTGAGCTCTTTTTAGCAAAACAAAAATAAAGAGTGGGAAGATATATAGACACAAGTCTATGCATGTCTCAAGATCAACATAACCATTCACTAATCATTCATGACAAGTTTAAAGATCTATTTACAACAATCACATAGATTTTAAGATTTTTCCCACAGTGATATGAGTGCATGAAAACAAGCAATGCTCGAAAATGCACAAAGCCATTAGCACAAAGGTACAAGGCAAAACAAGTTTTAAGACAAAAACTCAACAAAGTCAATCAAGCTTTTTGATTTTCTAATTTTTATGAGATTTTTGGATTTTTGACACAAGAAACAAAAAGATTGATAAGACAAAATTAAAAATATGCACAAGTAGACAAGCAAACAACCAACAGAAAAAACAGTAAGCAAAACAAACAAACATTGTCACAAAGCATAGGAAGTATTAATGCATGGACATGTTGTAATGCTTATACATGAGTACCCTTTTTCACCCACACGTCACTTGCGTTTGGGGTGATTTCCTTATAGGATTGGGTACAGGAGTTAGGGCTTTCAAACTTTCGTGAGAAGCTTTCCAAGCAATTGGTGAATGCCCAAATTCTCCTATCATTTCTAGGTCCTCTTGACCTTTGAGGAGTTGCACTGTTCTTTGCTCTCGACTTTTGGCAATTAGGTCGAGTATGCCCTTGAAGTCCACAATAATGACACACATAAGTTGCTCTAGGACCTCTTTGTGGTCGTGGGCGTGACTTGGCACGAGATTCGGACCTACCCACAGTTTGATTACGGGGATTCAGCATCCGTTGGTTCACCACATTCTTCTTCTCCTCCACCTCGAGCTTCTCACCGGTAGGTCGATTTACAACTGGATCTTTGGCCTTTATAAACTTCACTTCTTTAGTGACATTTCCAGGTGAACTACTTCCTCCGGTATATCCCAATCCGGATTTGTCTCGAAAAGCTCTTTTGAGATGATATAACATCATCTAGCTTCTTGGTGGTGACCCTCTCTATTTTAGCATTTGCTTGCACAACCTCATTCTCAAGAAATCTCACTTTTGTGTAAGCTTCGGACAACTCACCATTCAGTGTTTCTATCTCACATTTGGCCTCCCTATATCGGATTAGGAGACTTTTGTAGTCCTCCTCGGCCTTCTTCATTTTCTCACAAAGCAGCCTTGGCCACCCTTGTGTACTCACCCGACTTCTCCAAGAGTGAGTTATAATTCTCTTGAAGATTTGTTTGTGCTTTCATCTTCTTCAAAGATCTAATTCTTCAACAATTCCTAGTGATTCATCATCACTATGTTCTCCAAGGTCTCGTACAAGCAGATTCAACTCATCCAAGACTCAACATGAGCAATAGTCATAAAAGCCGAATAGTTCCCCTCTCCATCACAGCTCTCTTGATTAAAGTCGAGGCGAATCCGAGTCACTCAAGGTCGTGGCATACACTTTACCTTTCGATTTCAAATAATTCGGACATTCCTTCTTAAAGTGTCCTTGCCCGTTACATTCGAAACACGTGACACCTTGTGTGGGTTGGGATTCTCTTCCATCTTTCTTTTTGAATTCCCTTTTCTCCCTTCCAGAACTTTGGAATTTTCTTTTATCATCAAATTTGCCATTATTTTTGAATTTCAAGAACTTTCTGAAATTTTTGACAAGGTATGTAACATCTTTGTCAACTACATCTTCTCCCGATGAGTCTTGATCTTCCACCTTCTCATTAATGGTCTTAAGAGCAAGAGATTTACTCTTCCGTTGATTGGGCAAATGACATCTCATAAGTCTATAGAGAACCAACCAGCTCCTGTACTTTGATGTCATCAAGGTCCTTGCTCTCTTCAATTGCTGTCACTTTAGCACGAAAACTTTCTGGCAATGATCGAAGGATCTTCCTTACAATTTTTGAATCCTCCGTTTTCTCCCCCAAGTTGAACTTGCTGACAACCACCTCATTTAGCTTCCCATAGAAAGAGTCAAAGACTCATCCTCACTCATTTTGAGCTCCTCAAACCGAGTGGTCAACATTTGTAACTTGGTGTCTTTCACTTTCTTCGTGCCTTCATAGGTGGTTTCCAAAATCTCTCATGCTTCTTTGGCAATGGTAATATGAGAAATCTGTGAAATTCATCCGGAGACACACCACGAAAAATAGCATTGAGTGCTTTCTTCATTAGCATTAGATGCAGCAAGTGCTGCCTTATCCCAAGTGGATTTGGCTTCCTTAGGTTTGGTCTAACCAATCTCAACAAATCCCAAACGGATTCATCAATAGAACACAGAAAAAGCTCTCATGCGAACCTTCCAAAAGCATAATTACTACCATCAAAATATGGAGGTGCATTTAGGGATTGAGACCTATCCATCACAAAAGGGAGTCAAGGATAACACAATGGTAATGAAACCAATAGCAGTGTACCCGCTCTGATACCAATTGAAAGTTCAAAAACGTGTACAAAACACCTTTGAACGTTTAGACCCCCAAATTACAACTTAACCAATTCAAACAATATGTCAAACAACTAGTGTGCGGAAACTTAACATATGCTATAATATGGAATTGGTAAAAACTATCTAAGCCAAAACAAAATATAATCCACAAAGAGATAATAAAAAGGCAAAGATAGAGAGGAAGGAAGATGCAAACACAAAGACAACACGCGATGTGTTATCGAAGAGGAAACCGAAGCCCTCGGCGTAAAACCTCTCCGTCGCCCTCCAAGCGGTAAATAATCCACTAGAAAATACAGATGGGATACAAGGACAGCAATAGACCCTCCAAGCCTAATCTACCCAGTGCACCTAAGCCCTCTAAGCTTCTTGCTCCAATGAGGTTGTGCCGAACCTTTTTCTTTTCTAGCTTCCCGGATTCCGCTACTAGACCTAGCATCAGCCAATGAAGATTGGTTCCTTCCTAATCGCTTCCCGAAATCCAAACAAAATGTCTCACGGTGATGATAATGGTGAGAACCAGGTTTGGTATAATGCCTCTCAAAGATTTGACAATGGAGAGGAAGAGAGTTGAGGAATATGAAGAGACTCTAATGTATAGATTATGGGTGAATCAATCTTGTTTTTCTTTAGGGTTTCTCTCTCAAAATTCTCTCTGGAAGCCCTCTTACAATTGTGGGTAAAAGGGGTATTTATACTAGAGTGGGAGAGGAATGTGAAACGTCAGGTTTTTACAAAACAGGGGTGGCTCGCGGCTTGACCTCGCGGCTTGACTAAGTCTCGAGATCCAGTCGCGAGTTAACCGTATGGCCAGTTGTCCTGTTTTGTCCTGTAGTGCTCCAGCTAGCATGACTGTTCATCTTCCAAAGATGCTTGGCACGTGTCTTGCATCTCAGCGGCTTGCGACGCGAGTCACCCGCGAGTCCCAAACCATGAGTCTCTGTTTTCTTGCATACTCTTGAGCAATCTTCACTCTATCTCACTCACTACCTTTACGTCAAACCCACCTAAATACAAGGTTACTAAATGCTAAATTACAAGCAAATTTGGCACGGAATAAAGCCAATTAGATGGTTGAATAAATTCAACCTTACAACTTTCACTGCTAATTTAGTCCACAAAGGATTCACCAATAGTTACTTCAAAAGAGAAATATTCTTCCCAAATAATTTGAGTTAAATGAAAACATGCATTCAACCTTTGCTCTGAGTCCCACTGGACCATAGATAAAGGGGACTACTCTACTCTCTGCGTATCTTGCTGTCTGCAGAAACAAATCTGATAAAACCTCCCACCACTCACATGATGTGTGACGCAGAAAGGTCTTCCACAAAGGGACCCAATGCTGAACAGTCCAAGTGTCAATTAATAACCCCCAAAAAACTTAGGCAGAAAATAACCCCCACAATACAATGATCATGGTCCTGCTCGCTAGTTGTGTGACCCTTTGGCAACACAACATTTTCATAACAAAACTTAGGTAGTAATTTGTTATTGGTTCCGATCTTGAATCGATCTCAGACCATTACCTATTTTACTTTTTTACATACCATTAACAACTTGTCAAATAGGTTTTGTTGTGAAATTATTGCAAAAATGTTGTGTTTAATATATATATATATATATATATATATATTAATGCAAAGAAATCTATTCCTAATAGATATGGGTACTTTCATCATTGTATCTAATCAGAATCAAAACAATAGCTATTACTAATTGGACCAAAACCTACCATGTGCTAAACGAGATTAGTGCCAAAATGGATTTATTATTAAAGTCAACTATAGACACATGCACGGTGAATGACAAACGACATGACAATTGTATCAAACGAATCAAATAACATATCGATTGGCAAGGGGACCCGCCTCCACCAGCGGTTGTGGCAGCCTCATAATAGGGCATATAAGTGGGAACCTCGGATATGCCCATAGCTGCACCAACATCAGTACCCCTCCAATCTGCATCACCTTTGTCTCCTATGCCTTGCATAGGTGCCTGTACAGCCAGGCTAATGCTCCACTACCCCAATTGTACCTCCTCGCTTCGTTGATTGGGTTCAGGAATAGTAGAGGCATCATCGACACCCGATTTGCCAACTTGTCCATAAATAGAATGGACCCTAACCACACTGTTAGGTTCTAAATGTTTAGAACAATTGGCAAATCGTGAACATAAACTTGTCTAGATATAGATCTTAGAGTCTATAGGTTTTATTAGACAATGCTCAAGGTGATTCAAGTCAAGATTCAAGAACATACAAGCTGCGAAAAGAAGATTTCATAATCATGCCTGCTCGACCGATTGAAAGACAGGCTCGACCGATCGAAAGTCGTATCTGCAGAATTTTAATTAAGCCCAAACAGCGGTTCAAGCCCATTTAGGATTAGGGTTTCTAATCTACTTCTCCTAGTATATAAAGGAAACCCTAAGCACGTTTTTATGTGGCTTTTCGGAGAGAAAAGAGTGTGCCGCTTTTGTATTTAGGGTTTTGTTCCTAAAAATCTCTCTTATGTCTTCTACCGGTGCTATTCCTTGAAGAATCTCAAGATCCGGTATTGTAGAAGTTGCTGCCTTCTCTTGTCATCAAAGGTGTTGATGATCTAAACCTTCAAGGGTGGTCTTGGAGTCATAAACAGGAGAGTTTGTGTTGCTAAACCTTTGAGTGTGATCTCAAAGTCACAAACGGGGGTGTTTGTGTTTTGCAAAGGCCAATGAAAGAAGGAATCCGTGGATTCGGAGCTTGCACGTGGTCGTGTCAGTAAGTTCTACTGGTTGGTAGCATTAGAAAGTCGAGCGGGGGTGCTTGTAAGTCTTATTGTATGAACTTCGATTCTTTCTAGTGGATTTGCGTTTTACCTTGAGGATAGCTAGGTTAAATCCTCCCCAGGTTTTTTACCGGTTTGGTTTTCTTGGGTGATCATATTATTGTTTTATTTATTTTCCGCTGCTCTACATGATATGATTGTTTGATTGTGTAAACCTAGACTTGTTTAATTGGACTAAGTAACAACTTGGCTAATTACCTAGGTTAAATCAATTGTTTAAGGGGTCTAAAAACTAACACACACAATTATGTGATAATGCGCATGTTGCTGACTACCTCGTCGGTAGCATCTGCAGTTAGGGGACCTCTAAACAGTGGCTTCAGCCAACCGACTATTATCCTTGCCCTACCAAGGATAGACTTGTTTTCATGGGGATGCGATACTGGGTTTGGAGGAGGATGACCCAAGAAATCATGACACAACCTAAACCCATCCAGCTTGACACTCCCGATCACGGGCAACCCATCAATAGGAGCCCCTAGCATCACCTTAATATCATGTAAGATGATACCCATCTCCCCATGCGGTAAGTGGAACGTGTGTGTCTTTGGATGCCAACGCTTGACTAGTGCTATGATGAGGACGTGATCAACTTCCATGTTTGGAACCTTGAATAACCCTTCAAAACCCGCCTCGGTTATGTAACAGGCAATTCGTGGGTCTAGCCCACACTGGGGTAACTCACAAGATCGGCATCTGCACTTTAACACACTTGGCACTGCTTGCACACGAAAGAGCGCTGTCTTAGGATAGTGCATACATAATAATAATATGCAAGAAATAGTAGGCTAACTAGTTAGTTATGAACATTTTGCAATATGTTAGTTACGATGTTAACTGGTTAAAATTAGCACTAAGGTGATGGGTATTATGTTTTGAAATGAATCAACAAAGTGCCTCATTATGTCAAATGGAGAAGGGAATTGTCCTATTTGTAGCCACGCCTATTTGTGTGTGCACATTTGGAAAAATAATGGTAGCGGATGCATTTTGATTGATTACTATAACTTTTAAATGAGATCTACTGACTTTGAATATACCTTTTAATTTCTTTAGCCACTATTGATGTTTAATATTTTTTGTAGCATTAGTAGTTTCAATATATTTGGAAATAAGACTTGATGCTGTTAATGAAAGAGTGTTTATAAATTCACAATTATTTCTGCTTCATACCATTTTCTCTTTGGATTAAATAAAATTCTGCCTAAACCAAAAGAGAAATAATACCATTGCCAACATCTATTTACAAATAATCACAAAACCTTGCAGAAAGAAAAAGAAACGATTTCAACATGTCCAAATGTTCGAAGTTTAGTACAACTATGTACCTAACCGGCGGCAAGCGTCTCCCGCAGATCTTTGTGGATTGATGAGCCAGCTATCACGTCAACTATGTACCAACTGTGGGTCGAGGATCCACATTTGCCGATTGCTGAATATCTAACATGCACGCAATCATGTTAATAAACCATTGATCGCAGTGAGACATTAACAATACAGCCAAGACTTGCAATTATAAACATTCATAATTTCCAATACATCCCGGACTTGTAAAAAACATAGAACTTGTTTCAAAGTGAGTATAAGTTAACCTTATTACATATTAACTATGAAAGTATCATAACAACTAACATGCAGCTTTAGACACAAAAAAACTTTTGAAAAGATAAAGATATTTAAAAAAAATACAAAATGGTGGGAACGTAAAGCTTTTTTTAATTAAGTTTTGGTCCCAAGAGAAGGGGAAAGGGGAAAAGGAGGGACTCAAACTAATGACCCTATGGTCCCCCACCAGCTATGCTACCCCAGGGTTAATGAAGCTCTTTTGATGCATATAGAAATGTGCATAATGTGATGAAACATGCATGAAATAGAAAACTTCACAAAAACACCACATCTTGTGGAAGCATGTTAAGCGAAATGAAAGCATAAGAGAACTAGAGATAGCATCAAGCAAGGGAACTGTAGACTAAATTAGAGAAAGTCACTCTCAAATTAGCTTATCAGTCTGTAACCATATGATTTGGCTGATGGGGAAGGCAAAGAAGTGGTGGGCAGCTTTGGAGATATATGAGGATTTATTGGACAAGGGGCCAAAACCAAATAACCTGTCACAGGGGCTGATAATTTCTTACTTTAATGTTCTTCTCACTGCAGCTAAGAAAAGGGGAATTTGGAGATGGGGTGTTAGGTTGCTTAACAAGATGGAAGAAAAAGGCCTTAAACCTGGAAGTAGGGAATGGAATGCAGTTCTTATTGCCTGTTCCAAGGCTTCAGAAACTTCTGCTACAGTGGAAATATTTAAGAGGATGGTTGAACAAGGCGAAAAACCTACAATAATCTCCTATGGAGCCTTGCTTAGTGCACTAGAGAAGAATAAATTATATGATGAGGCTCGTCGGGTTTGGGACCATATGATCAGGGTAGGTCTTGAACCAAACTTGTATGCCTACACAATTATGGCTTCAGTTCTCACTGGACAAGGAAAGTTAAACTTGGTTGATGCCATCGTTAAGGAAATGGTTTCAACAGGTAATGAGCCAACAATTGTGACATACAATGCAATAATTAGTGCTTGTGCAGGCAACGGAATGAGTGATGCAGCATATGAATGGTTTCATCGCATGAAATTTCAGAGCATCACCCCAAATGAGATTACTTATGAAATGCTGATCGAGGCTCTTGCAAAGGATGGTAAACCAAGGATTGCGTATGAGTTATATCTGAGGGCTCAAAATGAAGGCCTTAACCTCTCTTCAAAGGCTTATGATGCAGTTCTGCAATCCTCCCAGGTTTCTGAAGCAAAAGTTGATAAGAGTGTTTTAGGGCCTCGGACTCCGGATAAAAACCAAATGACCACAAATTACAAAAACTTTGACAGAATCCTGTAACTTGGCAGATGTTCCCAGCAGAAGTAAACCATTAGACACAAAGGAAATTTACATTTCACAAACGAAAGGAAACCCATAAGTGATTTGTTACTAAAAACTCCATATGATAAGCTTTTTTCTCTTCTTTTTTTTTTTCTCCCATGTTGTTGCGCATATGGCCATGTAACCAACAACTTTCAGGTGCAGCTCCTATATGTAACAAACGTAATCTTCTATCTTATTCAAAATTCGTTAACACGAGTACTTACAAATTAAGCATATTCAGATATGGAAAGTAATAGCATGTGTGAGGCTATCAATAAATTATTCAACCTTTTCGTCTATGAGAGAACATTGGAATAAGATCCAACACCATGTTCAATTTCAAAATCAATGTCACAAACGATTGAACAAGAGGTCAACTAAGATTGGGGAAAAAAAATTCAATCAATGTTAGGGACACAATCTTTTTCATAAGTGATTTGTCATTTGCTGAGGTTTCAAAATATGAGTGGTGCCGCATCATTTTTGTAAGACCTTGTCATTGAAATTAGTTATATTGTGTACCATACGTGACAATCATCTCAACCCTTGTAAAAACAAAAATCACAACGCTAGAAGTATGCATGTCTAACGTAGTGATTAAATAAGTTATATAATTTTCTTAAAACATTCACTAAAATTATCTAATTAAATATTAAAATAAACAATGGAAACTTTTACTTCAAGTTGCATGATAGAAACTCATTGTGTAAAACCAAGTTCTTATTAAAAAATAAAAAAGGTGACTGATTAAAATAATCTTAAATAAATAATGAAACTTATCAATTATCTTGATGTAAGTATAGTACTTTAGAATTAAACTTTAATAAGTGTTTTACCCAAAGCAAATTATCTCGATAATTTTAGTGAATCACACAACGAAAACTAATGTTCCATATGTAGCATTTACATTGAGTCACGTGGTGTAAACACAACATGACCCACTGCCTGCCTGGCAACATTGATTTCTCAGTAGGTAGGTGCTGCTAGTCTATTGGTGATCTCCCTATAAAGGCCAGATTGTGCCATTGATTTGGGGTAAAGGAATAGCAATTGGTGTTGAATCTGAAACTGGTATTGCTAAGATTGGTAATCAAGTTAAAGCCATAATATCAACACAACTATAAATTTTTGAGGTGGTTCTTAAAGTTGCTAGCAGAAAGTTTATGTTAGCAAAATTTATAAGAAAAGAGTTCAATCAGATTTGAATTGCACGTGGTCATGTAATTAAATTATTGGTCAGAGGTAAATCCGAAGAGTTTTCTTCCTTTGGCCAGGCCATTGGTTTTATACTTGGTAAATAGGAGATTCTAGGCTTTTGCCCCTCTTGAACAAAAAGTTAGGCAATAAGATGTGTCTATAGCTTTATTGAGTCTCTAGTCAGTTTATTATAAGTATTTGGAAAAATTATATTTTAAAGCTCCTACTTTAACAGAACAAATTAGACCCAGAATCAATATTAAAGCCCAAATACAATATAGTTCCACTTAACTGGGTAAAGATTAAATTTTTTTTAATTTTTAAAATTTTTACTTTTTGTTGTAATTATAGGGTTTAATTTGATACCCTTTCAAACTATATAAATTAAAAGCAATTTTCTCTAATAATGAACACCATTGTCATGCCACTGTCATGCTAACATATATGATGGATAATTCCCAAGATCTTTACTCCATTTCTGTAGTATTGTTGATTAGGTACAATGAGATGAAGTGAATGTATGTAATTCATGACCTCACTGATTATGACCATCAACTATATTTTACATGAATTTGTGCCCTAGTTATGCATCAAAACCTAGTTCAAAACCAAACCCAACAAAGCTAAAATAGCAACAATAATAATGAATAGAGAAAAATCTAACAAAGAAAAATTTAAGAAGCCACACTCAAATCGTAGTACATTCACAAGCCACACATAACTCAGATTAAATGCAAAAGGAAAAAAAAATTGAACTTAGCATTTAAAAATTACCTTAATACGTTTCTAGTCCTTTAACTCTGAAGATGGATTAGGTTGAGCTTCGATTATGGTGAAAGTTTTGGGTGTGGGTTTGGGTGTGCATTTGGGTGTGGGGGAAAAACTTGAAGATGCGTTGAAAACTTGAAGATGCATTGAAAACTTGAAGATGCGTTGAGGGGGATAGAACGAACTGAGGGTGGCTACTGATCGGATTGAGGGAGGAGGGAGACAAACTGTTTTGGAGACGTTACATTCAAAATTAAGCATTTTATTCTGCACAAAACTTGGTTTCTTCATTGTTGAGTTCTAAATAGTAACGCGGGAATATTTTATTGCGAAAAAGCCACGGTGGAGATCCAGCGTGGCATCAACCTGCCTAGAACTCGGCTTTGTAATAATCGAGTACCTTAAGTAACTCGATTTTAAGGTAAACGAGTATTAAAACAGGGGCACGCCCCTAAATAGTTTTGAAATAGAGACATATTGTCAAATATTTTGCTCAATAGGGGCAAAAGGCTAAAATCTCCCTCAAATATAAGCAAAGTTAGAAATACCATTGCACACAATACACTAATGACTAAGCTGGAGAGAGAAAAGGCGGTGGTCATTGAGTGGAGGTTGGTAGCCTGAAGTGGAGTATGACTATAACTTAGACGATGACTAGGGGTGGCAAATAGGCAATTTGTGAATGAAAGTGTGCAACATTGATGTCATGTTATCCATGATTGAGGATGATGGCATGTTTGGCCATACGCATTAAACCATTATGAAGCCAACAAACATTGGTATGGTTTGGTTATGCTTATTATGAGAAATGCTACTAATTTTCATCTAAGTCTACCATTGATATCAGTATTCACTTACCACTAACAATTGCCACCTAGAATATTTTGGTAAAATATTGTGTCCTTATTTTACTCTTTTATTATAAGTCTTAATCATATATTGCTACCAGAGTTGATAAAAAAAATATCCATGAACTAGTATTCCAACTCACTTATAAACAAAATATATCAAATTGAGTTGATAAACAAAATATATATAAACTAGTATCTCAAATTTCAGTTATAAACAAATAGGAGTGGAATAGGAGAGTGAGATTGGGAGGCGGTAGCGAGAGAAATGAGATTGTTAGGATTTGCAAGGTAATTAGGTTTTATATAGGAAGAGTTGAATAGGAAAAAAAACAAAAAAAAAAAAATAATTATATAATATATTTTTAAATATATATAATTTAAATTTTAAATATATAGGTAGGTCGGATTGGGTTAGATGGGTTTATGATTGTTATGGCTCGAATCCAATCCAACCCACTATTAAAAGAAATTTCGTAATCCATCCCAACCCTATGGGTTGCATCAAGTTGAGTCGATTTTGGTGAATTGGTGGGTTAACTGCACACACCTAAGTGGAAGAATCTGATATCAAGAACTTAAACTACCTTCAAGCCATTGTTAAGGAAACTTTACACCTATACCCACCAGGTCCTATCACAGGATTGCGTGAAGCTATGGAAGATTGTAATGTTGGTGGCTATTATGTTCCTAATAGCACTCGTTTGATCATCAATATACGGAAGCTGCAACGAGACCCCGTGTGTGGTCGGAACCATCTAAATTCAACCAGAAAGGTTTATGACAACACATGCAAATGTTGATGTCAGGGGCCAACATTTTGAGTATATTCCATTTGGTTCTGGTAGAAGGTCATGTTCAGAAATTACATTCGGCTTGCAAGTTGTTCATTTGGCACTCGCTTGTTTGTTTCAAGGATTCAATATCATGACTATGGGTAGGGTAGGTGGGTATGGGTGAAGGTTCGGGACTTGACTTACCAAAAGTAGATCCACTAAATGTCATTCTCAAGCCTCGTCTTCCTAAGGAGCTCTACCAAGTACTAATGCCTTTGAAGCTACTTCTTTGTGAAGGTTATTATTGTGAAATATACATGTCATAGTTGAAGTGTAAAATAAATATTTGGTTGTATTGTGGCAAGTGATGAGGTGTACGGTATGAGCCAGCTTTATCCAATAGTACTTTTTTCTTTTAATTTCTATTTTTGTTTGAAAAAAATTACCCTACCCACTCTCTTAAACAACAAACCTCCATGAAGGTTAATTTAAAGCAATGTGTTTTGGAGTTTCCCTTCTGCTATTCTTTGGACTCTGGGCTTCGTTGTCATTGTCATTGCGGTTGCGTCAAGATTGCGATATACTCGTGCCCTTGGGATGCGCCTTCCTCTTCAACTCTTCATTATGTTTCATCAACTCTTGCACGTTAGCTGCTTGTGCTTGAATTTGCTGGGCCATCGCTATCGGATCTGGTGGAGCAATTGTAGTTAAGTCCATTGGTTCTAGGGAACTAAGTTGGTAAAGAATTCAACGACTTGTGGTCGGTTTCCCACAGACAATGCCAAACCCAATGAAGCCAAATTTTCCCTCGTTAGTATGCTCCTCGTCAGTACAATGGACGACTTGAGATCCTGTATAAAAGAAAGCACTAAATAGATTATGGCACCAGTTTTAGGCTAGCCAAGAACCCTCTGATGCTTAAGTTAGCTTATAATCTTTAGAAATCTATAATCAGTAGAGCAAATTGTGTGTTCCTGTCTTTTTACCTGTCTTTCTTGGCTTTATATAGCCTTATGCTGAGTTAATACTAAGTATAACATTACACACTGCAGCTAGAGGAATTAATGCTTAATGATGGACATTTGATCCCAACGCTTTCTGTTTGTAATCGATACTTAACTGGTCATTATAGGACGAGGATAACAGTTTCGTTCCACTTATTACCTAATCATTGAATGTTTATCTGGGATTAATGTGCTTACGCTCGTTTGTACTTTTACTCATCATTGTTTATAGATAGTTTGCAAGTTCTGATGACCATTCATACAATACTCGTCAATTATAATACGTGCAAATCTGTGTTTTACTACATTCGAAACCTTTATAATGCATACCAAAATGGCCAACCAAACATGTTTCTTCATAGTAGTAATTTATTGATACTTGCAATTAAAAATCTAGTAGTACTCTAGGCATTACATAGTCTTAAAACAGTTCATCAAAAAAAAAAAAAAAAAAAAAAAATCTTGAAACAAACAATTGCCTTCAGTGGCATAAATTCAACAGAATAGTGTCCCATATAATTCATATCCTTGCTTGTTCTAGTCAAACTGTGGATGGCTTTAGGAAAGTGCAATTCATCTTGATAAGACCCGAGAGACCATGCGCATTGTTGGTCTAGATTCTGGATTAGCACGTAAGCATGCAATTGCAAGCTTTATGATGAGTATTAATTGATCCTCAACCTCAAGAGTGGGAGGTGGAAGGCGTATGTCTAACAAATCATTCAACAATAAATTCTCCTCTATTGATGAAGCAGATATAATGGAGATGATTTCACCAGGATGCCTTCCTTTGATCACTTCAATAGCCAAAACTCCAAAACTAAAAACGTCACACTTCTCGATTATCTTCATCGTATAAGCAAGCTCTACAAAAAAGAATGTTATGCCAATGTATGCATATGATCTATGTTCTATATTGATTGAACAAATAAGCACATTACCTGGGGCAACATATCCATATGTGCCGGCAAGTGAAGTCCAATTGGATGAGTCTTGATTAAGAAGCTTAGCTGTGCCAAAGTCTGAAACATGAGCCTCGTACTCTAAATCCAGCAAAACATTTTTACTTGATATGTCCCTATGAACAATTGGTGGTGAGCAATCATGGTGCAAGTAAGACAAAGCGTGAGCAACACCTTTGATGATATTATCCCTCTTATTCCAATCCAACTCTTTAGCTCTATCATCATTGGTCAAAATTGTGGCCAAGTTACCCCTTTCAAGGTACTCGTAAATCAAAAACGAGTGTTGTGGATGTGAACAAAAGCCATGAAATTTAACAATATTTCGATGTCGTAATTCTGTTAATGCCCTTATCTCATTTAAGAACTCTTTTTGTTGTGCAATCTCACCATCATGCAACGATTGTAGTTTCTTCACCGCAACTATGTTTCCTGATATTAGTTGGGCTTTATAGACAGTTCCATATCCTCCCTTTCCAATGCAAAAATTAGCATCAAAATTTTGGGTTGTGTCAATGATTTCCTGGTACATTGCTCTTCCATCAAAAGATGATATTGCAAACACTTCTTTCTTGTCCACGTTGTTTGTTCTGTTTGTATGTGGATTTTGCCATTTTCTTTTTGCAAAGAAGAAAATTCCAAAGAATACCAATACAAGTGAAAGTGTTCCCAAAAGAGGGAAAATGATAAAGAAAATGATTTTATGTCCCTTTTCTAAATTATGCCTTGCCTTACAGGGTTGCAATCCTGTAACATTTCCACATAGTCCTTTATTACCTTGTAATGCTTCTATGTGAGCCTCTTGAAAAGCTGTGCTATTGGGAAGAGGGCCTTCTAACTCATTGTAGGATATATTGACACAAGACAACCAAGGCATCATTTCAAAAGTAGCTGGAATAAAACCTGAAAGGTTATTGTGGGAGACATTCAACAACTCCAAACTCTGCATATTTTTGATTTGTGAAGGTATCTCTCCTTCGAGTGAGTTATGGCTTAAATCTAGCTTGGACAAATGAGTTAATTCACAAATTTGAACTGGAATGTTGAGGTGGAACTTGTTGTTGCTCATATTCAAGTAATGTAATTTCAAAAGGTTCCCCATAGTTGCAAGGATTGACTCGCCAAATCTATTAGTGGATAGATCTAGATACTCAAGATTCACAAATGATCCAAGCTCTAAGGGTATACCACCAGAAAGTTTATTTCCATTCAACATCAACTTCTGCAAAGAAGTCAACTTTCCAAATTCCTTTGGAAGCTCCCCAACCAATCGATTTGAAGAAAGATCAAGCAATTGGAGTCTAGCTAAGTCTCCAATTTCAAGTGGTATACCACCAGTGATATTGTTCCCAGCAATCAGTAGGCTAGTCAGTTGTGTGCACCTGCTCCAATTTTGTGATATTTCACCATAAAATCTATTGTAACTTAGGTCTATGAACTGCAGGTTTTTGTAGACACCAAAATCTTCAGATATATTTCCAAAGAGTTGGTTTCTTGCAAGGCGGACTCTGGTTAAGCTTGTGCAGTTTCTCAAGGTTTTGGGTATTGGACCTGTGAGATGGTTGTTGTATGCGCTAAAGTTTTGGAGAGATCCACTTTGGCATAAGTTTTGAGGCAAAAACCCAATGAAGTGGTTGGTATCCAGCAGCAACTCTCTCAAGTTCATTAGATTTCCGATCTCTTGCGGAATGGGACCAGAAAGTTGGTTTTCACGAAGGTATAAAGATTTTAAGTCACTCAAATTACCCAAGGAATTTGGAACAGTACCAATCAACTTATTTCTACCCAATATAAGCTCATTTATGGACTTCAAGTTTCCTAATTCTTCAGGAATGGTGCCCGAAATTTGATTGCTGTACATGTGTAAAACAGTTAGGTTGCTTAGAGCACCTAGTGATGTGGGAATCGAATCAGAAAGATTATTTGTATGAAAGCTTAAGCTGGTAAGAGACTTCAAATTTCCTATTTCTTGGGGAATAGAGCCAGACAGATGATTTTTATACATATGCAAAATGGTTAGCTTCTCTATGTTTCCAATGGTAGATGGGATGAGACCTGTAAGACTATTTATTGATATGTCAAATATAACTAAATTGGAGAGGTTTCCGATTTCTGGAGGAATGGAACCAGAAAGTTGATTACGATGGAGGTCCAACTCAACCAAGTTGCTTAAATTACCTAAAGATGCAGGAATGGTACACACAATGGAATTATTGCTGAGATATAAGTAAGTCAGGTAGCTCAAATTACCTAATGAAGCAGGAATGCAGCCATGGAGGTGGTTGTCATACAAATAAAGCTCAGTGAGAGATTTCAACTGACCTATTTCCCAAGGAATCGAGCCGTTTAATTGATTTTCAACTAGGTGCAGGACCTCAAGATTGGTCAGTAGGCCAATCTGTGGTGGGATTTCCCCCAATAAGTTATTGAAGGACAAATCAAGATATATAAGTTTGGACAAGTTTCTAATTTCAGTAGAGATTGTACCAAAGAGTTCGTTCATGCTGAGATCAACAAATGTAAGGTTGGGGAGAGATGAGAATGAAAATTCATGGAGCGTACCTTTCAAGCCCAAGTTAGTCAGGTTTAATCTAATAACACTTCCTGCTTGGTTGCATGAAATGCCGTACCAACTGCATGGGATGGAGCATTTATTTTGATTACTCGAAGAATTGGTAGCATTATTTGGATGGAGAGTCCATGAAGGCAAGCGTGACTGGGTTTCATTTTGAAGACTGGCTTTCCAATTGAGTAGAGCGTTTGCCTCTGCCTTTGCCTCTTCATTCACAAAAAGAGAAGCAACATCTAATGAGGAATGTAACACAGCAAAGGCGGCCGTAAGAAGGACCGAAAATACCTTTTTTAAGCTAGACATTGTAATGGTCTTTGTTTTACAAGTTGAAAAACATATTCAAAACTCTATCTTAATGTCTAAGCTGTTTCTCGGAAATATATATATATATATATATCTAAGCTACTCCCAATTAGTTTCTTGCGTCAATGGCGGCCAATGGGTAAGCGAAGGTACCTGGATCTTTCACACTAACTTTACCTTTTTTTTTTTTTTTTTATCGATTTCATTTACCTTTTTTATCCAGCAACGAAAATATACGTAGAGGTGGCAATTTGTGTTCGCGTGTCGGGTTGGTGTCGTGTCAATTCATAAGTATCCGACTATATAAGTCAACACCGACTCGACATGTTTATTAAACGGGTCAAGATTCCTTAACCCTAACATGACCTATTTATTAAACAAGTCAGTCGTATTGATCTGTTTATTATATATTATCAAAATGAAAAGAAAAAAAAATTATGAAAAAACAAACAAAAAAATATTTTTAATACAAAATTCAGAACTAACGAGTAATTGCATCACAAATAGTCATTCAAAACTGAAGCATATCTTAATATCACAAATAATCAATCACAGTATGTCAAAGAAAATAAATAAGTAATAAGTTTTTATATCTAGGGTTTGAAAGATATATTGGTAAAATGTTAATTAATTAAACGAGTCAAACAGGTCAAATGAGTTTCATATGTTGAATACTAACCTAACCCATTTATTAAACAAGCCAGTCTTGTTAACCTGAATATGACACAAACTCATTAAAACTCAACCCGTAATGTGCTAATTTCGTATCGTGTCATATTGGGTTCGTGAGTCGTGTCCAATTTTGTCACCCCTAAAACCACACCTTTTTTTAATCCAAATAATTAGCACAGTCCCAAAAAAAAAAAAAAAAAAAAAAAATTCAAAAAGCAAGCACCTACGCATTCCCAAAAAGTAAAAAGAAAAACTAAAGTTGATACCTGCTATCCGTTTGGAATTCGCCTATTTTATTGAAATTAAAAATTTTTTTGGTTAAAAATACTATAAATAAAGGTAAAAATCAGCTGAAATAGTATAATGGAACTCATGAACAGTACTAAAAAATACAATGAGACCCATAAATAATACTAAAAATAAACTGAAAAGTAAAATAAGTTTTCAAAAATAATTTTTGTCAAATACACACTTGATAGTACTTTAGTGGACCACAACATTAGGGAGTCACTTAGGTTAATAATTCATAAACCACAGACCCAAGCCAAATGGAATGTGAGCTTTGTACAAATCACTTGATCTCCAATCTAATATTTCTCATCACATAACATAATCAACATTGTTAATTGACCGTTCTCATTATTGATGTACAACAATAAAGCAACTACATCTTTTGCTTACTTCGCCCTTCTCCAATATACAACATTGCAATTTGTCAGTTTTTAATTAATGAAATTTTTTTTTTTCTTTTTTTTTTTTTTTTTTTTTTAAGAGGAAAATTCTAAGGATCCTATTTTCCTGTAAAACATGCCAAGTCTTCTCATGGAGTCAAACTTGCATACAGGGCCGTTTTAATGTCTTCAACTAATTTTTGGTAAAGGTCTTAGCATGGTTTACTTGACTTGGAGATTAGACAGTACTGTTCTCTGTAGAATAATGAGGATACAATAAATTTAGGGGCCCTCTTCTCATGCTGACTGCCTTAAGTTTCCTAATGGAAACAAAGTTACAGATAAAGCTGTTGAAAAATTTTGCAAATATTTTGTGGAAAAGATATTAGCAGATTATATAACGCATATTGGATATTAGAGCCCCGTTTGATAACGGTATTTAAACACTGAAAATTATTATTTAAATACCACAATACATATTTTCACGTACTTTTTCACTTATATGTATTTTCACAAAACTTCAAGAACATTACTAAAATCTCTTATAAAACAGTCCTAGATGTTGCTGCCCTTTGTCTATGTTATTTAGACTCAGAAAATGCACAATTTATAAATTTTAGTAAAGGCATTAAATCATATTTTGAAACCATAATTGTAATTTTTTGTCCAAAATATGATAATAAACGGGCTCTAAAGTCTCCCAATTGAGAAAAACTTACAGATGATGGTTTTGAAAATGTCTTCAAATATTTTGTGGAAAAGATGCGGATCTCGTAGCAGAGTTGTGTGTGTTGAATATCCGGAGCTTGTTTTAGAATTCACACGTCATGACTGTCTATGATATGCAATTATCTACGTTATATTGCTATGTACCCATTTTTCTTAGTAATTGAATATGCAGTTTTGTGATTATTCAAAAAAAGAAAAAAAGAAAAATAAGAGAAGAAGAATATGAGAGAGAGAATAACGTGTGTTGACGTTGGTTTACTTGACTTTAGATAGTGATGTTCTTCGTATTAGATTATCTACTTTACACAATATTTCTTTAAAATATTAATTTTTCTTGTTTTTTTTAATAGTTTCTTTTTCTTCACAAATAACAACCGTTATCCACTTTCTTTCTTCATCCTTGACGTACATAAAGAACGAATAAAAAACTAAATGCAATATGAATAGTGTTAGTATAAATTTACATGAATATTATAGCAACAATGTATTATTACACAATTTTTCATAGTATGATGTGAGTGAATTTTGGGCTTTATTGACTAAAATGTGATACTTTTCCTATTATACAAGCACTGATGTAAGTGCTTTGAGACCCTAATCTTGGTTCCATCCCTACATAAGAGTGACATATGTCATCTTACTATTGTTGGTTCAACGAAGTTTGTATCCAAATTTTGTTCTACGACTAAAAATATATGTGGATGATTTTTACAAATGGTTGATGTGAGATTCTGACAAATGCTTATGGGTTCTCTCATCTGGCCTTGCCACTAATATCATATTTTCACTTACTAATGACCATTTATCACATCAGCAATTTGTAAAAAAGTTTATAAAATAGTTTGTGGCATTAACATTTTTCCTTAATAAGATAAAAAATAATTTTCACAATAATTTGATAATAAAAATTAGGTGTCAAGCTGTTAATGATAAGTAAAAAAATGATATAAGTTATGAATACTAAATGGAAATTAGTAATAATCTATCAATTAAATTTTGTTGTAAAATTGTTATGAAAATATTGTATATTGTAGAACTGTTTTAAAATAATAATAATAAAGTTAAAGTTGATTCTTTGTGTTTGACCTTGAGGGAATTACGTTTCATTTAAGATTATTTTAATCTTTTATACGTGTAGTTTCTCACTTTCAGTCTTTGACAGCAACAGGTGTGCGTTAATTTTGTTTATCTTTTATATATGCCCGTATTTTACAAACCCTTTTTAACGTTTTTCAACATACACGCGAAGTATACTTTTACGCACAAGAAGTTTAAGAGTAAGATACGCTTATATACTAAGAAACAATAAAAAAATTCAACAAAAGAAAAAAAAAATTTGTGAGAGAGAGTACTGCCCCCTCCCCCCCCCCCCCCTTTTTTTTTAAGCTCAAGGACCCAATTGTCCAAAAAAAAGATTCCCCCTTTCTCTCTGTGGAAATTGCAGAAATAAATAAAATAAATAAAAGGAGTCATTAACTCTTGAACAGAATATATATATATATATATATATATATTGTGAAAAGAAGCAACTATTGAGCATCCGTAGTAGATGTTCTATAAAAAAATGTTATTTTAACATACCAAAAGTCTACTTTATTATTTTACTATATCATTTTATAACATTCCATTTATCGGATGTTTTATCATTCAATTCTATACATTAAAATAATATTTATTACACATTAAATAATATATTATCTCCTCCCTATCATCACCATCAACAACAATAATGGCACATCCACCATTGCCACAAAGAACGCCACCAACAAAGAACAACAACACCGACCAGCCACCACCGACACAAACCCACATCTACCAACACCACCTTAAAAAAAAAAAAAAAAAAAAAAAAAAAAAAAAAGAGAGAGATCAACACAACCACAAATCTCAAACCCATCAACACCATCCCAAATCTCAAATCCACAACACTATCCTAAAATCATCCAACCACCGCTCAAATTAGCCAACCATGACTTATATCAACCAAACACGACCCAAGACAACCATCCAAAAACACAAAACCACCAAACACAACCCACAACAACCACCCTGAAAAACATTGCCACAACCACTGCAAGAGAAAGAAGAGAGATCCGGCGTGAGTGTGTGAGATGGTGGAGGGCGAGATTAGAGAGACCTAGATGACTTGGATGGCAAGATGGTGGTGAGCGAGATTAGAGAGACCTGGATGGCGAGACAACGGCAGGCGAGATCGAGTAGAATTTGACAGAGGCAAGATTGAGATCGGCAGGCGACACAACCAACTCCACCACCGAAACCCAAAACTCAACCAACAACCCGCCAAAAACCCTAACCCAACTAACCTATCTACTATCTCAACCAATCACGACTCAGTCCATAGCTTTGCTGCTCGATAAAGAGAGAAGAAAGAAGATTTTTGGGTTTGATTTGAGGTGCAAAGAGAGAGAAAGATGTTTGAGGTTGAGGGAGGAGTTGGGAATCTAATCTGAAGAGGAAAGAACACTAGTTGGGAGAAAGAGACAGATTGTGAGGAGAGAGAAAAAATCAATTAAAGAAGTGAGAGCAGAGAGAAAAGTCGAAAAAAAAATAATAAATGCAAATGCCATTCTCGTTAAATACCGTGTCAAAATTGCAACGGTACTGTTCAATGTTGCAAAAATTTGACATATTTAACACGTCTGATAATGCTCCTTTTTTGTGCTTGATGTGCCAAATGTGCCAAATATTTGGCATTTGGCACATCTATTGTGGATGCTCTACAATCCTTTCTTAATTCATATTGTGGTGAGAACTACTCCTTTTCCCTATCAATTACAAGATTTTTATATACATTTCCCTAATATTAATTTTCCCTTTCAATTCATGGTCTTGTGTACATAAACATTGTTACAACTTACAAGTTGTATGTTACTTTTCTTGTTGAATAGCCACGTCTCAAACTTCACGTCAATTGATTTGATCAGATATCCCTCTTTCACGAAGTTTCCTCAATGTAATTTTCCATCGAAGGGTGACAGGGTTTCCTACATATTCTACATTTTCCACCAGGAGAAAAAAACTTCACGTCAATTGATTTGATTAGAGATCCCTCTTCCACGAAATTTCCTCAATGCAATTTTCCATTGAGTGTGACAGGGTGTCCTAGGATTGAGGTCCTGTGCAATACCTAGGGTATTGCATGGGGTGCAATTCTTTTAACATGAGCCGTTGATTTAATCTAACGGTTATAAAATTGAGCCAGGCCGGTGATCCGTGTGCTCATCTCTTTGCCAATTCAATTTGCTCTGCTCACCACTTCTTGCCTAAGCTTATCGTCAAATCCAAAAATTCAAAATATTTATCTCTTCCACCAAACCTTTGTCCATGCCTGAATCTTTATGGCTATAGCTAGCGACCACCAAATCCCACACCACCATCGCCCATCGGTGATACTTGCTGACGTGGCCTTCTCTTCGTTTCACTCTCTCTCTCTCTCACATTTGGGTTTCTATGTTTTCTCCTTCTCTTAAGCCCAGTTGTGGCCGAGCTTTTGCTTGCACCCACACCTATCGCCGTTGGTGGTGCTTCTCATCGACGTCACAAACACTGGTGGCCGTCTAAAATTTGTACAAATTTTCAATCATTCATATATACAAATATATATATATATATATATATATATATATATATATATATATATATATATATATATATTTCTATTTGTTGAGAAATTGTGCACCGCTGCACCGATGTAGAGAAAGAGACGTGATATTCAGAGAGAGAGAGATATATACATGGTTGTCAAAATCATGATCTGGATCGTAGGATTGCACGATTTTATAATCCCACCTCACCAAAACGTTTAGGATCGCATTAGGATTGTAAAAATGGTAGGATCGTACGTAGGATTGTATAGAATCATATAGGATCGTATGGGATCCTACTGATCCTACCAAAAACAAAAAAAAAAATTGTTTTATTTTTTATTTTTTTTATGGGATAAATTTTTTGTTTTGATGAAGCTTTAATGTTTTTTATTTTTTCATGTTGTGATGGTATGACTTTTTATTTTATTTTTATAAAATTATATTAACCTAAGCAAATGTTTTCTAGTTTCTAATTTACTTGTAATCAAAATGAATGAATGCTTTAACACTTCTAAATGAAAATTTTGATGTTAGCTTTGCTGCCTTTTAAGCTATAATGTTGTTAAATTTACTTGATCAATATACTAATTTGTGTTATAATATTACTAAAATATTTTTTTATATATAATTTTACCATTTATATTTGTATTTGTATATTGATTGATTGATTTTTTTGAGCATGCTCTTTAATTGTTCTTGAGTGATATAACTTGAATAGTTGAGTATGAAATTGTATCTTGATGTCTTTTGTAGCTCTAGTATACAAATATATAATGTCTACATAGATGATAAAATGGATGATGATGATTAGGAATTTAGGACGGTGGTCATGAGAACTTTAGAATAGAAATAATTAAATATTCACTTCACCTTAATATTCATCTTGGTTTTCGATCTCATATTGTAGTTAGCTAGTTTCTATTTCTTAACTTATTTTGGATTTCAAATTTGAAACTTAGAACTTGGATAATATTTTCCATATGTACGTTTTGATAAATATTTTGGTATTTTGTTGCTAATTAAACATTTATTGAACTTTTTTGATACATTGGATCAAAACTTAAATATATTTGTTTCGTTAGTATAGACTTTGTGATGTATGACATGCAAATTACATCATATGATGCAAATCTTAGTTTTTTTATGAATGAATTTATAATTTATGTGATTATTCAACATACAAAGTTATTATCAATGTGTTTTTTGCTTTAAATATGAAAATATGTAGGATCTTATGATTCACGATCCAATCCTACAATTTACGATCCTACTTACTTTCAACGATCCTACGTAGGATCCCGATTTTGGCAACCTTGTATATATATATATATATATATATATATATATATATACATTGACTTCAAAAAAAGAAAAAAAAAATTCTAAGGATCCTATTTTCATGTAAAACATGCTAAGTTGCTAAGCCTTCTTATGGAGTCAAACTTGCATACAGTTCAAATCTTCTATCTCACTCTTCCTGCTCCTTTACATTCTCCACAAATAAAAATATGTCACATGTCCATCTATTTTATTAAATGTTAATTTATGCCTTCTATTATTTCAATTTCCTAAAATAAATAAATATATAACCCAACATATTTAGGTAATTAAACTAATAGAATGCATAAATTTAGCATTTAATAAAATAGATGAACACGTAGCATATTTTTATTTGTGAAGTATATAATAAAGTACGAAGAGTGAGATATAAGATTTGGGCTTCTTTTAAACTTGCATGGTTTACTTGACTTGGAGATTAGACAGTACTGTCCTCCGTAGAAAAATCAAGATACAACAAATTAAGGGGCCTAGGACTACCTTAAGTTTCCTAATGCAGACAAAGTTACAGATAACGCTGTTGAAAATTTTTGCAAACAATTTGTCAAATTTAGGAGCCCAGGACTACCTTAAGTTTCCTAATGCAGACAAAGTTATAGATAACGCTGTTGAAAATTTCTGCAAACAATTTGTGGAAAAGATATTTAGCAGATTATATAACGCATATTAGATATTAGATGTTACTGTTCTTTGTCTTTTCATGTGAACTATGTTATTTAGACCCAAAAATGCGCAATTTATAAATTTTAGTAAACGCATTAAATCATGTTTTGAAACCATAATCCTAATTTTTTGTCCTAAATATGATAATCAAACCGGATTACCCACGCATTCAGATTGGCTGAAATCACAAACATTTATTTTATGATGTAACTTAATGAAAATTCATTGCAAAACATATATATATATATATATATATATTGATTTCAATAATTAATAGAAATCCTTCAACAAATATTTAGCGACACTGAAGCCTATATATACACACACATCATGTTAGAAAATATAAAGAAATGTAGAAAGATAATGAAGTGAAAGAATGACACATTACTTCAGTTATTTCTCTTCAAAGCAAAAATGCAAATATTGATCAAAAGTGATTCACTTCTACTAAGTATGTTAATTTTGAATAGCTTATCCAGTATATTTCCAAATGAGTTTCTACAATTAGTTATATCACAAATAATTAGCTAAATTGAAAAAAAAAATAGTTGTGTTAATTCAAGTAATTCGTGTTTAACGTAGCCTACAATGATTTAAAGCATTAAAAAATATTTTGTTTATAAATAAAGTACCAATATAACATATAAAGACAAATTTAACACAAAAACCTAATGGGTATGAGCTCAACAATGTTATATTAACCATTATTTCTTTCCATTAATATATAATGTGGGATTTTGAAACAATTAATAATTTAACATGGTATCAAAGTAAAAAGATTTTAAATTTGATCATTGTCTCCTCCACTTTATAATTTTTTTTTTTTTGAGACAAACGAGAGTGTCTAGACTTCTTTGAGTATCTAACTGTTATCTTGAGTGCATGCAATCCCTCCATCCCACGGACACTAGGTTATTACAAAGAACAATTCTATAGGAATAGCCTCAATATGGGGCAAGAGGTTTCGAACCAAAATCTTATAGATATCATGAGATTTTAAGAATCACTAAACCAACCAAGGGGTTTCTCTCTATATACTAAAGTCCTTTCGATTGTGATTCCTAATCTAACGGGATTGTCATTCACATTAGGCCGTTTAAACCAACCAAGGGGATATTCCAAGGACCTTATTTCGTGTGGACCATGCTAAGCCGCTTAAAGTCTTCTTATTGAGTCAAACTTGCCTATAGGCCGTTTAAATGTCTTCCACTAATTTTTGGAAAAGGCCTTAGCATGATTTACTTGACTTGGAGATTAGAGAGTACTGTCCTCCGTAGAATAACGCGTGTTGACGTTATTTTACTTGACTTTAGAGAGTGTTGTCCTTCGTGGATATATATATCACGGAAGTAATAGACATGGCAAAACGGGTTAGAATTTTCTGACCCGATCCGATCCGGTCCGAAAAATACTAGACCCGAATTCGATTTTTTGACCCGAAACAAAACGGGTTGACCTATGACCCGACCCATGTTTTTTATGGGACTGACTCGTGACTCAGCCCGAACCTGAACCATTTTTTTAAAACTTTTTTTTTTTTTTTGGTAAAAAAATAGTGAAATTAAGACAATATTGGTTTAATTGTTTATTGTGAGTTTTAAGGGAATAATTGATATATTTACATAACTGCATGCAAATTAATTGAAAGATAAATGGTTGAGTATTCTATAATAAGTAAAGATTTTTAGATATCAAATAGTAGAGTACATTTCAAGATAATCGATTACGAGAGAGTTAAAAATAGATTTAAAATTGTAGACATGTGTGAGACACATTCACAAGTGTGAAAATTGTAAAGCCAAAGTATCAAATTAGCATAAATTATTAATACTTGACCTATTTTTTTAACAATTTATGTTCAAAATAAATGGCTTTTCAAAATAAATTATGATATTTCCTAGAGTGTGTGCTACTTAGCAATGATATGATCTTCGTAAAAGAGACCATGTATAAATAAATAAGCAATCAAAGTTTAATATATATCTCAAATTGAAATAGAGTGCCAACCACAATTGATAATAGATTATTAAATTAATTTTCAAAATTGTAACTTTCTTATATGTTTTTATTCTTTATCAAATGAGTTATCCAATAAATTATTCGTAATTTTTTTTTTTTTGGAATGTTGATATTGTGTAAAAATAAAACTTGTGTATTTGTTTTACTAATCTTTGGGTTATTTTTTTTTAGATAGCAATGTTAAGATTTGTATAATTTTAAAATTATTGAATAATTATTAATAAGTTTAACTAAGTGCATTATTGATATAAGTGGTGAATTCAAAATAATGCATTTTATATCAAGTAATATGTTGCATAACTTTCCAAATGACAAACACATATCGTTTTCTTTATGAAAAAAAAAAAAAAAAAATCATGTGAAAAATATGGGTCAACCTGACCCAACCCAAGCCTACTTACAACCTGATTAACCCGAACTCGTTTTTAACCCACTTAAGATGACCCGTTTTTGACCCGTGACCTGTTTGACCTGCAACCCGATTGACCTAACCCGAACTCAACTCTACCCGCCCGTTTCGCCATGTCTACTTAGAGCTAGGGCTGTCCAAACCCGACCAGAGCACGAAAATCCGGTCAAACCGTCCGACACCGACCCGATTCTAGCCCGAATCGAAGGTCCAGTCGGTCAACAGCAGGTTTCCGTTCTCAAAAACCAACATCGGTGGGTCGAGTGGTGGGTTTACATCTCCAAAACTCGAGCAACTCGAACCCGACCGGTGCTGTAAAAAAATCTGGCCAAATCTTGCAAAAACAAGCCAGATCCGGTGAGATCTCGACAGATTTGGCAAGATCTCGACTAAATCTGGTTCAATTTAGCCAAATTCGGAAAAATCCCAGCAATTTTTAGCGAAAAATGCAGATTTTGGCGAAATTTTTGGCGATTTTTCCAATTTCGTGCAAGATTTTCTAGATTTTTCAGCAATTTTTTTTTTAGATACTTTTTTTTATTCTGGCATTCGACCCGACCTGACCGATGCTCACCCTCACTCGAAAGCGACTCAACCGATTTTTTCAGCGGTCAGTTTTAGGTTCGAGTGTGGTTGGGTCCAAAATCAACCCGACCCAACCCGTGGACAGCCCTACTTAAAGCAACCGCATTAGTCCATGGATAATCTTGCAAAATACAAAAAGCAGTTCATTTTACACATTTTGACCAAAAAAAAAAAAAAAAACAAAAATATCGGTGGGTGTAAAATTATGCATAAATGCACAAGAGCTATAGTAACCGTGCATATATGCACGGTTACTATAGCTCTTCTATACGTTATTTTAATAATTTCTAATTCCGCTTCTTTTTTTTTTTCTCTTCTCCTTCTGCAAACCAACACCTTTATCATTTGCTTCTTCCTTTGATACACACACTCCCACAGATGCAAAATCAAAAATCAACCACAAAAATAAAAAATCAACCACAGACACCACAAAACCAAACACACCATACACGGACACACCAACAGAGATAGAGAGAGGATCGGCGCTTGTAGATCGGCATTTGTGGTGGATCGGTGCTTGTGATGGATCGGTGCTTGTGGTGGATCGATGCTTGTGGATCGGCGAGTATCAATGCTTAGATTGAAATTCTTCTCGTTGTGCTTGGTTCGGAGTTTTAGAGAGAAGAGTTTCTCATTGTGCTTGGATCGGAGTTTCGGATGGAATAAATCAGTGCCGTGCTTGGATTGGAGTTTCAGAGAGGAGTTTGGAATAGAGTTTCAGAGTCTCGTGAGTGGAGAGAGAGAGTTTGAGATAAAATAATAATAAAAGTGAGAAAAATGATTATTTAAATAAAATAGATGAGAGAATAGACAAATTGATGTGGGTATTTTATAAAAATAGACATGTAAAATAGAAAAAGTAGGCTTTTAGTGTAAAAGAAAAGGAAAGTTTTACACTAACTGATGTGGTTGCTCTTACAGCCATTAAGCCATAAATGGATTACAAGAGGCTTATCGTAATGTCGATGCTTTTCTTTAAGGGTTCGGTAAATGTATGCTTTTAAGGTACATATTAATCATTTATTTTGAGAAAGTTTTTTTATGAAAAATTGAAAAAGTTATCAAAATAGTGAATTACCTTTTTGTTTTTTCTATAAAAAATTTCTTAAATTACTAATACATGCCCTAAGGGCACACGTTAATAAATTCTTTCTTTCTGTTTTTGTTTCTCTCATCTACAATGGTGATTGCTGACCCAAGCAATATCATCCCACCAGCCTCTAAATTATGGAGATTGCCATCTAAAATTAATACAATTTTTGAATCATTCATACATACATATATATATATATATATATATATTGATTTAAAAAAAAAAAAAAGGAAAATTCTAAGGATCCTATTTTCATGTAGAACACGCTATGTCGCTGGTCTTCTTATGGAGTCAACCTTGCATACAGGGCCTTTTAAACTTCCATGGTTTACTTGACTTGGGGATTAGACAGTACTGTCCTCCGTAGAAAAATCAAGATCCAACAAATTTTGGGGCCAGGACTACCTTAAGTTTCCTAATGCAGACAAAGTTACAGATAACGTCGTTGAAAATTTCTACAAACAATTTGTCAAATTTAGGGGCCCAGGACTACCTTAAGTTTCCTAATGCAGACAAAGTTACAGATAACGTCGTTGAAAATTTCTACAAACAATTTGTCAAATTTAGGGGCCCAGGACTACCTTAAGTTTCCTAATGCAGACAAAGTTACAGATAACGTCGTTGAAAATTTCTACAAACAATTTGTCAAATTTAGGTGCCCAGGACTACCTTAAGTTTCCTACTGCCGACAAAGTTACAGACAACGCTGTTGAAAATTTCTGCAAACAATTTGTGGAAAAGATATTTAGCATATTATAAACTTAAACATATATTTTTAGTTTTTAAACAATATTATATGTATTTTTACACATTTTTTTATCTCATATTTTCAAAAAAAACTGAAAACTGTTGTTTAAACACACGTACCAAACGACCTAGATGTTGCTGTCCTTTGTCTTTTCATGTGAACGATGTTATTTAGGCCCAAAAATGCACAATTTATAATTTTTAGTAAACGCATTAAATCATGTTTTGAAACCATAATCGTAATTTTTGTCCAAAATATGATAATCAAACCGGCTACCCACGCATTCAGATTGGCTGAAATCACAAACATTTATTTTATAACTTAATGAAAATTCATTGTAAAACAAATATATATATATATATATATATATATATTGATTTCAATAATTAATAGCAAAAATCCTTCAACAAATATTTAGCGACACTGAAGCCTATATATACACACACATCATATTAGAAAACATAAAGAAATGTAGAAAGATAATGAAGTGAAAGAATGACACATTACTTCAGTTATTTCTCTTCAAAGCAAAAAAGCAAATATTGATTCACTTCTACTAAGTATGTTAATTTTGAATAGCTTATTCAAGTATATTTCCAATTGAGCTTCTACAATTAGTTGTATCACAAATAATTAGCTAAATTGAAAAAAAAAAAATAGTTGTGTTAATTCAAGTAATTTATGTTTAACGTAGCCTACAATGATTTAAAGCATAAAAAAATATTTTGTTTATAAATAAAATACCAATATAACATATAAAGACAAATTTAAAATAAAAACCTAATAGGTATGAGCTCAACAATATTATATTAACCATTCTTTCTTTCCATTAATATCCAATGTGGGATTTTGAAACAATTGTTAATTTAACATGATATCAAAGTAAAAGATCTTAAGTTCAATTACTATCTCCTCCATTCTACAAACTTTATTATTATTATTTTAACAAACTAGAGTGTCTAGAGGCCCGTTTGCTACATGTATTTAAAAACTGAAAATTTTTGTTTGAAAACATTTGTGAAAATATGTGTGGGTGAAAAAGTGCGTATAAATACGTGAAATATTGTTTAAAAACTAAAAGTGGTTATTTGGAAACACAAACCAAACACCCCCTAGACTCGGAGGCGGAGCCGAGGGGGTCGAGGGGGGGCCACTGCCCCCCCTAGCCCACCCAAATTTTTTTTTTTTTTTTTTTTGATACTATCATTTTTATTTTCAGTTTTGAAGGTGAGAACAGTTGTTGGTTTTTTTTTTTTTTTTTTTTTAATTGACTCGTTTTGGTTGCTGATGAAGTTGTGAAAAATGAAATATATGTATATATATTTTATACTTGTTTTCCTAATCATTAATGGAACAAAATCACCTTAGCTACTTAACATATTTGTTGTTTCTATTTTTTTTCTTTTTAAATACATAAGATATATGTGCATAAAATGCATATATCTTATACAAGTTTTGCCCCCCCTCAACTCAAATTCTAGCTCCGCCACTGCCTAGACTTCTTTGAGTATCTAACTATTATCTTAGGTGCATGCAATTCCTCCATCCCACACACACCAAATCATTGCAAAGAAAAATTCTATGGGAGTAGGCCCAATATGAGAGCAAGAGATTTTGAACTAAGATTTTATGGATATCATGAAATCTTAAGAACCACTAAACCAAGTAAGGGTTTCTCTCTACAAACTAAAGTCCTTATGTTTGTGATTCCTAATCTAACAAGATTGTCATTCACATTAGAGACCAATAGAACCCTCTTTATGTTTTAATGATTAGTCTTTATAAACTCCATCCATCGTGGAGTTCGTTGCTTACAATTATTTACCCTTTTACTGATTCACCTCTCATCATATTGGTATTTTCCCATAGAAAAAAAAAAAATCATATGTGTATTTTAAACCACTCATATTATTAAATAAATAAATAAAATCTCAGCACATATAATTATAATTAGGATATTCCAAGGACCCTATTTTCGTGTGGACCACGTTAAATCTCTTAAAGTCTTCTTATGGAGTCAAACTTGCCCACAGGCCATTTAAATGTCTTCCACTAATTTTTGGAATAGACCTTAGCGTGATTTACTTGACTTGGGTATTAGAAAGTACTGTCCTCTGTAGAATAACCATGACTGTTTATGATATGTAATTGTCTTCGTTATTTATTGCTATAAAAAAAAAAAAAAAGAAAAGAAGAGAGAGAATAACGTGTGTCGACGTTGGTTTACTTGACTTTAGACAGTGCTGTCCTTTATATCACGGAAGTAATGAAGTGTTAATTCGGGTCTCCTACAGCCATTGAGGCATAAATGGATTACAAGACTTCCATTAGGCTTATCATAATCTCGATGCTTTTCTTTCTGTTTCTCTCATCTACAATGGTGATTGCTGACCCAAGCAATATCGTCCCACCGGCCAGTGAGTCATTTAATTAATCTAAGTGTGTTCTCTCCCGCATGGTTTAAAAGTTTTTTATGAACTAGTTTTATATTTATCCAATTTCTTGTTTTGCTTGCAGAAAAGAAGAGTTCCTTGCCACGAGCAATTGTTGTCCAAAGGAAAATTAATGTGAAACCCCCGGTTGAGGGGTCAAACCGTGATCCTCCTGTTCATGTTCGTTAATATTGCTAAGATATCCATGAATTATTTAGCATCCATGGGACGTTGTACTCACTCGTCCATCATTTATATGAAATGAGAGTACTGGATTGTTGTATTCCGAAGATACTGAATAATTTTCTAAGATTGTGGCAACATTCATGGAGTTGTTATGTAATAAGTAGACTAAAGTACACATTCGGTATTAAAGTTTGGGTTGTTCTTATTTTGATCATTTATATTTCAAAATTTTAATCTTGGCCTTTATGATTAATTCCATTTTTGTATTGTCTATTTTTATTAACTTTCTAATGACACCTCATAAAATTTGGGTGATATACTGATATGTTTTAATGAAACACACTTATTTGGCAGTTAATGGTTAAATTACTAAGAGCAATTGCATTAGCTAGTATAAAATAGAAAAAATTGAAAATTTTACATATTTTTGCTCAAAAATTATCACATCAGTGGATCATAATAATGTGCATATACAAAATTGCTACAATAATTGTGTACATTTGGCCCAAATTGGCAATTAACTCCAATTGCCAAACTATATGGTTAGTTGGCAACATTTCAAAACTATATTGATGGTTTTTAGGCCCCTTAAAACAATTGATTTAACCTAGGTAATTAGCCAAGTTGTTACTTAGTCCAATTTAACAAATCTAGGTTATCACAATAACAAAGATCATATCATGCAAAGCAGCGGAAAGATAAATAACACAAAATATGATCACCTAGGAAACCAAACAGGTAAAAACCTGGGGAGTATTTGACCTAGCTATCCTTAAGGTAAACTTGAATCCACTATCTTGAAAGAATCGAAGTTCATACAATAAGAGTTACAAGCCCCCACGCTCGATTTCTTATTGCTACCAACCAGTAGAACTTACTGACACGACCACGTACAAGCTTTGAATCCATGGACTCCTTCTTTCTTGGATTCACCACCAGATACAAGCACACCCGCTTGTGTTTTCTTTAAGCTTCAATGGCAGAACTCGAGTTGATCATCAAGGTGTAGATAAATCTTCTCATTGAAAACCCTAAGTTTGTGTAAAGGAAAGCTCCTCTAGATCTCACAAGAGATTTACACAAACCGCAATATTAGCAACACTAAAACGTGGCTAGGGTTTGCCTTTTATACTTAGAACAAATTAGAAAACCCTAAAACGTTTTAAAACAACTAGGGCTGAGTTGGAAAATCTGCAAAAAAAAACATTTTGCCCGAGCTTCAATCGATCAAGCCAGACTCAAATGCATAAAACTTTTCTGCATTAGCTCGATTCCAACTTTACATAATTGCATAACTTTGAGCAAGACTAAAACACTTCTAAACACATTGTTTTGATCATGGTTTGCCAACAATACATATTAGAGTTCTAAATACATAAATACCTAAGTCTTTAGAACCTAACATATATTTTTAACTAACATTTCGAGTTTAAAAGACTCAATTTAGGACTTGTAAATCGAGCCTCAAAGATTAGGTTTCCATGTTTTGATTTGGCATTTTTCCACGTGACATCTACCTGGAACATGAGTATTAGAGGCTCAAGTTATATCTTGACCCTTTGAGTGTCAATTTTTGTTTTCTCAAAATGACGTGGATTATCCACATGGAAGTCACCTGGAAATTGAGTCTCTAAGACTCGATTTCGTAAAGGGCTTATTCAAAATTAAACAAACCACGATACCCTCTCCACTCTCACACCTCTCTCACTCACCCTTTCCAATCTCACTTATGTAGGGAATTAATCCAAATTCCCAACCTGTGAGAAACAAGAAAATAGAGAAAACATATGCCAAAGAAAAACAATCACACGCACAAGATAGTATTTACGTGGTTTCACAATTTGCCTACGTCCACAGAGTTGCAAGGATTTCACTATTATTAGGGAAAAGTACAAAGTGTGGCTACAAATATTCTTTCTCTCAAGAACACGGCAACAACACCCATAATAAAACCCTAATAACCAAAACTAGACTTGGTAAATCTCCTATTAAAAACCACGCAATATTATTTGGATCGGGTCGGATCGTCAAACCGGATCAAACAAAACTAGGCTCCACAAATCCCAACAAATCTCTCACTTGGAGACTAGTTCAATCACCAACATCAACCGCAATCCTCCAAAACACAATCCCTCATCCTTGCAACTCATCCTCCCGTCCTCAAACTAGAAGACCAACTAAAGTTGCACACTGCTTCAACTTTTCAATAGTGACACCCTTAGTCAACATGTCTACCGGATTTTTAGATCTACAAATCTTCTCAAGTATTACTAGCAAATCTTCTCAAGTATTACTAGCTTATCTTCAACAAGGTAACAGATAAAGTGGTATTTTGTTTGTATATGCTTCGACTTTGAATGAAAAGCCGAATTTTCGGCAAGAAAGATTGCACTCGACCGTCACATGTAGAATGCCCATCTCCTGCTTCTTACCCAATTCATCTAAGAAATCATGTAGCCAAATCATCTCCTTTCCAGCTTCAATTGCTGCAACATACTCAAACTTCAGTAGTAGACAAAGTGACAATCTTTTGTAGATTTGAAGCCCATAATATAACTGTACCACCCAGAGTAAAAACAAATCCAGTAGTACTCTTTCTATTATCAATGTCACTAGTAAAATCAGCATCTACATAACCCTGCAGCTTCAAACTTGCACCAATAAAGCAAAAACACGTATTTGATGAACCCTTCAGATATCTCGGAAATCCACGTGATCGCCTCCCAATGCTACTTTACAGGCCTACTCATAAATCTGCTTACAACTCCCACTGCATGTGCAATGTCCGGCCTTGTACACACCATAACATACATCAAGTTGCCAATAGCTAAGGCATAGGGCACCTTGCTCATATAGTCCCTTTCTTCTTCTGTCTTCGATGCCTGTTCTTTGCTTAGTTTGAAATGACTACCCAAGGTGTGTGCCTACTGGTTTAGCTTTATTCATGTTGAACCTCATCGAGAACTTTCTTCACATACTTTGACTGTGAAAGTTTCAATGTACCATTAGCCTTGTCTATAATGATTCTCATACCAAGGATTTGTTTTGCAGCTCCTAAATCCTTCATTGCAAACTGTTTGGACAATTGCTTCTTCAGATTATTAATCTCCTCAATGCTAGACCCTGTAATAAGCATATCATCCATATACAACAGTAATATGATATAAGAATTGTCAAAAAACTTAACATAGCAACAAAGATCAGCTTCACATGTCTTGAACCCAATTCTATGCATAAAACTCACAAATTTCTTGTCTGTCTAGGAGCTTGTTTTAGGCCATACAAGCTCTTTCTTAGTTTGCAGACTAGATTCTCTTGTCCTTGAGCAATGAACTTTTCTCGATCAATCATGTAAAGGTCTTCCTCCAAGTCTCCATGAAGGAATGTTGTCTTCACATCTAACTACTCAAGATGTAAGTTTTAAGTAGCCATCATTCTCATTACCAATCTGATTGTTGACATCTTCACAACTGGAGAAAATATCTCTGTGTAGTTAATGCCCTCCTTCTCTCAAAACCCTTTAACAACTAATCTGGCCTTATGACGTTTGCTACCATCATGTTCATTCTTTATTCTGTATATTCACTTGTTGTACAAAACCTTCTTTCCTACTAACAATTCAAATAATTCCCATGTTTGATTCCCCAACAAGGAATCCATCTCATCCTTTATGGCTAACTCCCACTTGTTTGAATTCTCATTTTACAAGGCTTCATCATAACATTCTAGCTCATCACCATCAGTCAACAGGAGATAATTTAAAACAAGTAAATAACGCTGTGGAGGTCTAATATTCCTAAAAGATTTGTGAACTTGAGCTATAGGTGTACTCGGATCTACCTGTGAATTTACATTCTCCTTATCTTCTTCACCCCTTTTCTAGATAGAACTTTCAGTCAATTCATCTAAGTTGACAAACTCAGATTTTTTTTGATCTATCTCTGTAACATCTAACATTATAGTTGACCTGTCCTTGTACACAACCTGTTTATTAAATATTACATTTCTACTTCTGATGATTTTCCTATTTTGTTCATCCCAAAACCTATAGCCAAATTTCTCATCACCATAGCCAATGAAAAAATATATTTTAGACTTTGCATCAAGTTTACTATGAGCATCAAAATCAATATGAACATATGAAACACAACCAAAAACTTTTAAGTGTGATAATTTTACCTCTTTACCGCTCCAAACCTCCTCGGGAAGTCTGAACTTCATGGGAACCGATGGTCCTCGATTTATCGGGTAAGTCAGTAGTGCTAACAGCATTAGCCCAGAAAATTTTTGGTAGTCCAGTATGCAACCTCATACTTCTAGCACGCTTATTGAGAGTTCTGTTCATGCGCTTAGCCACACCATTCTCACGTGGTGTCCCAGGAATGGTTTTTTCCATCCTAATTCCCTGTGCAACACAATACTCACTAAACTCTCCATTTATGTACCCTCCTCCATTATTTGACCTCAAACATTTTATTTTCAAATTTGTTTTTGTCTCAACCATGGCCTTCCATTTCTTAAAAGTTTCACATACATAAGATTTATTTTTCAAAAAATAAACCCATAACTTTCTGCTTGAGTCATCAATGAAAGTGATGTAGTACCTTGAACCATCAAGGAATGTAACCGGAGAAGGTCCCCGCAAATCAAGATGTACTAATTCCAATTTTTCAGCCTTTGGTGTCTTGCCAGTTTTCAAGAAGCATACCTTTTTCTGCTTTCCTAAGATGCGACTTTCACACATGTCAAAATCAATGGACTTCAATTCTGTTAGTTTTCCTTTTGACAGCAACATCTTCATTCCTTTCTCACTTATGTGACCAAGTCTACGGTGCCATAGGCTTGTATTAGTACTTGCAAAGAAGAATCGTAATTGTGTCTCTTGGACTTGAGATCATATATAGAGTATCAGTCTTCTTTCCACGAGCTAATACCCTAGCTCCCTTTGTAACCTTCCAAGTACCACCAACAAATAGTATTGCATGTCCTTCATCATCAAGTTGTCCAACAAAAATAAGATTTCTCCTCGGAGTCGTCGAATATGTTGAACCTTCTCCAAGAATCAAACAGATCTATTGAGCAACAATATCCGGATGTCTTCCATACCTACAACATTCAAGGCCAACTATCACCAAATACACCTTACCAAAATTACCCGCAACATAATTCTGTATGATTTCTTGGTGTGGAGTAGTCTTGAATCCAAAACCCAATCATCAAGTGGACTATCTACTATAAGAAGTAAAGCATCCTGTACTTCTTCTCTCACATTCTGATTAGTAGAATCATCTTCATTCTTCTTCTTAGGACTTTTGCATTGCCACCTAAAGTGACCTATTTTCCCACAGTTCTAGCATTGTACTTGTTGACCTAATCTAGATTTGCTTCTGTTCCGATTAGAATTTCTAGATTTTGATCTGCCCTGGTTTGAATTTCTGTCATTACCTCTCCCTCTTGTCTCAAGGTTTAGGCGTAACCAAATTTTGAGGTTTTGCCTGCATCTCTTCTCCTCGATCGAAATTAAATAGAATTGCTTACTACCATCCTCATTGCCTCCCAACTGTTTAGTAAAGAAGCCAAAATGATCAATGCATGGATCTCATCATCAAAATCAATTTCTATATACGACAATTGATTTGTGATAGTGTTAAATTCATTCAGATGTTGTGCTACTGATGCATTCTCTGCCATCTTCAAATTAAACAGTTTCTTCATCGATGCACCTTGTTGTTTGTTGTGACTTTTCATATATACCGGACAAAGCCTTCATCGATCTGTTTGTGGTCTTCTTCTTTACAACATTGTGTGCAATGACCTAGATAGAGCTAACCTAATAACTCCTAGAACCCGTCTGTCAAGAAGCGCCCATTCCTCGGCTTTCATAGTCTTAGGTTTTGTCCCTAAAAGAGGCAGATGCAATTTCCTCCCATAGAAATAATCTTCAATCTGCATCCTCCAATACGTGAAGTCTGTGCCATCAAACTTTTCTATTCCGGATGCCTTTCCCGCTTCCTTTGCCATTGCTCCCACTCAAACCAAACCCTAGGCTCGATACAGGTTGTAGGGAATTAACCCGAATTCCCAACCTATAAGAAACAAGAAAATAGAGAAAACACACGCCAAAGAAAAACAATCACATGCACAAGACAGTATTTACATGATTCAGCAATTTGCCTACGTCCACGGAGTTCCAAGGATTTTACTATTATCAGGGAAAAGTACAAAGTGCAGCTACAAATATTCTCTCTCTCAAAAACACGGCAACACCACCCACAATAAACCTTAATAACCAAAACTAGGCTCACTAAATCTCCTATTAAAAACCACGCAATATTATTTGGGTTAGGTTAGGTCATCAAACCAAATCAAACAAAACTAGGCTTCACAAAGCCCAACAACTTAGTCTCCACTCTTATACACCCTCTCCACTCTCACTCAGCCTCCACTCCCATGCACCCTCTCCACTCTCACTCGCCCACTCTCATGCACCTCCACTCTCACAACATTCTCCAATTCTCTCAGGTGTGCTTTTTTTTTTTTCTCCTGAACCCACTTTTGAAGTAGATTTTCTTTGCACTAGCTTCAGTTGTTTTTCTTATTGTGTGATTTTTTCATGTGGGTTTGTCTACGTCTATCTGCATCTAAAATGTTATTTGTTTGTTTTTTTCTTTTTTAGGTTGGGTTTAATGAATCACAAGATTTGGGATTGTATGTTTTGTTTTGTTTTACTTATATTTCTATTGTTGGTAAAGAATGTAGGAGAATGTCTAATTATTGATTAATATTGCTATTGGGTCCCTCTATTTTACTCTTTTTTTTTTTTTTTTTGGACTTCTCACATTCATGGTTTGGCAGGAGTATCAATTTCATAATTTTAGTATTTTTTCTTTATTTCATAAATATTTGATTGATATTGATTGGTCACCATATATAGTCTCTGTTGTATTATTTTTTGGTTTCATAAATGGCTTTTGAATAAGACTGATTACTTGGTGGGCTTTTGGGCCTCGAGGATTATGTTAAAGTACAATTTGGAGAGTTTGAAGATTGTAGAGAGGTTGAAGTACTTGGATTTGTCTAGGAATGAGATGTTTGGGAAGTGCCTAATGGGGTTTCAAAGCTTGAAAAATTGAATGTAAGTTATAACCATTTGTGTGGGAAGCTTCCTGTGACTAATTTCTCAGCTAGTGCTTTTTGGGGGAATGATTGTTTATGTGGTTCCCCATTAGCAGCATGCAAAAGTGTTGCATGGTTGAGATGTTTATGGAAATGCCACTAGACTTGGAAAATCGAATAAATTTTTTCTATAGGGAAACCGGAAAACAAAATGTGGAAGTTGGAATTATGTAATGGCACTTTGATGTAATTTTCGTTCTTGCCTTTTTTAATTGATCTATGTTAATATTACTCTTTGGAAAATTTTGAACTCAAAATGATGGTGAAATTGTTTTTGCCATGGAGGATGTTAGATATAAGTTTTCTACGAGTGAATACTGAATCTTAATAAATTCTATTTCAAATAAGATCTTAGGTACTCTATGCAATTGAATTCAATAAATTTTTAGCTCAATTGGTTGGCATTTTTTGGTGTTCTCAATAGAAACATCTATAGTTTAAAGATTGCAATAAAAAATAAAACTGTGTGGACAAAAAGAAAGAAGGAAGGTATTTTGTGCAAAATTTCTTGGATCCATTTTGGATAAAAGCCCTTAATAATGGTTGCATTACATGGCCGCCCTTTCAATTAGGAATTAGAGCAAGGGCTCTTTCAATTAGGAATTAGGAATTATAAGTTATCTTGTTTGGACGTAGATTTGGCTTGCATTTGTTGTATATTGCGGGACTAGCTAAACCTATTGAAGATTTTGTCTAGGTTTGAAAGTTCAATTTTGTGTATAAACACCCTTGAACGTTTAGACCCCCAAATTACAACTTAACCAATTCAAGCTTTATGACAAACAACTAGTGTGCGGAAAATGAACATAAGCTATAAACAGAATTGGAAATCAATCTAAGCCAATTATAAATCACATCCACAATAGAAAATAAAAGGCAAAGATAAAGGGAAGAAAGATGCAAACACAAGGACAACACACGATGTGTTATCGAAGAGGAAACCGAAGCCCTCGGCGTAAAACCTCTCCGCCGCCCTCCAAGCGGTCAATAATCCATTAGAAAATGTAGTTGGGATACATGAACAGTAATAGACCCTCCAAGCCTAATCTACTCGATGTACCTAAGCCCTCCAAGTTTCTTGCTCCAACGAGGTTGCGCCGAACCTTTTTCTTTTCTAGCTTACCGGATTCCGCTATAATCCATAGCATCCGCCATCCTTGGCATCTTCCAATGCTTCCCAAAGTTCCAAAAACACTCAACACTCTAAATGGGTGTGGGTAGTGTTTGGATAGAAATCTCCTCTCAATAGGTATGACAATGAGAGAGGGAATGAGAAGAGACTACAAAGATTTCTCTCTAAGAATGAGTAGCTCTCTCTAATTAGGTGGGTGTTTTGAAGAAACCTCTCTTAGGGTTTTTCTTTCTGAATAGCCACACATATTTTGTGGGAATGAAGGGTATTTATACTGGTGTGAGAATGGAATACGAAGAGTCGCTTTTCCAAAAACAGGGGTTGGTGGCGACTTGACCTCGTGACTTGACCGAGTCGCGAGTTCAAGCCGCGAGCTAACTTAATGGTCGATCCTGGATTTTTGTCCTGTAGTGCTCCAAGTGGCATGACTGTTCAACTCCCCTGCATGCTCTGCGCATGTGCAACTTTTGGCGGCTTGCAAGCCGCGAGCCTCCCGCGAGTCTCTGCTTCACCGCACTGTCTTGAGCATTTCTTCACACTCTCTCACACACTACCCTTACATGATTCCCACCTAAATACAGGGTTTCTAAGTGTTGTATTACAAACAAATTTGTCATGGAATAAAGCCAACACATGGTTGATTAAATTCAACCTTACAATCTCCCCCTTTGGCTATTCCATGACAAAACACCCTAAAACAGACTCTAGACTTAAACGTGAGTTTGGGAACAATGGCAAAACTCATTCACACCTAAATCTAGAAGTTGTGCAGCTCTTGAATCATATGAGCATGAATCTCCTGAAATACAACAATACACCATGATCATTGTATGCAGAAAAGTATGAAATGCATATGAAGCAAGCTATATGTGATCAAGCAAAAATAGAGTTAAGAAACAAACCATGGCTAGAACAACAAAGCAATCACTACAAGGTAGTGACCACAATGCTCATTCACACTTGGAATGAACACTTGAACAAACAAGTAAACAAGCTCAATGCAAGTCACTTGCATGTTCTACACTCAACCAATGCACAATACATTAAGTATATACATCTAGGAACAATCCTACAAGGGCACAAAAGTGGCAGTACTTAACAAGAAAATGCATGACATTTAGTTAATAGTACTGATTTGACAAAGTATAAAAGGCTGCATAAAGCATGGTACAGACCATAAAGCCTACATAAAATGATATCAAACCCTAAAAGCTTACAAAAGCAACTTGGTACAAAGCACATTATATTGAATAAAAACTTAAACAATATAAACTAAAAGTGCTTAAAGTTTCTCCCCTTCAAAATGATGAGAAGTCATGATGCACTAGGAACATATATACTTGTAACTCAAAAACACATGCACAAAATACATTAGACCCTTAAAGTAATGCAAGTAATAAAAGGACAAGTATAATGTAACTAGTAAATTGCGATCAAGTAAACATGATGTGAAACATGTGAGCAACTTGATCATACACCAAAACAGTCATATAGAAATGACTACAATGATCACATAGCAAAGCAAATGATCATCCGAACATGCATTCAAAGAAGCACAATAGCATAGGGATATATGCATGTCCAAAGCACTAACATGATGCAATGAGAACAACAAAGCATAACTCAAAGCACCATAAAGCCAACAAGAAAACAAACAGAACAAAGTTTTCTAATCAACACAATGTCTTCTCCCCCATGGTATATGCATATCCATTATGGAAAATCTCTCCCCCTACAAATGTGCACGAGAAATAGAATCTCCCCCTAAGGATGTGCACAAAAGTCAAAACAAGAGTCATATAGAAATGACAAAACACTCTGGTATACTCACTAGAGTATACTCTCCCCCTTTTTGTCAAGAATAGACAAAGGGTCAAGGAGAAAAGAGGGCAAGAGATGAATGAACAAACAATGATAATGATGCATGAGGGGTGCAAGATGAATGAGAAAATGAAGCTCAAACCTAAGACAAAGTAACATGCTACAAAGCATAAGGTAAACATGATATGCTAGGATGAAGAAATAAGGTAAAGACAAATGCATGACAAGGGTAACAAAGGTGTGTGCAAGAGGTGGCTAAGTGCAATGCATGACCAATGCATGAAAAATGCACATGAGGGGTAAAATGTGCAAAATACACAACCAATGAACCAAACATGTTCCTAATGAGGAAACATGAGAAACCCCAAAGTTTGATACTCATTGGAGTCCAAACAAGCGAGAAAATGTCTAAGAGGCATTTTATCAAACACCTAGCATGCACACTATGAACAATAATGTGAAACAATGCACGAACATCATGAAATTCACCCTTAATACATGTTCTTTCTGCCACAAGGGGCCAACATCCAATGCAAATCAACAAAAGAAACCAATCCCATGAAGAAATTTAACAAAAATTAAGTTTTCCCAACCCCTATGATAAAAATCTCTATCAAGAGCACAAAACTCTCCAAAACATAATCTAAGGATCAAAATTAATGAAAAGAGTTTATAAATACCTTAGAAATGTTAATGGAATGAAAAATCATTCAAATTGGTTGGGTTTTGATGTAAAAATATTGAAAGAGGGGTTTTAGAGAGGATGGGAGAGGTTTAAAACAAGTTTCCCACAAAAAGCCCTTTCAAAAGTCAAGTTTTACAGGCGTTTCACGATCGGGCGAGTCGCGAGGTTCAGTTGCGAGTGAGTCGCGAGCAAGCCGCGAGTCACAAGTTTCAGTCGCGAAAATTTTCACGAGTCGCGAGTGAGTCGTGAGCAAGCCGCGAGTAAGTCGCGAGCAAGCCGCGAGTGAGTCGCCAAAAGCTTCGGGATGAACTCGCGACTCGGGTTTCGCGACGGGCGAGTTGCCACCTGAGCCGCGAAAAACTCTGACACCTGTTTTTCAATACAGAACATGTTTAAACAATGAAAAACAAAGTAAACACTAAACATGAACACAAAGAGTGATAAAAATCACTTCCAAAAACATATAAAATGATCAAAAATCTTTTTGGATTGAACCATATATGATTGAACACACACACATCACATTTAGACAAGTACAATCTAACAAATGAATAAGACATTCATTGAACATTAAGCATGTGTGTTGTGTGTGTGTATCAAATGTGGAATAGTCCTTAGTCTAGAGTGAAGCTTCAATGATCAATTCAATCAAGTCATACACAACTAGTACTAAGTCAAGTGGTTTATCTCAATTATAGAAATGAACATATATGACCTCCCACAAAAAAATGATTACATAAAATTGAAGCTTTTCATTTGGCTTCTTACAATTCATATCATTTGATCATTTTGAATCAATATAACTCATTTTGAGCAATACATCTCATTTTTGAGATTGATGCCTGAAATTTTTGATATTTCAATTTGATGAACAAGCCTTTGGCTTTTGGGCATCAAACAATTTCAATACATGTCGCTTTCCCTTTTTCCTAGTCAAATACTAGTATATGCGACGGCTTTTGCAGCTCATTATCTCTTTTTATTTTGAGATTTACATTTATTGAGCTCTTTAAGCAATAGAAATAAAAGAGTGGGAAGAGATATAAGCACAAGTCTACGCATGTATCAAAACCAACATGACTATTGATTAATCATTCATGACAAGCTTAAAGATCGATTTACAACAATCACACAAAGATGTCAAGATTTTTCCCACAAAGATATAAGTGCAAAAATAACAAGCTAAGCTCGTAAATGCACAAAGCCATTTGTACAAAGGTACAAGGTCAAACTCACATGTGATATGTGCTCAAACATATACGATCAAACTTTTTGAATTTTTCACTTTTTATGTGATTTTGAATTTTTTACTCACACAAAACTAAAATATAAAAGTAAGATTAAAAACAAAACAATGCATATAAATAAATGCAAGATGCACAAAATGCATGAAGATATGACATTTAATGCATTAAGGGTCCTACAAAGATCGAAAGAATTAGATCAAGGACCAAAAAGAGCACAAGTTCAACCATATGAACCCTTCCTCATCCAAACGGAACGATTGTTTGGAATGAGTGTCTCAAGAGAAGCGAGACGAGGGTTGGAAGAATGAGAACCGAAGATGCACATAGTCAAGGAGTTAAGAGCATTAAACATTTTCTTTAACAACATGCTATTTTCACTCAAAACCGGTTTATTCTTTTTAGTACAACTTCCAAAAAGTTCAAGTTTTTCTTTTCTTTTAATTCTTTTAAAAGCATGAAACTTAGAGCATTGAGGTCTTAAATGACCAAAGGCACCACAATGGTGACAAACAATGTGTTTAGGTCCACTAGGCTTTTTGGGAAGGGATCTAGCAACATGATTTTGTTCCCTCTTCAACTTATGACATTGAGGTCTTATATGACCAATCACACCGCAGTGGTGGCAAGTAGGAACAAACTTAGATCCATTCAAAACCTTAGGTTGAGACCTAAACGAAGGCTTTGACTTAACAGCCTTTCTCTCCACCTTTTGATTTCTTTTATGTGGAGGAATGTACACCGATTTGTCCTTTAAGGTAAAACACACACTAGGCACAATATCGGGTACCACAACATGATTGCAACAAATATTTTCATCCTTTTTAGCAATAGGTTCAGCAATCAAACACTTGGCATGCATCTTAAGAGATTCATTTTCACATTTTAACTCATCTACAAGTTTGTTAGACAAAACAAGTTTAGCATCCAAGTCCATATTCAAACATTCAAACTCTTTCAGTTTTTCAAGAGAAATTTCAGCAAGTTTTTTATATTTTTCAACCAATTTGTTGGATTCATTGAGCTTAGCAATCGAATCATCATTTTCACAAAATAACTTGCTCAAATTCTTTTGAAACTTCTTAGCATTTTTCTTCAAGAGTTTGTCAACAACACCCATAGATTCAAATGACATGTCATCACATTTATGAGAATTAACACTCATAGAGGCATTTTCACAAACACGTGGCATGTTGCATTCATCACCAACCAAATCATACAAAGAGGCATACAAAGCACAATCCATGGCAAATAAATACAAGGGGTCAAGGATCACACTTAGGTATTTAAACCACAACAAGTGTACCCGCTACGATACCAAGTGAAAGTTCAATTTTGTGTATAAACACCCTTGAGCGTTTAGACCCCCAAATTACAACTTAACCAATTCAAACTTTATGACAAACAACTAGTGTGCGAAAAATGAACATAAGCTATAAACAGAATTGGAAATCAATCTAAGCCAATTATAAATCACATCCACAGCAAAAAATAAAAGGCAAAGATAAAAGGAAGAGAGACGCAAACACAAGAACAACACACGATGTGTTATCGAAGAGGAAACCGAAGCCCTCACGTAAAACCTCTCCGCCGCCCTCCAAGCGGTCAATAATCCACTACAAAATGTAGTTGGGATACATGAACAGCAATAGACCCTCCAAGCCTAATCTACCCGATGTACCTAAGCCCTCCAAGCTTCTTGCTCCAACGAGGTTGCGCCGAACCTTTTTCTTTTTTAGCTTACCGGATTCCGCTATAATCCATAGCATCCGCCATCCTTGGCATCTTCCAATGCTTCCCAAATTTCCAAAAACACTCAAAACTCTAAATGGGTGTGGGTAGTGTTTGGATAGAAATCTCCTCTCAATAGGTATGACAATGAGAGAGGGAATGAGAAGAGACTACAAAGATTTCTCTCTAAGAATGAGTAGCTCTCTCTAATTAGGTGGGTGTTTTGAAGAAACCTCTCTTAGGGTTTTTCTTCCTGAATAGCCACACATATTTTGTGGGAATGAAGGGTATTTATATTGGTGTGAGAATGGAATACGAAGAGTCAGTTTTTCCAAAAACAGGGGTTGGTCGGTGACTTGACCTCGCGGCTTGACCGAGTCGCGAGTTCAAGTTGCGAGCTAACTTAATGGCCAGTCTGGATTTTTGTCCTATAGTGCTCCAGGTGGCATAACTATTCAGCTCCCCTGCATACTCTGCGCATGTGCAATTTTTGGCGGCTTGCAAGCCGCGAGCCTCCCGCGAGTCCTAGCCGCGAGTCTCTGCTTCACCGCACTGTTTTGAGCATTTCTTCACACTCTCTCACACACTACCCTTACATGATTCCCACCTAAATACAGGGTTTCTAAGTGTTGTATTACAAACAAATTTGTCATGGAATAAAGCCAACACATGGTTGATTAAATTCAACCTTACAATGTTAACTATATGTTCAAGGTGTTTGGATATGGTTTCTTTGACTAGGGTGCTCTGAAACTTGCCAAGGTATCTGGCCTTAATAATCGGGTCTTCTACCTTATCTATTAGGGTGAGAAGAAGTTCTTCTTGTTGAGTAAGAACATTGACTGATTTGTTTTTGTAACAACTATCTTTACATCCTAATTTGTTGTCTAGACTGCTAGAGATATTGGATGACTCTTTAGAAGATGTGGACTGGTTTATTTGAAAGATTTCATTGTCACTAGAACTATTGGAGAACTCACTATCTGTGTGGTTAAGTTCTAAGAGTTCAAAATTTTCATTCTTTCTAGTTTGGTCACCTTGGAGGGTATTGATTAAGGCTTTACATTTGGATCTACACTCATTCCTGAAATGGCCTTTCTTGCCGCACTTATAACATTCAAGATTCTTCTTATCAAATGTTTTTTGTGTTGAATTTTTTCTCTTACTATTTGTCTTATGATAATCTCTGGATTTTTTTTTTTTTTTTTAATAAAAATCATTTTTGTTGAAGTTGTTGGGCTTCTTATGACTTCTATAATATTTAGAGGCTGTTCTTTTAAAGGGGTATTCCTTATCCCTGGATTTTCTTTTGGATGGGGCTATGGAGGGTAAGCCATACTAAGTACAGAAGTTTCCTACTTCATACTTAGCTTTTCTTTTGTCCTTATTGTCCTGGTCTTGGATTTTCATATATATATGCACATCTTCAGTCCTTTCTTACGGATGACACTAGATATATCTCCATAAGTCAGGTCATCATAATCTATGACACTTGAGGCATTGCTGAGAGTTTCTCTAATCTTATGAGAAAAAAGATTGGGTAAGCCATTGATAAACTTCTCCTTCCAAAATAGAGAGTTATAATCTGATAGTTTTTAGACCCCTTAAAAACAATTGATTTAACCTAGGTAATTAGCCAAGTTGTTACTTCGTTCAATTTAACAAGTCTAGGTTATCACAATAACAAAGATCAAATCATGCAAAACAGCGGAAAATAAATAACACAAGATATGATCACCCAGAAAACCAAACCGATAAAAACCTGGGAAGGATTTGACCTAGCTATCCTTAAGGTAAACTTGAATCCACTATCTTGAAAGAATCGAAGTTCATACAATAAGACTTACAAGCCCCCACGCTCGACTTTTTATTGCTACCAACCAATAAAACTTACTGACATGACCACGTGCAAGCTTTGAATCCACGGACTCCTTCTTTCTTGGATTCACCACCAGATACAAGCACACCCGCTTGTGTTTTCTTTAAGTTTCAATGGCAACAACTGAGTTGATCATCAAGGTGTAGATAAATCTTCTCCTTCAAAACCCTAAGTTTGAGTAAAGGAAAGCTCCTCTAAATCTCACAAGAGATTTACACAAACCGCAATATGAGCAACGCTAAAACGTGGCTAGGGTTTGCCTTTTATACTTAGGACAAATAAGAAACCCTAAAAACGTTTTAAAACAACTAGGGTTGAGTTGGAAAATTCTGTAGAAAAACATTCTGCCCGAGCTTCGATCGATCGAGCCAGGCCGAAATGCATTAATCTTTTCTGCATTAAGCTCGATTCTAACTTTACATAAATGCATAACTTTGAGCAAGACTAAAACACTTCTAAACACATTGTTTTGATCATGGTTTGCCAACAATACAAATTAGAGTTCTAAATACATAAAATCCTAAGTCTTTAGAACCTAACATAATCGCTTCAGTGCATGACTCTAATGGTAAAAACATCTTCATACCATCTGTAGTCACTAGGGGTAGGACACCTAAGATTACTTAACTAGTCATGTATTTTGGTTGTAATGTTGCTAGGGTACCTATGAAGTGCGTTGTAATGGTGTAAATTACAGTGTTTACACCATCTAGAACACCTCTACCTATGGTTTCATCAAAGATTGGATGTTCGTCCTCATTTTTTGGATTGCACTTTTGATCTCATCCTTTGATTCTTCTGTTAGGTAATGGTTCCACCATGATAGAAGTTTCCATGTGAAACCTAAGACCATAAGCTCAACTACTTCGGTATGGGGTCGTCCTTCATTGAGGTAGTTATTGGGTACCATAATTTCTTGTTCTAATAATCCATCTATATTCCATTCATTGAGCTTATCGGAAGATACTGAGAATTAGTTGCTAACATTTTTCTCCTCAAATTAGAGGTTAGGGGGTGTTGGTCTAGGGTATCAATTTTTGGTGAGACAGGTTGGGGTTACCCTACGATGGTAGAGTTTGTTCACCTATAAATATGAAAACTGATTTTCTAATTGTTTTATCTCTTCTTCAAATTCTCAAGAGGTGTTGCTACTATTGATGTTGGAAGCCACATAGACGTTTAGTGTGGCTAACTGGGTTTCTAACTTAGGATCTCTGCTAGAAGTGGTTGATTCCTTTTTTACTAATTCTCCTAGTTTTCGGTTAACTATTTCTAATGTTGTTTTGTCTTTGGACCGAAGGCTGGTTTGTCGAGTTACTGGTAACTTGACTAGAGGTTTTTCTAGAGACAGGATGGGTTTAACAAGGTTTCCTGACCGAGGAATAGTCTTGGCTTCTATCCTGTCTTCAATCCTGTCTAGTTGTATTCCTATGGCACCTAAACATTGGTTGGTGTACTTGTGTTGTTATATGATCTTTTTTATTGGTTTATCCTCACTAGAAGGTTTCCTAAAAGGAGTAGCAACTACATCAAAGCCTTGGTGCTTGACGGTTGATGATGCCGAAAAATCCACAGTAAATCACACGGTCCTCATGTGCTTGAAACAACACCCGCACAATAAAAAGAGAAGACCTTACAGAGAGCACTGGTGTGGTGTTGACCAAGTACCCTCCAAAGGTCAAGTTAGAACTTCTCATAACTCTCGAGTGCTAGAGCGGGATAAATTATGCATACCTTGGTTAGTGAGGGTATTGAGGCGTTTATAGTAGAAAAAGGTTGAAATCTCTTTCCTTAGTTTAGAAGTCTTTTCCTCATAGGAATCCTTATGAGCGTATTTTTCAGAATCCTTTCCTTATAGGAGTCTTTTTGATCAACATTGGGCGTGGGGCACAAGAAATTTCCTTATACGTATGCGTGGAGACCAAGTTAGAGTTACGTCGTAACCGTCACCCTAGTTCCTCCCTTCATCATGGCGGCGTTAGCTTTCAATCCCCGTCCCGAGTTAATCCCGTCGCCTTTGTAGACTTACTGTTTGTCATGTGTTGATAGAAGCGAGGCCGACAGGTTGGTTTGGGGCGTCACTCTACGCCTTGCCATGGGTAAGTCCTAATATTATAAAATTTAGCCTTGTCAATGGTTATATTTTCTAAAGGAGGGTGACTAGACCGGACTACTTCCTCATTTTCTTTGGTCCATTTTTTTTTTTTTTTTGGTAATGACATAAGACTTTCTATGCCACTCAAAATGGTTCTCAAAGTATTCAAAGAAAGGGATATTCGCTGATATCTCTTTCATGAACTCTTGCCATTTCGTGTACACTTCCATCTTCTGTTCCTTGGTATGGTTTGCCTTATAGGCTTCTATTTTGACTTTGTTAGCTTCTGAGTCAAAGTCATCACCTAAAGACTTGTGGTCCGGAATGAAGTCCTTTTTCATAACATTGAGTCGGTGACCTCATCGGGGTTCAGGCTGCTCAAAGTTTGACTGAGTTGGAGAAGATGGACCATGATTTTCTTCCTCTTTTGCAATTGATTCTTGTCTGGCTGTGTGGCATGGTGTGCTAACTTATGATCTACTTTTAACTCCTTGGAGTTCTAGATCTAGGTCTCTTCTAGGTGGAGGAGGAGGTCTAAATAAGCTGCACCGGGATGCGGATCTATCTTTGAGAAGGATAGGGGACTGGATGTTGGGTTGGTGGTAATCTAATGGTGATCTAAATCGGACTCACAAAGCTTAGTCTTACAATTCCATCTGCTAACTGCTGGACAAAATTTAAGTCTGGATTCTCGAGCGTGGTGCTAGATCAAGAGAGGGTGATTTTCATTTTCTGTAGTTCAATTCTAAGGAAATGTAACTTTGGTCCATTTAAGGATCTTAGGTACCTGTACTTTAGATGCCAGGGCCGAGGTTTGGATGAGGGTGGTTTCACCAGGGTTTTCTTGTTGACTACATGGACATTCATGTTGGTCCTTATGCACTTATAGTAAACTCTATATATTAATGCTATCTGTTGAACTCCTTGTAACATCTTGATATATAAGGTGAAAGCCTTCCTGATATGTGGGTCATGAAGGCCGATAGTAAAATTGGGGAAACAGTTGAAATGGACTGGTCCACAACTAAGACTGGTTTCTACGATTCCCGAGAGGTCATCATCAAATCTAATGTGCCGAGTGTCTCTTAAAGTCATAAGGATTGAACAATTCAAACCTTCTCTAATTAAGGTTTAACTCCAACTTGGACTAAACCTATGTGTATGTAGTTATGTCCTTGCTTGCGGTGGGAAAGTAAGGTAGATGGTGTGAGCAAATAGCATGTCTCATACTCGTTATTCAAACCATAAACTTGTTCTATAGTCTTAACATGGTAATCTGACTAAAAAGCTTTTTTAAGAGACCAGGAAGACCTTTATCTCCAAATTATTGTGCCTAAATTTTAATCTATTTTAAGGGATGCTTTCCATGACTGATTGCCATTCCTAACTTTAAGCCTCAACATCTCTCTTTGGCTAAATGGCCACTTGCTTAGGATTCCAGGACTTACAGGTCAAATTCACACTACCTTAAAACAAACTGTGGGGCTAAACACTATAATTAGAAGAAGCAGATAACTGGGAAATTACCATTTAACAAAGCTGATAACACAGGATGATGAACGGATTATAAGAAGAGAACTCTTTTACTAGTGATAGATATCAGTGAAATCATTGATAACATAGAAACGGATGGAGAAGATGTAACAGATGTAGAAGCAAATGAATGGGATGAAAGAGTTATCATAAAATAAATGTAAAACAAAATATGGGGAATGGGAGACATTATAGAAATATTAAAATTGTAATAATACTGAAAATAAGGTGGTATAACTTGCCAAATGTATGAAGACTGAAAATAACTTAGTACTGAAATTAATGCGTGAAAATGTAACTTACAACAATTATCGGGCAAGACTAAGGTACAGTACTTAGGTGCTGTTTCTTAGTTTTCTCTCTTCAGATTCTGTCATGTTGATTTTTCCTCATGGGATTGAAGTGTATTTTTTTAATTAAGTAGCCACATGACTCAATCTTAAATGGGGAATTTATGGAACAACACCTAAGTTATTATACTTAAGTTTTGTATATATATATATATATATATATATATATATTATCAATTAGCATTTTAGCAAAATTGAAGAGGTTCTCCATTATCTTCATCCTTCCCTTACTTCCCCTCTCTCTTTAGCATCATAAGTAAAACAACAGATTTTTTTCATAAAATAATTATATATATATATATATATATGTATCTATTTACACCATGTTCAATTTTGACGACTATATAATGTACTTTGAAGCAAAATGGAGAAAAATTGTTGAATGAGATTGAGAAAGAGGACAGAGCAATAAGCATCTACAGTTTCGCAATAGCAATATTCACATCCAAAGAAGCCTCTAACCTATTCGGTAAACAAAAATGGTCACACGGATTTATTTACTATTATTAATCTCTCTTTGTCTCTATATTTTAATCTTGAAACTATGGCTTTCAACAAAATTGGTGAAAGTAGTAACCATCAATTGATGTCATCCAAGAAAGTATTCTTTGCACACCAAAAAGAGCGTTAAACCCTAAATGTTTTTTTTTTTTTAAAAGAAACGACAAAAAAAAAAAAAAAAAAACCAACCCAACTACAAGGCTATTTAACACTTGACATTGTGCATGTGATGCTAATTTTTTTTTTTTTTTTTTAAATTAACTTTATTGAATAAAACTGGGAATACAGAGGAAGTGAAAGAGGTACTTTCTCCCTCAGTAATGGTAATAGCATATAACCTGGACCCCTGGTGGAAATGGAAATCTTTTCACTTGTATTATAAAAAGCAGGGGTAATATTCTTTATTTATTTATTTAAATTTTTTTTTTTTAACGGAAGCATGAGTAATCATCATTTTTAAAGTGAAAATTCTTCTAAAAGGACAAGGGTTTTATATGCATAGTTCCTCACTTTCGGTCCTTGACAGCAACAGGTTTGTGTTAATTTTGTTTAACTTTTACGTATGTGCAATCCCTTTTAAACGTTTTTCAACCTACACGCGTGGTACACTTTTAGTGAGAAATGTAAAAGGGTGCCTTAGGGTAATTGTGTGTGTGTGTGTTTTTTTTACAAGATAAAAATTCTACTCTAATTTAAACTAAATGTATATATGTGTGAAACTCCTTCCTGGAGTCCCGAACCCCAACTCTTGCCTCCTGCGGTAGGTAGGGTAATTATTAATAAATTATTTTAAGAAAATTTTTACGAAAAAAAAAAAACAATTAATATTTTGACAGATCTTTCAATTTTTCATAAAAGTGGTATAAAATTTTCTTAAAATAGTTTATTAATAATTGTGCTAAGTGCATCTGTTAACATGAAGTTTAAGTGTAAGAATAAGATATAGGAAGTTTAAGTGTAAGATATGCTTATATTCTAAGAAATAATAAAAAAGTTCAGCAAAAGAAAGAAAAAAAAAATTGTGAGCGAGACTATTCATATTTTTTTTTTTTTTTAGCTCAAGGACACAACTAAGAAATTACAGTGATAAAGATGTTTGCACATGAATGCGTGTTGTCAAAAAAAAAAAAAAAAAAAAAAAAAAAAAAAAAAAAAAAGGATTCCCACATTCTCTCTTTGTGGAAATTGCAAAACGTGTAGGACACCCTAGGTAGAAAGTTGCTGAACATATTGGACACCCTCGGTGGAAATTTGCAATGAGGAAAATTCCAACCACGTACCATATAAAGTCATGAGTCAACTGATACTTTCTAGCCACAATAATATTATTATTATAAAAAAATAAAAAAGGAGTCACTAAGTTTTGAATAGAATATAAATATGTATAAATATATATATATATATATATATATATATATATATATATTTATTTATATATATATATATATATATTTATATATATATATATATAATTGTGAAAAGGAGCCACTGTTAGCCATCCTTTCTCGTTTCATAGTGAGGATCATAGTTGTTAAAATCTCGATATGGATCTTACGATCCTATAATTTTACAATTTCATTTGTCCAAAAAGATTCAGATTTTTCAAGAATCTTTGCGATCATTCAAAATCAGTAGGATCATACGATTTTGACGATCTCAAACGATCCTTGTTTCTTACAATCTTTTTTAACTTAACAAAAGGCTTAGTGGACTCAAATGAAAAATAACATCCCAGTAGACCAAATTTTGCTATTCTAAAGTAGACAGATAGGGTGTTAGTTGAACTCAAATAAAAAATAATATCCCAATAGAGTGTCACGTTTTGAAGTTTTTGGCCTCTTTAAATGATACTTACAAATGGATCTAGTGATGTATGGTAATTATATCAAACAGATGCAAGTTTTTGGTTTTTTATGGATGAATGTATAATCTAACATACCAGTGTGTATTTTTTGTTTTTTTTGTTTTTTTTTTTTTTTTTCCAAATAATGTAGGATCTTATAATCCACGATCCGATCCTACGATCCATGATCTCACCTATCTCCCACAATCTTACGTAGGATCTCGATTTTGACAACCTTAGAGAGGATTACTTCTCTTTTTCCCTATCAATTCCATATTTCCAGTTTGATATTTTCTCTCTGAGATTCAATTCTAGAAATGAAGAAAAAGAGAGTGACAATGAGTTAGAGAAACGAAAACAAAGGAGAGAGAAAAAAAAAGAATGGTAAAATATAATTTTGGTTCGAAAATTTTACTAAAAGTTTTATTTTCGTTCTTAAATTTTAAAAAGTTCTTGACACAATAGTTCCCCCCCCCCCCCCCAACTCAAAATTCCTCGCTCTGCTACTCTTTACTAATCGTAAGAGTGCCTTTTTCTTTAGCACACTGGCCCAAGGATTCTGGGCCAAATAGTTGTAGTTTGGTGGACTCGGCTTGGTTCACCGTAGCTAAAGGGGCTGTTTAAGACCAAGTAGCGCACAAGGCAAGCTTCCTACAATACACATAAACTAGCAAAACGAGAATATTTGTATTGAACAACAATGAAAACAGCAAAGGAGTGCAAAGTAATCAAGAAATACACAAAACAATTGTTAGGAATCCTTGGATTAATAAGAAATACTTCATTAGTCTTCCTTAGTTATGGTTACAATGCCCTCACTAAGACGTGATGCAAGGTTCAAATAAACTCAAAAATTACAGACTTAGATGGCTATCTTAGTCTCTAAGACTTGTAAAATTTGAATCCTTTTGAATCCAAGTATGTACTATAGTGGCTGTTTCTGGGATACCGGAAGATATTTCACTGTTTTCCCTTGAATTTGAAAAAGTTTTCTTAATGATTTTTTATCGCGATTTTCTATTGCTTGCCCAAAAAATTCCTCTCCTTTTGCTGGCTGCCTTCCGCCCTTTTTATAGTATCATTCTAGGGTCCCGGGGAACTATTGATTCCCCTCATTTACTCCCTGGGTACTAGAGCCCGTTTTGTGCCCATCACCTAGAAGGTTGAGCATTTCTCTGTTTCTCATAATTTCCTCCTTTTGGTACTGTTTGTTTGAAAGCCCATGGCTAACTTTCCATTTCGGAGTGTGCTTGTTCTTAATTTCACATTCTTTAAAACCTCTTACCCCTTTTTGATTCAGCTTTTGGCTGTCCTTCCTCTTTGTCATTTTTCCCAAGTGAGCGGAATCCATCTCTGCTGGGTCGAAGGTCTTTCTTGCTACTTCCTTTTTTATAGCTCCTCATTCTGGTTCCCCAAGATACCGTTCCCTTGCATCGTGAGTGGTTACTCTAGGCTTTTTTCTTTTCTTGTTGCATCTCGGTGCACGAGAAGGACATATCTGCCCTTCGTTTCTTGTGTTTCTTTTGGTGTTTCCTTTGAGTTGTCTTAATCCTATCTTAGCTATGCTACACGTCTTAGGGATCCCGAGCCTTTGGCAACCTCTGGGGATCTCGACTCAGCTCTTTGCACTGGACTTTCTTCAATCTTCTGATCTTGATAGACTAGGCTTTTTTTTCTCTTTCTTCCCTCTTTTCTCATAGGCTCTAAGGCTTGTCCCTTTATGGCTTTTGGGCTTCAAGTCTTTTGGGCTTACCACCTTTTTTTTTGTGATAGGCTTAATCTTTTTAAATTCACTTTCTATGGCCCCTTGTGTTATTTCTTTGGGTCCGGGTGTTGTGATTTTTTAGACCTCAACATTTAGCCCCCTGACCTTGTGGGTTGCCCGAAGCCCACGCGTGAGTAATTCAGGGTTTTAATTTCCGTAGGATTTCCTTCTTCACTATTTTAATTATCCCTGGGTTCCCATTTTCCTTCTTCAGGATCCTGGCCTTTTCACTACTTTTGTGTATCCTGGTCTTTTCTGCATGTTGTGCTTTCTTATTTTGTAATTTTCCCCCTTTGCACAGGACGTGGCAGTTGAGTTTTGGAGTAAAAACTTCCTCCACCCACTTTTTATTTTCCCCGTAACTTCCATTAATAATCGCTAATAACTCTCTCCCTTAAAATTAATTTTTTTGGCAATCAAGCGCGTCTTTCCATACATTGTCTTCTCTAATCGCTCTTTATGTATTTATTGCGGGTGCTTCATATTATCTCTTTGCTTCCCTGAATCTTCCACTCTCAAGTCTCTTTTCTCTCTTTCAATTATTCTGCTACTCCCTTTTCTTTTTCTATTCTTCTAATTCTCCTTACCAACATACCCATTGTTTTGATGGCTGTTTCTTCTTCTCGAAAAAGAAAAAAGCGTACTCCCACCCCCTCCGAAGGTGAAGGCTTCTCCGGTTCTGCTCGGGGTGAGTCTCATGAGGTCACCGAGCACCCAACCTTTCCCCTACGGGACCCCCGGTACACCCCTAGTCTATTCTTCCCTCGGGTGTCCCATGGTGAGGCCCCTTCATCCCCTCACGCCTAGGTATTCTCCAACAGGCGGGTTTCGTTGGTTCCGCTCGGGTTTCAAAACCTAGAGAGATTTTTGGTCTCCGGATCATGTAGGGACTTCGAGAGGCGGTTCCTATCTTCTTTGATTTCGTTCTTGGGAAGATCCAAGGTTGGCCCATCTGGGTGGATATGGAACTCTCTAATGAGGAGTTCGTGAGTCGCTTGGAGCATGCTAGGATCTTAAAAGTAGTGACAATTTCCAGGAATTTTAAGGGTTTTAGAGACACTAAGGGTCTCGAATCTGCACGCCATTGGTGCCCTTCTCTTCACGCTTTTTTCTTCTCTCACAGTGAGTTGACGATCACCCTAGAGGATGTGGTCAATAACTTCCTTCGCCCGGTGTTCGGAGAAAAGAATCCTTTTGATATTAATATTTTTCAAGAGGATCTCAAGGTAGAAACAGGTTATTCAGCCATTTTTGTGGGCACATTGCTTCTTCTCGTGGGAAGCCGGCCAGGATGGGGAGATGGTTATAAGCCTTTTGCGTGAGAAAGATAAGGAAGTCGGGCGAGCCGGTTTCCTAGCGTTCTGGCTTAGTAAGTTCCTATTTAGTGAGTTCCCAGTGCACGGGGTTAAGTCCACTTTCTTCCTCCTGGCAATTAAGTTGGCCCGAGGTGCTCGGTATCCTTTAGCCCCCATGTTCTTAGGCCATGTCTATTCTCAACTAGACCAGCTTCACGGAGACGAAGACAAAAGCGACTCTTGTTATGCAATCTCTTCATCTCTTCATTGTGCCATCCTTCAGATATTCATGTGGGACCTTTCTTGAGCTACTTTAGCTAAGTGTATAAATTTGAAGTTTGTGAAAGACAAATTCCAAGGATCCCTTGATATAATCAAAGGCCTTTATGGTAGTTCAACTGATACTATTCCTATCATCTTCCGCTAGATTAGTCCGAAAGGTGGCAATCTTAACCTAATTTAGTTGTTTGATCAAAGTGAGAACATTTACATTGGCGTTCTCCTCGGGAGTTCAGCCCAGGCTTTGCTTGTGATTCTATGTTGTCTTCTTTTTTAACTTCTAAAGGAAACAGTTTTGATTTGCGCCGTGGTGATGAGGGTAGTTTAGCCTACCTAGCTTGTATTTGTCCCTCTTGGCTTCTCGTGCCCTCTTTAAATGGTCATAGGTATACTCATTACTCTGCACACCGGGTACTCCGGCAATTCGCTTTTGATCAAGATATCCCTCTGGTGTTTAAAGACATAGTACCATCTCTTCCTTCTTTAGACCCTTTTCTGAGACTCCAGGCCTTCTTCTATTGGTTGCGGAAGAGCCCTCGGTTTGTAGTGCCCAATTCCCAGAGAGAAGTTTTTGCCTCCAATGGTTATGCGGGCTATTGGAGGAGAGTACAAAAATCTTTTGTTGACTATGTTGGTTCCATCACGATTAGGGAAACCCCCAATCCTAGCATTTCTTCTGCTCCGACATCCAACAGGCACATATCCCTCCCTCTTCATGGAATTGTATTTGCTATCGTGAGTAGCAAGATAGGGTTTATGGAATGGCATGCTTCTAAGGGAGGCTGGGTGACTTATGCACGGGATTTTCCGTAAACTTGGTTAGGATGTGACCTTATCATTGGTACTTCCTCTAGGGTACCCATTAAGAGAGGGGCAAGAGAGGTAATAGGTGCTACCATTCTCGTAGGTAAAGGCAAGGGAAGAAGGATTAAGCAAGAAAAATTGAAAGAAGCTCAAGTTGAAGAAAGTGCAGAGGTTACAGAGGCTAGCCCCGAGGCAGAAAAAAAAGAAAGACTGGGAAATCCTAGAAGTAATTGGTGATTTCTAAGGGAAAAGAAATTGGGCAACCTTTAGCTACAAGGACCCGGATGAAGACTAAGGTAGAGTCTTCTTTCTTCCATGTTCTTGTGACTTCTTCAGTCCATGGTCCTTTGGGATCCTCTGATTTTGTATCTCGGTCCCTCTTAGGACCCTCTCGGCGCACCCGTAGTAGATAAAAGATCTCTTTCCTTCTTCTCTCTTTTATTTGTCATTATTGTTATAGCCCCTTTCCCCTTTTCAGCTGATGAGTGGTTGTTTTCTTTGCAATCTAAATGCAAATCGAACTCCAAGAAAGGTAGAAGTCAGTCATCTTGTTATGATGTGGTATGGCATTTCCTCATTCATGCCTCTTTTGTTTGCTTTCATTCCCTTCTTTGGTAATGTGTTTTTGTGACACCTTGTTACCTACACTTATTATTGCTTGTTTGTTTTTTTTTTTAGGTGGAAGTACCTCCTTCCACGGTTGGTAGGACTGTGGAGGAGGAAACGGTTGCAACTCTCTCTCACACATTTCTAGGTGTGGAAGAGGAGCCCTCTAGTGGTGGCATGATCGAGGAGGGGTAGCCAATGCAGGGTGTCTAGGCTACCCAGGATCCTATGGCTTCCCAACTTCCTGCGTCCCAAGGTCCTCAACTTGAGCAGACTCCCAATCCTATCAGAATCGTGTTTCCCTCAAACGGCGTTAAGTACAGAAACTTTGGGAGGCATATCTCCGTCCAAACAAATGGGTGAGCCTTATTCTCCTTTATAATAGTGTTTTACCCTATTTCTCTTTTGTCCCCTTTCTCTCTCCTCCCCCTTTTGAGTTCTTTCTTTCCTTTTTCTTTTTAGGTCAAGCCGGTGTGAGGTTTGCTCCTGGCGTTGCCTCTTCTTTAGAATCGAAGGATTCTCAAGGTGGGTGTAGATCATTCTTACTATGTTTCCTTTTCTTTCCTTCTTTTTATGCCTTTCCCCTGTCTTCTTCTTCTATGGCGAAGCCCTCTGTGTCTCTACCTTCTTTTAGTCGTTTTGCTAAGGTTTCCCACCCTTTCTTCAACTTGCTATGTGTCCTTTCTCAGAGTCTTCCAAGAAGCCGGAGGAGCAAAAGGAGGAGGCTCCGCCTGAGGAGGCCGATACTGGTTTCCCCTCTCCCCTTTTTATTTATTTATTTTTTTTGCCACCTATTTTTTTTTTTTTTTTGGAACTAAGTCTATTTCCCCCTTTTTTTTACGAGTGTTGATACAAGTGTTAGGGATTTTGAGTTTGTGGTTCCCGAGGGGGTTGTGGGATCCGTTCGTGTTGTCGATCTTCAAACTACCCGCATATCAAGGTTCCCGACCTTCTATAGGTAGGGATACAACGATGGGGGAGGTTCCAGGGAGTAGTCGCTTGGATCTTGATTCAAGGCTTCCCATCTTCCCGGCCCGTTTTAATCTTCTAGAGTTCAACAGCCTCCCTATTGGCCACTTCCATTCCTTTGGGCCTTCTTATGGCAGCTTCTTGCGTTTCTTCGTGCCTGTGGAGGGTCTATCGTTGCTAGAAGGGTTGCTCAAAAGTCATAGAGGCTTTACCAATAGTTTCAAGGGAGGTGTTTTTCTTGGCAACATCCCGATGGAGCTACTATGTGTCTTGGCCTTGATTTCCTTAAGAGATTCTTCTCTAGACTCCTTATTTGAAGAGAAGCTTTTGGAGTGGAGGGGAGTGGTACATGACCTTTTAGAAGCCAAGTTCAACCTGTCCTTCTTGCTGGAGCATTTGCCTCTCTTGGCCCACATGCTATTCTAGAGGCAGACTTCTAGGAGTATAGATGCTTTGAGATTGTCGCTACTAAGGAAGCTTTAGCTCGTGCTCACAAGGTCTTGCAAGACTTGAAGGTTAAAAGGCAGAGGGTTCTCTCTTCTTTAGCTGTCCCTACTATTTCCCCAGATGGTTCCTTGTTGGCCGGACTTATTCCCTAGCTTTTCCCCTCACTTTTTCTTTTTAGTTGGTTTATATATGTATAAACAATTTGGGGTTGTATAAGTTTCTATTTTTTGTTCTGCTTGAACACTACTTCTAGTTTTGTTTTGCATAGATCTATATTTGTGTTTCGAGACTGCTCCTAAGTGTTTGTGTTTCAAGACTGCTTCTAATTTTCTTAATGGCATGTGGATTTGTTTGTTTCTCTTTTGTACATTGCTTTTCTTTTCTTTTTTTATCAATCTCTGGGCCATGGTTCCTACAAGTTTTATTGTAGGTCCTGGATTAGGTACCCTGGTGGTTGTTTTGTTGCTCAAGTACAAAACTGGGTACATTGGGCTCTTTCTTTCTTTCTTTTTTCCTCTTTTTTTTAGTACTAGTTCATGAACTTGACAAGTCCCCTTTTTGTCCAAAGCTAGGCTAGGTATCCCGAGCACTTACTTTTGCTCATGATACTAAACCATACATTTGAAACTAACTATGAGGTGGTTCCCGGGTCATGTGTCAAAAGATTTTTTTTTTGCTTTTGCCTTGGCCTAGATATCCTCCCTCAATTCTGTCCCGACTTGGACTTTGCAATATTTAGAACTTAATGGCTCAAGGGGAAAAAGAGATTTCATTGAATTAAAACACAACTACCATAGAAAAAGTCATCAAAGATAGTAAGGATCACAGAGTGTCCTTCTATCATGGGTTCCTAAACAAAATCACTTAAACAAGAATTCATAACAAAAGCAAAGAAATGATGGAAAACACTTAGCAAGTTGGGAGTTGGCAAAAGGATCCTGGCGTCATCGAGACCTCTTCCTTCTTATGCATAGTACTTGTTTGACTACTTCCCATTTATGGGTTCTCACGACTCCCCATCTTTCTTTGTAAGGTAGTAATACCCACTATCATGGGCTTTTCTAATGATGTAGGGTCCTTCCCATTTTGGGGAGAATTTGAAGGGTCCCGGGAGGTTCCTCCTTATGTGCTCTGCTATCCTCATTACCACCGCCCCTCGGTGAAAGCCCTTGGGCGTACTGCTTGTGCATATGCATTAGTCGGTTTTTGCTAATACCTCTTGGCTAGTTCTCTTTCTTCCTCTACCCTTTCCGGATCTGCCAATCTCCTTTCATTGTTTGTGTCCTTGGTGTCCTCCTAGCTTTCTTCAAGTACTACTCTTGGTGTAGGAACAACTAATTCCACAGATCGATAGCTTCATTCCATAGACTAGGGAGAACAATGAGAATCCTGTGGCTGTCTTTACAGAGCTCCCGCATGCCCAGAGTACATCCGCCAAGTGGTCATTTTATTTCCCTCCATACTCATGCTTCATCTTTTTAAGGATCTTCAACATCACCCTATTAGTGTCCTCGGCCTGGCCATTTCCTTATGGGCAGTAAGGCTTAGACCTTCCATGCTTGATGTAATATGCCTCGACCAACCCTTCATGTCTTTGTTTATGAACGGGGTCTCGTTGTCACCGATCAATCTCTTGGGGATCCCAAACCTTGTAATGATATGTTCTCAAATGAAGTTTACTATGATTGCTCCAGTGGCCTTTTTCAAAGGGATGGCTTCTATCCATTTTGTAAATTACTTCGTGGTCGCTAAGATCCATATGTAACTATTGGATGGGGGGTTTATAGACCCTATGAGATCAAGCCCCTAAGTGTGGAAAGGCCATGATGTTGTCATATCCTGCAATACATTCGGGTGAGTATGGATTACATCTCCAAGGACTTGGCAGGCGTGGTAGGATCCCTTGAGCAAAGTATTCCATGAAGGGAGTTCTCCAATCTTCTGTAACAAATATAGCGTAGCTTTCTTCCTTGTCTATCGAGAGTTGACATTCTTGACATTTTTCCTGTATAGCTGCTGCCTCTTTGATCATATTTGGTCAGTAGTATCCCATACGTTGCATTCTTCTATATAGACTGATCTTTTCTGCGATCCCGTAGGCTTGGGTATGTAACTCTTCTAATCTCAATTTTTCTTCCTTCTCGTTGATACACCTGGATAGGATCCCTCCACCTAGCCTCCTATGCAGTTCCCCTTCTATCAAAGTGTAATCCCTTAGCTCTCTGATACTCCCTCCGGGTCCCTCTTTCTTTCTTTTTTTCTTTGACTTCGCTCTTCCAATCCCACTGCTTGGACTCTCCGAGGTACATCTTTTGGAGAATCCTTATGAAAAAATGTTCCTGCTTTCCTACCTTTACCAGCATGTCCCTTCCTTTAAATGGTACTTGGAATCCCAAGGTGGCGAGAGCATTAGCAAACCCGTTCTCACTCCTTTGAGTGTATTCTACGCTAAAGGTCCTGAATTCCTACTCCAGCCTTTGCGGCCAAGTCCTATAGGCTACTAAACTTTGTTCTCTTAGTGCAAAGTCGCCTTTCACCAGGGAAACTACAAGATTGGAGTTCCGCAATACTTTCATATACTTTACTCCTATACTGAGTGCTATAGTTAACCTGGTTAAATATGCCTCATATTAAATCGCATTATTAGAACAGGAGAACCCAAGCTTGAAAGATAAGGGTATGGTATCCCCATCCTCACAGCTTAGTATGACTCCTACTCCATTTTAGGTCATTGTAGCTAACGCATTGAATCTCATTGTCCATTTCTTTCTTGGGATCTCTACCACTACAACCTCACCCTGAATCTCTTTACTCAGTGAGCTTTCTTCCTTTCCCGGGAACTATGCTAGTAGATTTGCTTTAACTTAGCTTTTAACAGCCTTGGGGGTCCTAAGGACTATGTTATATTGAGAGAGTAGGACCAGCCACTATGCTATCCTTCCCGTTAGAAGGGGTTGATGTAGAAGTGCTTTTATGGGGGTGGGACTTAGTCACCAAAAGGATCTCGTGAGCCGAGAAATACCTTTTCAACCTCTGGGATGCATAGATAATCACTAGGCAGGCTTTCTCTATCTTGGGGTACCGGGTCTCGGTGTCCTTAAGTGTCCTGCATACATAGTAAAGCTCATTCCCATCATCATCTTCTTATGCCAACAAGGCTTCTATTGCTTGGGAATTTGATGCTAAGTACAGCAACAGGGGTAGCTTACGTACTGGTGCTTGGAAAGTAGGCAAATGATTCATGATCTGTTGAATCCTTTAGAAGGCCTCCTGTTGCTCCGTTCCCCGTGTGAACTCGGTTCCCTTCTTCAACAATTTGGATAAACCGGTTTGTGACCAAAGCCAGCCCTAGCACAAATCTCCTAATATAGGAGACCCTCCCTAGGAAGCTTTTGAGCTCCCTTCATCGTTGTCTGTCTTTTCATTGTGACAATGGCTATGGCTTTGGTCGGATCTACACTTATGCCTCTATGATGTACCAGAAACCCAAGGAACTTCCTATTAGACACCCCGAAGGCACATTTCATGGGGTTCATGTGTAGTTTGTACTTCTCGCACCTTTCGAAAACTGGTTCAAGTACCTGAAGGTGTCCTGTCCTAGTTTTCGATTTGACCACAATATCATCCACGTAGTCTTCCATCTCTTCATGCATTATGTCATGGAAGATAGTTGTCATGGTTCTCTCGTATGTGGCCCCTACATTTTTGAGGCCAAAAGGCATTACAGTGTAATAAAAATTCCCGATTGGAGTCCCGAATGCCGTTTTCTCTACATCCTTAGCAGCCATGGAAATTTGGTTGTACCCACTATACCCATCCATAAATGAGAATATAGAGCTTCCTGTAGCTAAATTTACAAGAAGGTTGATATTGGGCGGAGGGAACTCATCTTTTGGGTATGCCTTGTTCGGATTAAGAAAGTCCACACAGCAACGGATTTGGCCATTCTTCTTTTTCACAGGTACTATGTTAGAAAGCCACTTGGGGTGCTAGATGGGTTTGATAAAACCAGCTGTTAGCAGCTTCTTGATTTTTTGAATTATTTGAGCTTCTACCTTAGTGTGAAAGACCCTAGCCGATCAACTACTAGTTTGACTCCTGGGTCCACTTTGAGAGAATGAACCACCAATCCTGGGTCTAGACTAGGCATTTCATCATAGGTCCATGCGAACACGTCCCTGTATTTCTGGAGTAAGGCCACTAATTGCTCCCTTTCTTGTGTCATCACCGATCGCTAATAAAAACAGGTTTTAGGGATCCTAGCTCGGCTCCCAAGTTCATTTCCCTTAATTCTTCCATAGGCTAAATCTGGGCCTCCTTAACTGGTTCCTCTAGGATCTCCTCTTAGGCCATCATGCAATCTAGTGGTCCAGGACCTTTTTGCGTTATGCATTCAGGCCCAACATGCCTTCATAAGCGATAAATCAACCTTCTCCTAGGTTCTCGCACAACCACGCACTCTCGGGACCCTAAGGAGCCGAGCTCCTTCTTTTTGCCTTTTCCTTTCCAAAAGTTTTCTCGGGTCACGGGCGCCCTCTCCTCCTCCTCCTTCTTCTTCCAGGATAGGTGTTCCTAGGGTCCTCAACGTGGGGTTCTCATCATCTGGTTCTAACTCATCGTAAAACATTGTTTCTACGAAGTTCAATTCTCCTTGGCTGAAAGGGTTATGGTTAGTAGGGATTCTCACGGGCCTTCTGTTCAATCTCCCTTTAACACATTGATGATACGTGGATGAAATAAAGCGGTGTTTATGGAGCCACGAGTGTCCCAATAGTACATGGTAGGACACCTCTGAATTAATTACATAAAACCTTGTTAGGGCCACTATTGGTCCTACTCTTAAGGCCAACTGTACATATTCTTTAGTTGATTCTCACGATCCTCTAAATCCTATTATTTCCAAGGGAGCACTCAGGGATCCTCCCCAACTAGGCCCACGCTTTCCAGGGTACTCAAGGCTCTAAGGTTGAGTGATGCCCCTGTGTCCACCAATGCTCTTCTGATTTGGACACTATTTATGGTGACCATTACATAAAAGGGTCTACGGTGGTGCGGATGCTCAACCTCCATATCCTCGTCAGTGAAGGTTATTGTATTAGTTGTCTCCAAGAAAGGTCAATTAGCATGTGATTCTACTGTGAAACATTCCATTCCCGAATCTATTGCTATACTCATGAAAGACTCTGTGGCCACCCTTCTTGCTTCAAATCCAAATCCCAGCTAGTTGAATAGTGACCTGAACTTGGGATTTTTCTCAAGGGTTCTAACTCGTGCTCGTGTGGAAGGATCCTTCAAATTCTTTTACTTCTGCTGGGGTACCATGGATCACTACAGCCACCACCACCTTCCATTTGTGGTTGGGCAGGGGGTTCCTTTGCACTTTTGACTCCTTTTGAGTGAGCTCCGTGGTTCCTTCTCTTAGCTTTTTGTGAAAGAGCCTATAGAAGGTCCAAGAATCCTTGGTAGAATACTTGACATAATTATGGATCCCGCAAAACAAAGGGTTCTTCCTTTCTTCCTTAGTTGGTGGCCTGGACACGATAAATGGCCTAACAACTTCATCTCCGATCCATTTGTCCAGGACATGGTTTAACTCCTCTGTAGTACATGGGATCACCGGTGGTTCCTCAAAAACCTTCTCGTCAGGCCTCTTCCTTTTCTCTCCCACTAATGCTGTCATAGCTTGGGATACTGGCATCCTTTTTGTCCTCATGGTTTGTGTTGTCCTTCTAGTTCTCTCGTAATTGTCAGCAAATTGTGTGATGCATATATTTTTGAGGTTGAGTCTGTAATCGAAAAGCATGTTGGATATGCAGGATTCTACGAGTTCTTTTTCTTCATAGTCCCTATAACAATCTAGAGACACATCTTCAAATCTCTTAATGAACTGGATAGGATCCTCCCCAAGCCTCTACCTTACCATCTCAAGGCTTTGGAAAATGATCTTGTCCTTATCGGGGTAATACTTCGCACAAAATCTCCATCATTTCATCACAGGTTTTAATGGACCTAGGTCTCAGCGTGGTGTACGAAGTATATGCTCTATCCACTAAGAATTTAGCAAATTCTCTTAGACATAGTTCTCGGTCTCCTGCGTAGGGGCCCATAGTGTGACCGAACTTACTCATGTGCTCTACGACACTTCCATTTTGGGGGTTCATACCCTTTAAGGTATGGCTTGCTAAGGTGTTTTGGTGGAAATAGGGGATCTTAAAGAGAATTGCTTGGGCATCCTTGAAAGTTTTTCCCTTTCTTGCTCCAGGAGGGCATTGATATCTACCAGTGTTAGGTGCTGGGGGTTGGCTCTCCCTCCCACTATTGACTCTCCTTCCGGTTGGGTTCTGTCTTGGTTGCCCACAGGGGGAACATTGTCTTGGATTTCCTGTGTCTTGCCTTTTATAAGAAGGTGAACTTCTTGCTGCAAATCCTTTAACATCGCTGTCATTCGAGCCATGGGATTTGGCTCCTGCCTTGCATGCCTTTGTTCTGATATGACCTCCTGCTCCATCAGGGGCACTTCGCCCTTCCTCGTCCGGAGGCTACTTCATTTTCTCTCATGGGCTCGGAGGCCACGGGTGGCATATTAGTACCTTTGTTATTCCTTGGTCTTGGAGGCATGCTCTGCAAAGGGATTTGCTTCTTCCTTCTTCTTTACCCAGTTCAAAGAAAGTCGCCAAAATGTGAAAGTGTCTTTTTCTTCAACATACTGGCCCAAGGATTTTGAGCCAAATAGTTGTAGTTTGGTGGACTAGGCTTGGTTCACAGTAGCTAAAGGGGTTGTTTAAGAACCAAGTGACGCACAGGGCAAGTTTCTTACAATACATATAAACTAGCAAAACGAGAATATTTGTATTGAACAACAATGAAACAACAAAGGAGTGCAAAGTAATCGGGAAATACACAAAACAATTGTTAGGGATCCTTGGATTAATAAGAAATACTTCATTAGTTTTCCTTAGTTATGGTTACGATGCGCTCACTAAGACATGATACAAGATTCAAATAAGTTCAAAAATTATAGATTTAGAGCCTCTAAGACTTGCAAAATTTGAATTATTTAGAATCCAAGTATGTGTTATAGTGGCTGTTTCTATGATACCAGGAGATATTTCACTGTTTTCCCTTGAATTTGACAGAGTTTTCTTAATGATTTTTTATCGAGATTTTCTATTGCTCACCCAAAAAATTCCTCTTCTTTTGCTGGTTGCCTTCCCCCCTTTTTATAGTGTCATTCTAGGTTCCCGGGGAACTATTGATTCCCCTCCTTTGCTCCTTGGGTACCAGAGCCCATTTTGTGCCCATCACCTAGAAGGTTAAGTCTTTCCCTGTTTCTCATAATTTCCTCCTTTTAGTGCTGTTTCTTTGAAAGCCCATGGCTGACTTTCCATTCCGGAGTGTGCTTGTTCTTAATTTCACATTTCTCAAAACCTCTTACCCCTTTTTGATTCACTTTTTGGCTGTCCTTCCTCTTTGTCATTTTTCCCAAGTGAGCGGAATCCATCTCTGCTGGATCAAAAGTCTTTCCCGCTACTTCCTTTTTTATAGCTCCTCATTCTCGGTTCCCGAGATACCATTCCCTTGCATCGTGAGTGGTTACTCTAGGCTTTCTGCTTTTCTTGCCGCATCTACAGGTGCTCGAGAAGGACATATCTGTCCTTCGTTTCTTGTGTTTCTTTTGGCGTTTCCTTTAAGCTGTCTTAATCCTATCTTAGTTGTGCTACATATCTCGGGGATCTCGAGCCTTTGGCAACCTCTGGGGATCCCGGTTCAACTCTTTACAATGAACTTTCTTCAATCTTCCGATCTTGACAGATTGGGTTTTTTTTTCTCTTTCTTCCCTCTTTTCTCAAAGGCTCTAAGGCTTGTCCCTTTATGGCTTTTGGGCTTCAAGTCTTTTAGGCTTACCACCTTTTTTTGTGATAGGCTTAATCTTTTTAAATTCACTTTCTATGGCCCATTGTGTTATTTCTTTGGGCCTAGGTGTTGTGATTTTTTAGACCTCATCACTAACTAAGCTAAATTTTAAATGCAAAGCTTTGCCTTTTGGTCATCTTCTTCATCCTCCTCAATTTGAATCCATTCTATGCTTCTTCGGACATCACCTTAGCATAATGCCAAAAAATTGTCGTTTCAATTATCCTTAGGTTTCATCGCAGGGCCAAAAATTAAAAAATCATTTTGCTCTAGCTCATCAGTTTCTCTACTCTCTCTGTTTGCAATGATGCGAGTTAACATGATCACCATGGCTTAGGAGTCAGCACCACACTGTACCTACATTCTCCTATCACCACCTATGGGCACCAACAAGGCAACAGTCTTGGTCTGAACCAGAGGTACAAAAATACATTGCGGGTTGTCATGCAACATGGGCCTGGGATCCACAATTTTCCATTTGCATGACCCTAATTTATTTATTATTGGACAAGGTTACAAGAACTACAATCTAGATGTTGCTAACCCGTTTTTTCCTTAGGCCTCAAGAGCACAAGCCTGAGGGCCCAGGTCAGCAAGCCAATGAAAACAGGCCGCAAACAGTAAAAAACCCAATTCTGTAAAATAAAAAAGCTACAGAAAATAGGGTCTGTAGTAGAAAAAATGCGTTTAGAAGGACCCAAAATCTTCAAATCCAATGCAAAACAGTCCGTGTCCGTATACGTTTACCCAAGCTCAACACCCAAATGAGTTTGTCCTACATTAGCATTAATTGCCCTAGCACCCTCTCAGGGTTGTATTTTTTTTTAATACCCAATGAAAAAGGAGTCCAAGATCATCATTATTCTTTTGTCCTCGTATAAGTTTGTCATTCATTAAATAAAATAAAATAAAATAAATGCCAGTTGAATACCTTACTTCACTAGTTTTATTGAGCGTCACGGTTTCTCTAAATTTTCTCAATATTTTAAGATAAAAACTTACTTTTTTTTTTCTTTTAGCTAATTATTTTTTAAATTTCGCCCATATCATATTTCTTGTTTTAAATTCTATTTCATTTAAGGATCATGTTAATGGATATTTTTAGAACATTTACTAATAGACAAAATTAGGAATGTTTTAACAGTACCACTTTTATGAGAAATATAAAAAATTGTCAAAAAAGTTAGTTATTTTTTTTTCCCCATAAAAAGTTTCTAAAAATAAATTATAATTAAACCAATACTCTTAGGACATCTATTAACTTTTCCCTTCATTTAAATGTTATTTGTTCATTCATTTTTTTTATTATTCTTCTCACTTTTCAAAACACTCACTTTACTTTATCACGGTTAAAGCATCTACACCAAAGGGTGCAAAATACAAAATGTGCAAAAATTTGCATAATATAACATAAAATAGACGCATCGTTGTTTGTAAAACTTTGCATATATGCAAAATTGCTACAAGAATCGTTATATATGCACGATTATTGTAGCTTTGCATATGATTATTTTACTTTATTTTATTTTTCTCTCTTCTCTCCCTTGCCTTGTCAGACTCTCTCTCACCCTCTCTTCACAACCACAACATCGCCTAACATCACAACCAACCACCACCAACATCCACCCACAATCATAACTAACCGACCACCACTAGGTCCACCACCACCACCATAGCCAACCCATTATAATATCAATTTAATCCAAACACAATCAACCCAAAATTAATGAAAAGTCATCACAAACCCAACTTAAAATCAACTCAAAATAAAACACCGTAAAACCTATTTGGAAAAAACAAATCAACCTAAAACCCAAGCCACCGCTACTGTAGGGTGACGATTTTGGGGCTCAGGCCCAACAGGTGGGAGATTCTGGCCCAAAAGTCCCTCAACAATGAATTTGTAGAGAGTAGGTTACAGAACTAGGTCTTTGACAGGAGAAAAGAAGTTACGACCAAGCCATGCAACCAGCTTGGACGTAAGGATATTCCTTCAAGCTTTTGGAGTAACGGTCCCCTGGGCTGTTCCTCGCTACTTCTATCTCTTTTCTCCTTCTTTATCTTTTTTTTCTTTTTTTCTCTTGCGATCTCCCTTTTCCATGGGGATCTCCTTCTCTTATATAGCATCCTTCCCGAGATCATGACCCTACACTTGTCACCATCCGACCCTCCACTCGAGTGCCCGTCCCATAGGTCATCCTCCCTCTTTTCTCGTGAGTTGCACTGCCAAGATGATTCTGCGTTCTGTCCCTTCCACATTAATGCGGCTGGAAAAGTAGTTCCTTGGCATTTAATGCGGCAGATTGTGATTGTCCCCCCCCATTTCCCCGAGCGCCACGCATCAAGTTTCTTCGTATTGGGTGAACTTTCGCGGTATGGGGTGCAAATTGACACTTACTTGGCGAGTCCGAGGAGGTGTTCCTCCTCGACGCCCCTTAGCAAGCCCGCCCATCATGGTTGGGACGGGATATCTTACGCCCATGCCTTTTCTTCTTTATCGTATCGCTGGGCTTGGTACATGAGCTACGCCCAACGCAATCGGCGATTTTACCCACCACAATAGCCCCTCAAAATGCCGGCCTTTTTCTCGAGTCCGAGGAGAAAAGGCGGGATTTTGATACTCACTAGACGACTCGTGGTGAACCACCGCTTCACACGTGGAGGGGGAAGGCACGCCTTTACGTGCTTCATTAATGCTTTGTGGGCGCTTGGTGACTCAGGGGGAAGTAACCGCAGCTTTTGAGGTTTTACACTCGCTCAATCCAACGGTTGGAGGCAGGATCTACGGTGGACAGCGCCTCGCATGCCTTAGACGCGAGCGCGTCTGCTCAACTTCTACCAAGTATAATAGGTCTTGAGGGCGTTCGTCTCTCATTTTTGACGAGCTTTCCAATATTCGAACTTCTCGAGCCTATTCCTTCAAATGTTCTTGCTTCCGCATGCCATTCTCTTGAAGACTCCTTCGAGCCTCTTACCCGTAAGTTCGCGCTTCTTCTCCATTATTCTTCATTAATCATACTGCCTTCAAGTTGTTTTTAGGATTAGAGGGGATGGGTAGGCTTGAGAAATGGTAGATTCTCCGGCCGGTATGGCGGGCTTCGGGCGATGGCATCGTATCCCACCGGAGGTAGGGTTAGAGTACTCGTCATCCGGAGGACATTTTGATGAAACAGAGAACAGAAGAAGTCGCAATTCCAATGATAGCCTTCGTGGAAGGAGGAATGACTATTCCGATGGGGAGAATAACTAGGGATTACCTACGTGGTCATAGGTTGGCCCCCCATCAATGCACCGCTAATCTATTCCGATCCTGGGGTGTGTCGAAACCCCGAACGATCGATGAACCTCGGCCTCTCATGGCACGACGTGGTTCATCTTTACGAATGCCATAAGCTCGGCGACACATACTATCTAAAGTCTAGGGTTGACGAAGTGAGGTTGATATCCTGCCTTTCGAAGTCTAGCAAAGGCTTGAAGGACGACCATTTGATCGTCTCCGGGCCATGGTCCGACGGCCCTCACCGTCCGACTAGGGAGGGAAAGCCAGGTGGGGTGTCGTAGAATTAGATGCCGTGGGGAGGACTTTGGTTTCAAGCTCCTCCACCCTTTTTTTTTTATTTGTTTTAAACTTGTTGGTTTGATTGCATGTCTCCTCGGACTAACATAAATCGCTTGACGGCCTTTGCAGACAAGAGGCTAACCACTCCTCGGTGAGCCTAGTCAATGTCCCTACTCTAAATTACCTCCCGAGGTCCGAGATTTTTGTTAGCGAGGACGGACAACTACGGTCGGCTCCTTTAATTTTGGATTACACTCCGCTCACTCGACCTGTGTAGAAGCCGGACAAGCTATAAGGGCCTTTAGTCCGAGATTAGCACGGATTGACGTGTCCATACCAGGGTTCCTCGCCGATGAAGACTTGCCTCCAATTCGCTTACCTCCCAACGCGTCTTTCCCCAGTAGTTATCCCGCAGGTGGAGTCCGGCTCTTCACATTCATCCTTAGAGGATCGGATAGACCAGTTCAATTTGCGAGGAAGGGGAGGCTTCGGTCAGAGTAGTAGAGATCTCCGACTCTGACGCCGATTTGGATCGTGCCTCGGCGGCTCCTCGGTCTGGTTTGGTCATCGCACAACCTGATCTTAGCGAGGACACGAAGAAGAAGAAGGAATGGATCTCCAGCCAGGACTGGCCTTAGGGGTCTTTTATCCAACAGTCCAAAGGGCGACCTCTAAGGAGATCTCGAAAGGACAGTCGTCTCCAAAGCCCCGCTCCTCCTCCCCCTCCCTCGTCGGGTGCGGCGCTAAAGCCTATGCCTAACCTAAGGCGAAAAAGGCTTGTAGAAGAGGCGGAGGAGGGAGAGGTTGCCCGTGAGAAGGCCGGGCCTAAAAAGAAAGGCAAGGAAACGAAAGAGCCCCGAGAAAAAAAAAAACAGTCCACCGAGAGCCGAGATGAGGCGGTCACTCCGAGGGGACCACGAACATGGTCTCCTCGGATCGAGCTAGATGGCGCTCCAATCCTCGGGGATGCGACCCTATGGGAGTCCCGGCGTGAGCGAAGCTTCGTTCATGGTCAAGCGTTTGCAGCAGCCTCTTCTCTTGCCCCGTGATATGGAAGGCCTCGAGAAAGATTCGTCGACCAGAGCTTTTCATGTCACCGAAAAGGGACATGGCTGTGGTAAGTGGAATCTTCTATCTTATCTTTCTGTTGAGAACCTTCTTCTTGTCTTATCCTGGTATCGTCTTCATTTTCGCCTGGATGCGGGTCACCCAACAAATTTATGTTGCCGAGGAGTGGGCCAAGAAAGCTCGTGAGGATGCACATAAGGAGGCTCGACCCCGTGACATACCCGAGAGGGCGCGGGCGATCTCAAACGAGATCTTGATCGTCGTGGATCATGAGCTAAAAGAAGTGAAGAAGGCCAATGCGAGTGCAGAGGCTGGCCTCGAAGAATGCTGAAAAGCAAGCCAAGAATCTGCATAGCCCCGACACTCGATGAAAGATTGTCACCGAGCGAGAGGCGGTTTCGAGCTTAATGCCGAGCTTGCAAGGGCTAAGGAGGAAGCCCGCTTGTCCAGGGAGGTCGCCGAGAAGGTCAGGCGGCTTCGCATTTAACGTGGGGTTCGCGATCATCGAGGAGAGATTGGCCGAGGAAGTTGCCACCGTCTCTGCAGGAATATGTCACCTCGACTGGGGATTAGCCATGGATCGGGCAGCCATCCCCGCAGATTTTGATCTCGGAAAGCCGAGAACATCTTTTACCCTGCGGAGATACGTGATACTCCCCGGTGAGGTCGCCTCCACCGAGCCTCTTCCAAAGAGATTCCACCATTCCCGAGACTGGGGGCATGGAGCAAGCTATACAGGTCGGGCCTCTCCCGAGGACAGCTCTTCGCATCGAGATCCTTGCTCGTGCCCGGAGATCGCCCCCGAAAACCCAAAGAGTGATGATCACCGCCCCAACTCAAGGCCCTTAGGGACGTAGAATAGGAATTCGTCTGTCCCACTTTTGTACTTCGCTTTGTTTGATCCTTGCTCCTATTTCTCGAATCAATTATTTTGAACATTATATGACAAAAGCTTTTCATTACATATATCGCCGCTTTACTCTATTTTGTCTTCATCATGAATGGATATCGGTTTTATCCTTTTACCGCTTAAAGTCAAACAATGATGAATGATTGCGTTAGGATTGCGCCACTTTGTAATTGGGCAACAACGATTACAATGCTGATTTTTCCCAAGTCCGTGACTAAGAATCCGCGCAGGACTTGGGCTCCCTTTAACGCTTTTCGAGAATCATAAACGGTTAACCCTTGATGAAAGAATTGTGTGGTTAATTTCTCCCAAGTCTGTGGTCCGAGGAGCCATGCAGGACTTGGGTTCTGCTTAACACTAATCGCGAATTGTTGCGTGGTTAATTTCCCCCAAGTCTGTGGTCCGAGGAGCCATGCAGGACTTGGGTTCTGTTTAACACTTATTGAAAATTGCTGTTTGGTTAATTTCCCCCGAGTCCGTGGTCCGAGGAGCCATGCAGGGCTTGGGTTCTGTTTAACTCTTACTGAAAATTGCTGCTTGGTTAATTTCCCCCAAGTCTGTGGTCCGAGGAGCCATGCAGGGCTTGGGTTCTGTTTAACTCTTATCAAAATTGCTTTGCGTGGTTAATTTCCCCCAAGTCTCGGGTCCGAGGAGCCATGCAGACTTGGGTTCTGCTTAACATTTACTCGAATTGTTGCGTGGTTAATTTCCCCAAGTCTCGTGGTCCGAGGAGCCATGCGGGACTTGGGTTCTGTTTTAACATTTATCGCGAATTATTGCGTGGTTAATTTCCCCCAAGTCTCGTGGTCCGAGGAGCCATGCGGGACTTGGGTTCTGCTTAACACTTATTGAAAATTGCTGCTTGGTTAATTTCCCCCAGTCTCGTGGTCCGAGGGGCCATGCAGACTTGGGTTCTGTTAACACTTATTGAAAATTGCTGCTTGGTTAATTTCCCCAAGTCTCGTGGTCCGAGGAGCCATGCGGGGCTTGGGTTGCTTTAACTCTTAATCGCGATTGTTTGCGTGGTTAATTTCCCCCAAGTCTCGTGGTCCGAGGAGCCATGCAGACTTGGGTTCTGTTAACACTTATTGAAAATTGCTGTTTGGTTAATTTCCCCCGAGTCTGTGGTCCGAGGAGCCATGCGGGGCTTGGGTTCTGTTTAACTCTTACTGAAAATTGCTGCTTGGTTAATTTCCCCCAAGTCTGTGGTCCGAGGAGCCATGCGGGGCTTGGGTTCTGTTTAACTCTTACTGAAAATTGCTGCGTGGTTAATTTCCCCCAAGTCTGTGGTCCGAGGAGCCATGCAGGACTTGGGTTCTGTTTAACATTTACTGCGAATTGTTGCGTGGTTAATTTCCCCCAAGTCTCGTGGGTCCGAGGAGCCATGCAGACTTGGGTTCTGTTTAACATTTAATCAAATTGTTGCGTGGTTAATTTCCCCCAAGTCTCGTGGTCCGAGGAGCCATGCAGACTTGGGTTCTGCTTAACACTTATTGAAAATTGCTGCTTGGTTAATTTCCCCAAGTCTCGTGGGTCCGAGGGGCCATGCAGACTTGGGTTCTGCTTAACACTTATTGAAAATTGCCGCTTGGTTAATTTCCCCTAAGTCTGTGGTCCGAGGAGCCATGCGGGGCTTGGGTTCTGTTTAACTCTTACTCAAAATTGCTGCGTGGTTAATTTCCCCCAAGTCTGTGGTCCGAGGAGCCATGCGGGACTTGGGTTCTGCTTTAACTCTTACTGCGAATTGTTGCGTGGTTAATTTCCCCCAAGTCTCGTGGTCCGAGGAGCCATGCAGACTTGGGTTCTGCTTTAACTCTTACTGCGAATTGTACAAAGAAAACGACATCAAGTAAAGTATTTCTCATTAATAAAAGTACCTTTTTTCGTGTTATTTACATTCCATGGACGTGGCACTACACGTTCGTCCAAGTCTTCCAAATAGTACGCTCCAATACCAGCCCACGGAGGTGATACGGTATGGACCCTCCCGATTTAGGTCCGAGCTTTCCCCATGCAGATTTCTCGCATTGCCCAGGACTTTCCTCAAAGACCAGTCCCCAGGCGTCAAGGGTCTCGACTTTACCTTGGCGTCATAGCCCCGCTTGAGCTTTTGTTGATACTGAGCTAGATGCACCATCGCGCAATCCCTTCTCTCTTCAAGGAGATCCAAGCTTTTTTCTAAAAGCCCGTTGTTAACAATTGGGTCGAATGTAGTAGTCCTCTGGGATGGAAAGTTTATTTCTAACGGGATGACGGCCTCGGCCCCGTAGGTCAACGAAAAGGGGGTTTCTCCCGTGGATCGGCGGGGCATGGTGCGATACGTCCACAAAACATGGGCGAGTTCTTCAACCCATCTCCCTTTCGCGTCGTCCAACCTCCTTTTCAGCCCATTCACTATGGTTTTGTTAACTACCTCGGCTTGTCCGTTGCTCTGCGGATAGGCTGGTGTGGAGTACCTGTTGATAATCCCCAATTCACCGCAATACTTCCTAAAGGCCTTGCTATCAAATTGCAGGCCATTGTCCGAGATTAGGTGTGTGGGGTACCGAATCGGGTGACAATGTTTTTCCGATAAACTTCTTGACATCCACATCCCTAATGTTTGCCAATGCCTCAGCCTCGACCCATTTCGTAAAGTAATCGGTGCCAACGAGAAGAAACTTCTTATTCCCTGCAGCTTTGGGGAACGGACCTAATATGTCTAGGCCCCATTGTGCAAATGGCCAAGGGCTGGACAATGGGTTAAGTACCCCACCCGGCTGATGTATATTCGGAGCGAACCGTTGGCATTGATCACACTTTTTCACATATTCCCAGAGCCTCCTTATGCATATTCGCCACCAAGAACCCAACGTCATAGCCCCCGTGGGAGAGGGACCGCCCCCGTATGGCTCCCACAAATCCCCTCGTGCAACTCCTCCAAAATGAGTTCGATTGCACTGGGTGTACACATAGCAAGTATGGTCCCGAGAATGAACGCCTCAGAGCTTGGAGTCCTCGGACAACCAGAATCGAGAAGCTCTCCTCCGGATTTTGTCGGCCTCGACTTTGTCGTCCGGTAAGGAATCATTCTTCAAGAATCGGACAAGAGGGTCCATCCAGCTTGGCCCCTCGCCGACGTTGTGCACCCGAATACCGTTAGCCTTTTCTTCCGTGGGGCGGCAGAGGTCCTCGACCAAAATAACTCGCGGAAGGGGCCGAGCCGAGGATGTGGCCAGTGTTGCCAGAGAGTCAACGTGGGTATTCCCGCTTCTGGGTATATGCGTTAAACGGAAGTCGTCGAAGTGGGCGCGTTGGCGTTTAGCTCGGGCAAGATACCGTTGCATTCTTTCATCTTTCGCCTCCAATTCCCCGCTTACTTGCCCCACTATGAGTCTCGAATCCGAGAATACGCTCGCGCATTTCCCCCCCAGCCCTCGGATCATCGACATCCCTTCCAAAGAAGGCCTCATACTCAGCTTCGTTATTCGTTGCTTTGAGAATCCCGATCTCAACGACTTCTCCAAGGTTATACCTTCGGGAGAAATTAGAACGAGCCCCACTCCAGAGCCCCTTTGGTTTGCTGCACCATCAATGTATGCTCTCCACATATCGTGCTCTTGCACAGAAATCGCACTGACCAATCTCTTATCATCATTCGGTGATTCCGACACTTCCACCCTCTCCAAGGTTGGCTCCGCAAATTCAGCTACCGGATCGGCGAGGACTTGACCTTTTATGGCGGTGCGTGGCATATATCTGATGTCAAAGGCGCTCAAGATGGTTCCCCACTTAGCTATTCTCCCGGTGTAGTCGGCGCTACGGAGGACTGATTTCAATGGAAGTTGGGTTAGCACAACCACCGTATGTGCCTGAAAATAGTGGGGAAGCTTCTTTGTAGCTTGCACGACACCCAATATTGCCTTTTCGAGGGGAGATACCGGGTCTCGCCTCCCGTAGCGACTTGCTTACGTAGTACACGGGCCGTTGCGCCGCCGTTGTCCTCTCGGATCAAGATTAGGCTCGATCGCATAATCGGCGATCGCGATGTATGCATAGAGTACCTCGTCGGCCTCGGGATCGGACATGATCGGAGGTCGGGCGAGGTATTCCTTAAGTTGTTGGAATGCTACGTCACACTCCTCAATCCACTCAAAACCCTTCCACTTATGCAATAGGAGGAAAAAGGTCTCAGATCCGTCCGCCGAGCGAGAGATGAAACGGTTCAAAGTCGCTATCATGCCGGTAAGCTTCGGACTTCTTTGGGATTCCGAGGAGGTTGCATACTATGAATGGCCCTTATTTGGTCGGGGTTAACTTCGATCCCCGATGGGTTACCATGTAGCCAAGGAATTTCCCGATCCCACTCCAAATGAGCACTTGGATGCGTTGATCGTAGTAGCACTGTACCTTCTCGTAATGCGAAACACCTCGTCAAGGTCCCCGATGTGGTCGGTTACCAACTTGCTCTTTACTACCATATCGTCTATATACACCTCGGCAGTCTTTCCCATCTGTTGTTCAAACATCCTAGTCATTATCCTTTGATAGGGCGAACCGGCATTCTTCGTGCCAAAAGGCATCACCTTGTAATGATAGTTGCCAATGGGGGTAACAAAGGCGTTTTTTCCTGGTCTTCCGTGGCCAAGGATATCCGATGGTAGCCCTGAAAGCGCCCAAAAACTCATTCGGGGATGCCGACAGCTTCGCGTCGACCAGTCGGTCTATCCGCAACATTGGGAAAGGATCCTTCGGGCAAGCCTTGTTTAAGTCCGTGAAGTCCACACAGACTCGCCATTTCCCGCTCTTCTTCTTCACCACGACTGTGTTCGCCAACCATTCGGGGTAGAACACTTCCTTGATAGCCCCAACTCTTTTCAATTTCGCCACTTCTTCCTCACAAATACCGCATGCTCCCTTGACGGGCGCCGAGGGGCCGCTTCTTTGGGGTAATAGCCGGATTAACGTTAAGGTGATGGCGTAGGGTCCGAGTCAACCCCGGGGCTTCATAAGGATCCCAACCGAATACATCCTCATTTCGACGCAGAAAATCAATTAGCGCCGACTTCTCCTGTGCTGGTAGCTCCGAGCCAATCTGGAAAAATCTTTCGGGGTCCGATCCGACGAGCACTTTCTCTAGTTCTTCACAACTCACCTCCATGGCCGGTCCTTCATTAAATTAGGACCGGGGTTCTTGATTGCTATAAGGTATTCTCGGTTGAAGTGGAAGGCGCGTCGCTTAATTGTCGAGCAATTGCGATACCATGCATCGCCCGCCATTCCTTGATCCCCCACTATCTCTTTGATTCGCCCTCTCGAAGGATACTTCACTTTCTCGTGCGGGTAGACGACACAGCCCCTAGCGTATGAAGCCATGGCCGTGCCACAATAGCCGTGTAGGGTGAGTATCGTCCACCACGATGAAGTCCACTTCCACTACTTCTATGTCTGTTTGCACAGTCAATCTGATCATGCCCTTAGGGATGACGATTTTTCCCTCAAAGCTAAGCAGAGGAGTGTTGTATGGCGACAGTCCTCCTGTTTTAAATTCAGCCCTTTATATAGGTCCGGGTACATCACCTCCACGGCGCTACCCCGATCAACTAACACCCTCCTCACGTCATAACCTCCTATTCTGAGCGTCACGACTAGGGCGTCGTCATGGGGCTGAATAGTTCCCTCCTTGTCCTCTTCCGTGAATCCAATTAACGGCATTCTCCCTCTAGCCCTCTTGGATTCCCTTTCGCCTGGCTCTGTCGGGAACCTACCTACCGACATTACTTTGAACGGGCCGGAACCGGTTCTCCTAGGTGCGGCAAGAATGACATTTATCGTGCCGATGGGTGGCCTCAAGGCGCTTTGCCTGGTATCGACATTTGATCGCTCAGGGCGTTGCAACAGATGCCCTAACTTTCCTTCTCGCACAAGTCGATCCAAATAGTTTTTCGTATTCCTACATTCGCCGACGACGTGACCGGCTCTTGGTGATACGCACAATATAGGTTCTCGATTGCGTTTTGAGGGGTCACCCGCCATCCTATTTGGCCATTGAAAAAGGGTTCGTGCTTTATTTTCTCCATGATCACGTGTAATGGCTCTCGGAACACAAATATGGACTACCCGAACCCCTCAGTAGATCCCGATTGTTCCGTATAATCTCTTCTCGGCTTGTTATCATATCAAACGGTCCGACTGAAGTCCCTTCTCTCCTGGGGACAAACTTCGCCTTTCCCTTCCCGGTTTGCTGGTCCTCCTTGACCCTTTTATACTTGTCTATCCTGTCCATAAGTTGCCGCACGCCGGTGGTCAAGCTTCCCGTAAGAGACTTTCTCAAGCCATGCTCTCGTCGGGCAAGCCCCTTTTAAAGGCACGATGGCGACGCCATCGTGATTTCCTTCTACCTCGTTATGCATCTCCCAATATCTCGTCCGAGTAGGCCTTCAGCCGTTTCTCCTTCTCGCATGGACAGGGATAAAAGGGAATCGAGGGGCCGAGGGACTCTAGTGCTGGTGATGAAGCGGAGCCAAAAGCCTCGTCAATCTGTTTAAACGAGTCTATGGAGTTTGGTGGGAGGGCATCAAACCATCTCATGGCCAGGGGCCCCGTGCTTGATGGAAACACTTTACACATTAACGCCTCGTCCCCGGAGTGGACGACCATCCTTTGGTTGAACTGGCTCACGTGCTCCACCGGGTCAGTCCGACCATTGTACAGGGTAAACATTGGCTGATTAAATCGCCGAGGGAGCACCGCCCGCTCTATTCTACGGGTAAATGGCGATCGAGATTCGATCCGAGCCTTGCTCATGGCGTCATTGACCAAGCCTTGGTAAGGTGGGCTTTTGCGATCCGCGCGCGTTTGTGAGGCCGCTCTTCCTCATAGGAGAACGCCTCGCTCGGAGGGGTCCTCGCCCTTCGTCTCGTATTCATCATCCTCACCACCGCTAGTATCCGAAATGGGCGAAGGACGTTTTTCTTTGGGCTCGACGCAGCCTTTTCTTCAAATCCTCGATCTCTCATTTGTAGAGCCCTTCCGCTCGTTGTCTTTGGTGGGGACACATGGTCTTTCCCTTTCGAGCGACTTCTACTTGTGTGAGAGGTGTTCACACTTCCCTCTCGTTGATTATCTTGGTCCCTTGCTCGCTCAAGGTTTACAAAGTTGTCCTGTCGTTGAGATTCTCACGCGTCCGCTTTGGCGCGGACCCGATCCTTCCATCCCTTGTCGTTTTCACTTGTCGAGACACGAGTTCTTCCCACAGACGGCGCCAATTGTAGGGTGACGATTTTGGGGCTCGTGCCCAACAGTGGGAGATTCTGGCCCAAAAGTCCCTCAACAATGAATTTGTAGAGAGTAGGTTACAGAACTAGGTCTTTGACAGGAGAAAAGAAGTTACGACCAAGCCATGCAACCAGTTGGACGTAAGGATATTCCTTCAAGCTTTTGGAGTAACGGTCCCCAGGGTCTGCTCCTCGCTACTTCTATCTCTTTTCTCCTTCTTTATCTTTTCTTCTTTTTGCTTGCGATCTCCCTTTTCCATGGGGATCTCCTTCTCTTATATAGCATCCTTCCCGAGATCATGACCCTACACTTGTCGGTCATCCGACCCTCCACTCGAGTGCCTGTCCCATAGGTCATCCTCCCTCTTTTCTCGTGAGTTGCACTCGGCCAAGATGATTCTGCGTTCTGTCCCTTCCACATTAATGCGGCTGGAAAAGTAGTTCCTTGGCATTTAATGCGGCAGTTGTGATTGTCCCCCCTTTCCCCGAGCGCCACGCACTGTTTCTTCGTATTGGGTGAACTTTCGACAGGTATGGGGTGCAAATTGGACACTTACTTGGCGAGTCCGAGGAGGTGTTCCTCCTCGGCGCCTTTAGCAGCCCGACCCATCATGGTTGGGACGGGATATCTTACGCCCATGCCTTTTCTTCTTTATCGTGGCTGGGCTTGGTACATGAGCTACGCCCAACGTCAATCGACGATTTTACCCACTACGCCTACCATGGAATGCTTGCCACCACCATGAGAGAGAAAGTGAGAGAGAGTGTGAGTGTATTAAGCCATGGAGGCTTTGTAGAGATATGTTTATTTATATTTTTTCTAGATTTGAAGAAAGCACCGATTTGATGGAGAGAGATGAGGGAAGAAAGAGAAATTTTTTTTTTTTTTTTTTAGAAATGAAAAAGAATAAGAAGAAAGAAAGAATAACAAAAGAAAAATAAGAAGAAGACACTCAAGAAGAAAAAATGCAAAGGAAGAATGAAACTCAAGAAGAAAGAAGACGGAAGAAGAAGGAGAAAAAGAAAAAGAGAGAGAGAGAGAGAGTGAGTTTAAGTGGAGTGTGTGTGGGGTAAAGTGGTGGGGCATGGGTAAGTGAAATAATTATTAAAAAAAGATGAGAAAGTATTATTTAAATAAAAGAACATGTATTATAGATAATCTGATATGTGTGTTTTTGTAAATTAGTTGTGTAAAAAAGAAAAAATAGGTTTGTATTATAAAATAGAAGGAAAATTTTGCACCCATGGGTGCGGATGCTCTTACAAAAATACAAAAATAATAAATAAACATTGGATAAAGTTACAATACTTGGAGGTTAAAGCTCCAATTGGACTGTCTGGTTTTCTAGATTGTATATACCTTATTCAACATATCTTTTGACTCTACCAATAAACTATGTATATGTAGTCCTTTTAGCTTCTTATTAGTGAGAAGAAAATTTAATGTTTTATCTTAACATATCTGAGATCTTCTTTGTCAGCCTTTTAAATTACACACACACGCACACGCGCGCCCACACACACAAAAATATATATACTAGCCTTCGAGCATGCGCTCACGCACATGCTCGTAGGCTCTTCTATTTTTTGGGTAATGGTTAATTTAAAGCATTTATTATAATTTGGGATTATTACATTTTCCAATCACAAAAAAAAAAACCTAGGGGTGTGATGAGTGTCATGTGTGGAGAAATAATTTTCCAATCACACTCCTACATTTTTTTTGTGATGAAAAATTATTGTGATTGGAAAATTATTTCTCCACACATGACACTCATCACACCCCTAGGTTTTTTTTTTTTGTGATTGGAAAATGTAGTAATCCCAAATTATAATAAATGCTTTAAATTAACCCTTACCCAAAAAATGGAAGAGCCTCCGAGCACGCGCGTGAGTGCGTGCTCAGAGGCTAGTATTCCATAAATATCATCCAATTTTTTTTGTGTTGCTTCTAAAGTGATTGTTAGTAGATCAATTTTTGAAACATTACTACAATTATAATTAGAATTTGTAGAAGATTGTTCATTAAAAAAAGAAACAAAAAATTAGATCCACCCATATATATGACAGGGTATGAAAAAAAATGTTTATGATTGGGCGAATCTTTTATTAAGCCTTCCAATTGTTTCACAGCAACATTTGCAACAAGCCTATTGTGTAATTGTAAGAGGCAAATGAAGCCACATTAGAATAACACCATTGTCACATTAATTTAAATTGTCAAATACACTTATTCCACATAAACATATAATGTAATATACAATGTGTGGTAAACAAAGAAGTTAGGGTGTTTTTTTTTTGAAATACCTTGTTCTCCAGATATACATTATCGTGAAGTGGGTTTTGTCCCATCCTAGCTTTTAAGCATGATATGATGTTGGATTTCGTTTCCTTCATAATGACAATACACATCTTTTATCAAATAAACACATTCATAATATTAAATAAGAAACCAAAAAGGAAAAAAAATTCAACTATTAATTTGGTAGGCATTAAAATTATGAAATATACCTAGGATGAATGCAACAAAATCTCTTTGTACACTATATTCTTTGTGTGAACTCCTTCCTCCCCAAGTATTGTTCCTTTTTGAACTAATAGTTTCGTGGTAGATTGAGATACCCCTCTTGACAGGGCCACATACAGTTGGCCATGGCTAAAAACATGATCAGGAAGATATATGCCAACATTGGGAATTGTTTGACCTTGTGCTTTGTTAATTGTAAGTGCAAAACTCAAGCGTATTGGAAATTGACGCCTTATCATCACAAATGGGAGATGCACATTTTCTGTAGTTTTCAAAGGGATTGTTGGTAGAAACACACGTGTTCCAGCATATTGTCCAGTCAAAACTTCTGCATCAATTACATTATTAAAACACCCACGTCATAGTAATCTTGTACCGTTACATAACCCCACTTTTGGATTTATATTTCGCAATAGCATTATTGGAGCACCTTTTTTCAGCCTTAGGATATGTGGTGGTAAACCTCCTCGAGATATAGAATTTAAGAAATCTTGTTGATATAAATGTTGTGTATCATCTTCAACTTCATCAAACGAATATAACTTTTGTTCTTCTCCTGGAAATTGTGTGATTATCTTCTCATTAAGTTTATCCACATCCTCATTAATTGGTGTTAACAATGCCCTATCAACCATGTATCTTGCATTGTAGGCATGATTTTGCAAATCTGGAAAAACTTGTTCAATTAGTTGAGCAATTGAATGATCACCCTCCCATGGTATTGCCATAGAAGACGGAACTTTAATCAGATCGTCTGTTGCGCCCACACACACACAAATATATATATATATATATATATATATATATATTATTTTTTAAACTGTTGCAGTTATCAGTCAGACTTTATGCTTATTCTTTTTGTTCTTTTTAAGGCTTGTGTGGTGCAACCTAAAGCAGAAATGGACCTCCAGTTTGAATCAACCAAGCTGAGCACCCCTTTGGGTTACATTAGTGCGATAGTCTTATGTGTTACAACTTTTGGAACTATAGCTCTGACAAGTCGCTTCTTCTTGAAACCCGGTGCAACATTTGATGATTATATAGCTGATGTTGTGCCTCTCTTTGCTGGTTTCATTTCCATTTTGGGAGTATCTGAGGTATGCTATTCTCTACATTTTCATCAAAATCTACTATACATCTTATGTTATTGCATGATTCAGAGATTATCATGTTTTTTAACTGGTACTTTCAATTTATCCTACTTTGTTTGGATAAATAACTCCTTGTAGCATGTAGATTTTTATAGTATGAGTTGTCACCTTGTGGATGCAAGTCGAATTTTGAAAAGCTACCTACATAATCACAGATATATATGATATGGTAGTTGCTATTGCAATGTTCCTCTTCTACTTTCATGTTGTATCTTGCTAAAAGAGGCACCAGAGATTTAAAATGAAGAATTTTGTGCGTTTTTAGGTGATTTGGGAAATTATGAACATATTGGTATTTTTCATTGAGGGCTTCTTTTTTTCATAAGGTCTTGGATTGGGATTGGATGTTATCCTATCTTCCAATTCTTTGTTGGGAGTAAAAAGCAAAAATCTTCTGTCGAATTGCACTGTTTCTGCTTCATCTGACTGGTAATTTTTTCAAGATTGTCCAGGACTTGAATATGGATTTATGTGATTATAGATGTTTTATGTTGATCTAATACAGTATTTAATTAATTTCTTAAGACAAAGCTTTTATGTCATGAACACCCTTTAAAAGTAACACATCAATGTTTCTATCTGGGGGGTAAACCCATTTCCAATGTGTAGAAGTAGGTTCCAGTGATCATGGCATATGCTCTGTGTAAGTATCTCCCCTACTTGTTTTTAGCATGCTGGAAAAATTTGGGATTGCGACACTTTTGGAAGCCTGATATACTTCATAATTGAGGAATGAAATGGGGGAAAACCTGTGACAGTCTGGGGACTAATAGTAAATACAAAATTTTGGCAGGAAATTTTGATTTTGTATAAATTGTAAACAAGGATCTCATGAGGTGTTCCTTTTGAGAATCAGAACAGAAGAAGCGAGAATAAGGTAAAACTAAAGTTGTTTTGGTGGGTTGCAAATGCCTATTCAAAATAAGCTTGTGTTCTCATTCTTGAATATTTGGAATTTTATGGGGATACCGCAAATAATCTGGAATTTACAGTAGTCATCAATGACCTTAAAACCAGTTAACTTGGAAATTGGGTGATATTGTGTGTGCTTGTTGTAGAAAAAGGATAGAGGGCGATTCATTTTATGGTAAAAAACTCATTCAGGGCTCTATATAGCCTGGATTGCTTAACAAAATTGTATAATTCTTGAGAGGTTACCTTTTTAAGCAAAGAAGTGTAACTTATGTTTCATCTGTTTTCTGGCGACACCTATTCCTTTCTGTACAATGTATTGAAGGCCATAATGTATGTCTTTTGCAGATAGCCACTAGGGTAACAGCAGCTCGTTGTGGTGTCCAAATCAGCCCATCTTTTCTTGTGCCATCCAATTCGACAGGGTGCTTGGGAGTCATGAATAATTATGAATCTCTCCTTCCAAATAAGAAGGCTCTTTTTGATATCCCAGTGGCACGTACGGCTAGTGCATATTTGACATCTCTTGTACTCGCAGTTGCTGCATTTGTAGCTGATGGAAGCTTTAATGGAGGGGACAATGCTTTCTAAGTTTTCTAACTTTGGAAGTCGTACTTTATTTTGCAGAAGCATTATTTTTTAGCTATGCTTTCTGTTGGAATTGGCAATTGTGTTTTATTGTGGATATGGCTGTAGAAATCAGTTAGTAGGGGTTCTAATCTGTTTTCATTATTTCCTTGCTTCAATAATTTGATGCCAACTGTGTAGATGTCTAAACAAGCATAACATGTCAGCCTCCCAAAGTTGCAACCTTCGGGGGAGCCATTGTTTTAGTGTCATAATATGTGAAAGACCTTTAACAAGTCCATAAATATTTACTTTATAAATTCCTTCTCTGGGGAAATTTTCATTTAGAACGAATGCTGTTACATTACTCTATTAGTTGTAATCTCGTTGTACATCTAAAGAGTATTCATGCCAAATATTCATGCAGAAGTTCATGTCATCATGTTATTCCTTTCTTTCTACACAGGTATATAAGGCCACAGTTTTTCTACAACAATCCCTTGCTTTCTTTCATCCAATTTGTTATTGGACCATATGCGGATGACCTTGGAAATGTATTGCCATATGCAGTGGAAGGTGTTGGAGTTCCTGTTGATCCGCTTGCTTTTGCTGGACTTTTAGGTGACTCACTCACCCTCTTTGGCCTCAATCTATACTATTTACTTTTGTTAAATTTTTAACTGTATAATGAAACAATCTACTGTCCCAGGAGATAAATTAAATTGATCCAGGAAAATTTCAACCAAGGTTGAAAATGCTTGAAAATGTTAAATTTGCTGGATTTAATATGGGAATGTAATCAATAGATTATTCATAACTGAACAGAAAAGGAAGATATAAAACTCAGAAAATTTTCTTTTTATATATTTTAATCCAGGTCGACTCCTTATGTTGTAGTTTGCGTGATACTAAAATTACTAAATTACTTGTACACTAAAAAGTGAGGAAACTCGACTTGACTCTAAAAGGTCTAGAAATGTTAACTCCATCAAATGATTTAACTTTGAAAAGATTTGTTAAATTGAGGATGATTTTTGGCATGGAGATGGGGTGGAATGCTCTTTGGGATATAAGCTGTCTTTATGGCTCTCAGGTGAGAGGGTAGCTAGACAGTACCACAGTAATAGATGAAAATGACCTTCATTTATAAATTATAACCATATCACTTAATTTTATCTTTTCCCCCAAAGATTAGAAATTAGACGTCTAGACGTGCTAACCAACTGGGAGCCATACCTTATACTTTTTGTATAGATGACAAACAGATTTTTGCACAACTTACATTAAGCTCGAACACTTGATTTGCTCTTCTTTTATTCAGAATCTGTTGACTTGGCCTCAACATTAGCGGTAAAGATACAGTGGGCACAGGAGACATGGTTTTCAACTTGAGGGAAAATTGGAAATGAAGCATATAATCAATTGACTTTTTATGACCACTTTTTGTATGGGTGCTTAATGGACCTCTATTTATTTCTTTTGAGCCATGTAAATTGGAGACAGTAGTATTATCCACTAATCACTAAAAGAAGTATCATAATTATGCAGGAATGGTGGTGACTTCTTTGAACTTGTTGCCTTGTGGAAGATTGGAAGGAGGTCGCATTGCGCAAGCTATGTTTGGAAGGAGCACTGCTGCCTTGCTATCTTTTGCCACATCACTTTTGCTTGTATAGGTGGCCTGAGCGGAAGTGTCCTGTGCTTGGCATGGGGGTTATTTTTAACCTTCTTCCGGGGTGGAGAGGAAATACCTGCAAAAGATGAGATCACCCCTTTGGGAGATGACAGGACTGCATGGGGTATTGTCCTTGGCCTTATCTGTTTCCTAACTCTTTTCCCCAATGGGGGAGGTACATTTTCCAGCTCGTTCTTCAGTGAGCCATTTTTTAGAGGTAACTTGTAAATAATTTGTATTATTGTGTATTAAGTTCTTCAGATGTTTTAGTGGATCACTGTAGTTTCATTAAAACAAAAACTGATCCGTAGATCTGCCATAATATAGAAAAGAAATATCGTAGCAAATTATTTCCATGTAAGATAGTGTAAGACAAAGGTAAAAGATCTCTATGTTACATGTGATCATTTGGAAATTATTTAGGTTAGGTCTTCTAGCTTTTGGTCTTACATTTTTGTGGGAATTTGCATGTGTTAAAAAGAAATTAAATCTCAAGACATGAAAGATTTTTTTTTGATTTATGCAAATAAAGATGCAATATGTCATAGTTAATATTTGCTTTAAGTCCTTTCTTAAATGAGAAGTTAATTGGCACTTGAATTATATATTTAGATCTCATGAGTAATAAAATACTTAGAATTGTTTGTTTTCAGCTGCCAATTGCTGGCACTGATTAACAAAGCCAATCACTTCCTGAGACTTAATCTTTTCTCAACTTTCCTGCAATTGGCAGTATTATGAATGACTTGCATAATTTTGTGCTTTTACCACTTCCAACTTTCAACTCACATACCCAAAATTCCTGAGACGGTGGCAGATAAAAGGCATTTGCTTCCCACCATTGAAGACTAATTCTAATCTATAACCAAACTAAATATGTGTTCTCCCTCTCCAGGTAATATTCTCCATAACGTCGCATTGATTAAATTCTCTTTAAAATTACTTTAGTTACATAAATGTATGTGTGAAGAAGTTGGCATAAGGCAGGGAAGAGAACAATGTGTAAAACTAGTTACCCAAAAAAGAATGTGATTTTTTGATGTGACAACTTGACAAGAAAAATGAGAAAACAATGAGCAAATTACCAATTCCGGCCAAATTTCACATTCCGCCTGAAATTCACTAGAATTCAACAAAATGACTGGAATGTACTGAAACTTGAGTCGAGGTGGAATGAGGGGCTTATTGTACCGGTCTTATGACTGGAATAGAATATATCGAGTGGGATTTTTTTTAAAAAATGTTTTGAGGAAATAATTGAATGGAATTCATGACATTGATTAACAATTATTTTCTAAAAACATTGGGCTAATCATTTTTTTCTTTTAAGTGGACCAACTTTTTTTTTTTTTTTTTTTTGAGGAGGAGGGGCCAATTCTTATTTTTAAGAATAATTTTAAAACATTTTTATAAAATACATAATTTTTTTTAATTTAATTTGGAAGGGCAGAGCCCAAGTTCTGTCTCTGCACCCCCTCCTCATTTTTGCAATTATCAAATTATATATATATACATATATATATAAAAGAAAATATGTTTGTCCTAAGTGGCTGCATATATATATATATATATATATATATATATATATATAAAAGAAAATATGTTTGTCCTAAGTGGCTGCACCGAATTACAACAATTTTTTTAGATAAAAGTAACTTATTTGTCTTATCAAATTTTTACTGCTTTATTACTTCTTTGCAGTAAATTTTAGAGGGAAATAACAACTTAATTGTTGTTATCAATTACTTTATCTCTATTCGTTTTTAATTCTTTGAATAAACACAAAAATTTAATAGTTGATACCAACCTTTTATTTTCTTTCACTTTTTAAATCTATTTTATGTTTGAAGTACCGCAATTGTTTTTCCTAATTTATGGTTTCTTCTTTTAAAAAAAATTAATTTAATTATTATTATTATTTATTTATTTTAACATTTTAATGATATCAACACCTTTTTTTTTTTTTTTCCTTCACCATGCCACGTCTACTGAATTAAAATATTCTTATAAAACTTATTTTCTCTAATCTATTAACTTTAATTAGTGCATAAGAACTCTAGATGATCTTAATTTTTTAAGAAAAAAAGTTTGTCTCCAAATATGCTATAAGAGACTCAGGCTTCACTTCCCAATAGGAAAATGATATGTATAATATTGATTCGTAATGTGGGACAGTTTAATTTTGGAGATGATAAGTTGTGGTTAAGAAAAAAAAAATTCTCCAAATATATATTGTAAGGACTCGATTTGTAATGACCCGTAACAGGATTGGGTTTGCACGTAAAAAGGCCCAAACAATATCACTTATAGAGCGTGGGTTTGAAAGGCTAGGCCCCAGTCACCAAAGGTAGGTTTTTCGTGGCGTTCATACGTGATTTAGATCGTGTTCGCCCTGGGAGTCTTTCTCCTAGAGGTGGGCCGGGAGGCTCGGTTTTTTGGCCCTTTTTCCCAGCCCCTTTTTTTGGCGCACTAACTTTTACATTATATAGCCCTTCTTGGTTGATCTTAGCCCTCCACTTGTTGGTCGAGCAGTGCTTACTGCACCCGTCCCATAAGCTGTCCCCTCTTACTTTCTGTTAGTCGCGATGATCGAAGTTACACCGTCCAAGCGTCTTTTCTCATTAACATGGTCGACGCTGTGGATGCATTTAATGCGGAGGGGATGTATTTACTCGAACCGCTTGTGCACCGTACCCCCACGTGGGTCCCATTCTACTCGCACTTCCTTCGGGGGGCTTCTTGGGAGCAGCCTTCATCGAGACGCTGCCCTTCCCCCCCGTAGTTCGGAGTGCCGAGGACAGGGTCGCCCTCGGCTGCTCCCCTTGACATGTCGGCCTCCCCCCATTTATCCTCGGCACGCCCCCTCCTCGGCATGGACCCGAGCCCTAATAGAGCGTGGGCCGGATCATAAGCTCCCTGGCCCCACATATATAAATACTTGTTAAAATTTTAGCATGGTATATTACCCCTAGACATGGCAAAACGGGTCAGACCCGTTTGACCTGCAACCCATTTGACCCGTAATTCGATTGACCCGTTTAAAAATGACCTGTTTTGACCCGTGACCCGTTTTAACCAAATGACCCAAACTTGACCCGACCCACCCGTTTTGCCATGTCTACCAACGTTGAGTAGATTGAGATTGAGGTGTAATTTTTATAAAATATTTACTTATTCTTCTTTACTTAATATGTTATGTACTCCATTATAGTTTGTCATTCTTTACTTGTCACCTTCATTTTCTCTTCCTACTTTAAATAGATCGAAGATTATACCAAGAATAGTTTCTAGAAAGTCGGAATAAGAGTTGGACCAAATTTGGGTATCAAGTCAAGTGTTTAGTAGTAATTGGTAACAATATCACCAGTGAGAATCTAATCACAATTAAGGAACTTATAAACAATTGACAGATTGCATCTATTTCATAAAAGAAAAAAAAAATTGTTTGAAAAATATGGGTTAACTTGACTCGACTCGCGACCCGACTCAACCCGCGACTCGATTGACCTATAACTCGATTGACCTGCAAACCCGATTGACCCGACCTCAACCCAACCTGACCCGCCTGTTTTGCCAATTTACCCCCCATGTTATCATTAGCATTTTAGCAATAATGAAGAGTTTCTCCATTATCTTCATCCTCCCCTTACTTCCCCTTCTCTCTTATAGCCTCATAAGTAGAACAATAGAGATTTTTATCATAAAATAATTATTTTTTTGTTTTATTTATATATTTATTTACACCATGTTTAATTTTGACCACTATATAGTGTATTTGAAGCAAAATGTGTTGGGAAAAATTCTATATATTTTAAAATAAATTTTAGTAAGTACAGTGTAAGCATAACCACACAAAAATACAGAGATTTATGTGGAAAACATTTTCTTCTTGAAGGGGAAAATCATGGGACAAATTCCGAATAATTTCACTATATTAAATAGAGATTACAACACTTAGAGATATAACTTGAGCAAAGAAAACACTTTCTTTTTCTTTTTACTTACTACTCTCTTTCTCACTGTATATTTCTCATAATTTTCTTTTACGGGGATTCTAGCATTTTACACTTATTTTTAAAAAAAATTAGCAATATGTCCCTGTTTTGAAACTATTTAGGTATATGCCCTTGTTTTGAAACTCGATTTTAATAAAATCGAGTTTCGATTGGTTTAAAATCAAGTTATGTCCGATCAAACTTAAAAAAATAATAATAATAATAATAATTTTGCATGGAACTCGAGTTCATGAAGCTCGAGTTCCATACCTATAGCTACGTTTTGATTGTCCTATAGTAACGTTTTAAATGGAACTTGAGCTCCATGAACTTGAGTTCCATGCAATTTTTTTTTTTTTTTTTTGAAGTTTGATCGGGCCAAACTTATAGCTACGTTTTGTTTGTCCTATAGTGGCGTTTCAAATGGATTTCGAGTTCCATGCAAATTTTTTTATTTTTTTTATTTTTATTTTTTTTATTGTTAAGTTTGATTAGGCCAAACCTATAGCTATGATTTTATTGTCCCATAGTGGCGTTTTAAATGAAACTCGAGCTCCACGAACTTGAGTTCTATGCAATTTATTTATTTATTTATTTATTTATTTATTTATTTTTTAGTTTGATTGGGTCATACTCGATTTTCTACAAATCGAGTTTTTCATTAAAACTCGATTTTGAGAAAATCGAGTTTCAAAACAGGAGCACAAACCTAAATAGTTTCAAAATAGGAATATATTGCTAATTTTTTTTTTTTAAATAAGGGTAAAATACTAGAATCTCCTTTCGTTTACTCTCTATTTTTCTTTTTTCTTTTACTTGCTCTCACTCACGCAGTTCTTCAAGACTGCACTTGGTCTCACTTTCTCTGGGACTTCTCTTCTCTCTTCTCCAAATGGCCGAATGGCCTTACTTTATATTTCTACATCCTTTTCTTCCTTCAAGGTGTCTCACAAGTTTAACATGACATCTTCATTTATGTGACTTGACTTTTGTACTTCACTTCATAAATGTTGCTGGACTTTCATACATCATTATAGAGAAAAAGATGAATCCAATTCTTCTCTTTTGGTCAAGCTACTCCAGCAAAACCCATTTCACTTTGCTGACTTCTCAGCACTAGTCCAACAAGCTCGTTTAATGTGCTAAGCAAAAGGATGGGCTGGACATGTGGGTGTCGGCACCCAACAAAATGGAGAAAAATTATTGAATGAGATTAAGGACGAAGACAGATAAATGAGCATCTACAGTTTCGTAATAGCAATATTCACACCCAAAGAAGCCTCTAACTTATTCGGTAAACAAAAACAGTCATATGGATTTATTTAAAATTATTAATCTCTCCGTCTCTATATTTTAATCTTGAAACAATGGCTTTGTACACCACAAAGTCATGGAGCTTTAAGAGTTGTTTGGTAATGTTGGTCTGGTAATGTTGTTTGTATTTTTTGAAAAGACGTGTGGATAAAAAAATATATAAAAATGCGTATAATATTGTTTAAAAACTGAAAATATGTGTTTAAACTCCTAGAATGCTTTAAGTTTGAGCTTTACTGTTATGCACTCTTACTACCTTATGTATGAAATATGTCACAAGAATTCATAAGTTCTGCCTTTTGAATTAATTTTTAGACTTTCTGAATCTAACCATGATAGATTGTTTACAAACACTGAATGACAAAAATCAAAATTGTTCTCTTTTTTACGAGGTAAGGTTTTAATTTCATTATCCATATTGAGATAATATGATCTACTTTCTTGCTATATAGCCTAATTGTAGATTTAATCACATCATTTTGGCCATTGAAACCAATGTTTATACTAAGAAACACAAATCGAATGCAAATAAAACTTGTACATTATATGAAAATTCCAAAATTATGTAGTAATCATAACAATTTATTTACTTATCTTAAATAAATTATATCATATATAAGTTCATTTACAAAATTGTGCAACACACGAGACTTCAAATTATATATATATATATATATATATATATGGTGTTTAGAGGACAATCTTAACCCTCTAAATTCTTTTAAACTCTTTCCCCTTCCTTAAAAAAATTCAAAACACCTCTCTACTCCCTTTCTTGCTCCTCCATCTAATTCTAAACACAGGATTGAGGGATAAATTTTGTAATCAGAAACCAACAGAGTACAATGGAGGAACTGTATTAGTTGTAAGAAAATGATAAATCATTTGTTATTGATTTCGATTATTAAGATATCCACCAGCTATAACAACTATTGGTTATTGACTAGTTGCTTATATAATTGTAACATTGTTAGACCTGCATAACATTCATGCACATGATTCATGAGAATATTTTGTACCAAAAAAATTGTCTCCTCTTTGAAATTTTAGAGAGAAACTTATATTCACGAACGAAATTTTCGTGAATTCAGCAAAGAACGAAATTTTCGTGAAACACGAGGGTGGAAGATTCTAAGGTTCTAGAACCTTTTTTTTCAGATAAACCAAGGTTCTGTAAACTGATTTTTGTGGTGTAAAAAGGCTGAAGAAGGAAGAAGGAGACATGTACAAGCATTTTCCTAACGATAATAGTAATAACACTGACTTGTGATTGAATAACGACCACATTGTTGCAACATTGAATAATCACCATCAGTTTCCCAATGGCTACCAGTATACCACGAGATTCTAAAGTATGCTCTTGTCAAACAAATATATCAAATGTACAGAGTGACACTGATCTGAGAATATTGATTTGACTACTAATGGATTGTGTCGATGAATACTGTAGGGTCACGTTCAGAAACGAACCGCAACAGTTGTTGGGTCCTCACGTGAATGGGCCCCGACAATATCATTTGTAGAGAGTGGGTTCGAAAGGCTAAGTCGTGATTACTCGGCGGTCCTTTTGTTAAGTTGTTCATGCATGGTTTTGGGGTATTCACCCTTTGAGTCCTTTTTACCGGAGGGACTCCCCCCTCCCTTGGGTTGCATATTTTTCTTTTATACTAGCATGCGTTCAATTTCCTTCGTCCACGTGTAGGGTCGACCTTTCCAAGACTCGATACTTGTCCCATCGGTTTGGACCGAGTCGTTGAGAGTGGTTGATAAAGTTAAAGAACGCGGCTCTGTGAGGTGCAAAGCTCATGCAGGGTAGGTAGTAAGGGCAGCCTTTCCTAGATATTTCAGATTTTCTTTCAAGATTGTCCCTATGCCGCTTTTGCCCCTTTCTTAGTGGAATTTTGGGCCAGCCGAGGGCTGCACCGTCCTCGGCCGCTTCTCTGGGCCTATTTGTGCTTTGCGCTGTATAGCTTGGACTACCACATTCTTCGGCCTGGGCCTTAAGGCTTCCCGTAAGTAGGTGGGCCTGGCCCATCTATTGTTGGACCCCACAATAGCCCCTCAAAACCTTGCTGTCCGACCTCTTGGTTGGATAGGGGGGTTTTGATAACTCCGAGCATTTACTACGGCTCATTAAATTCGATCCCTCCCGGGCGTTGGCAATTCTCCGAATGCCTAGGAAACGCTCCGATCTACGAGATATCCTTCTTGGTTTAGCCTTGATACGTTAAATCCGTTGGGCTACCCGTAGGTCTTTAATGTTTTCCCTTCACGGGACCTCTCGAAATTCAACGGCTATCGATGATGTGGGAGAGCGAGAACAGCGCATTCTTGTTGGCAGATTTCCTTGAAGATCTCAACACATTTAATGCCATCCTCTTCGTCCCTTATATAAAGAGGGTGGACATGAGTTGTTTCTTCAATATGTGAGTCCCTTAATCACCCGTAAAATCAAGTCCTTAGATTCCTCCCGCAATTTACATTTACCCTCCGATTATACCTCGACCCGTAATCGTTTGTCACAATCATTGGTGATGGAGAAACCCTTTCCTCCCGTAAATACCTTGTTCGACCAAGCTCGAGATGGCTCGGTCGGGGCAAGGATGGCGAGACTCAAGATTTGTCTCGCCTTCCTTTCACCAAAATCCGAAGCGGGAACTCGTCACGTTTCACATTTGGCGTGGATCGAGCCGAGAACACACAAGATCATCACCACCCGCTCTCTCATGAGCATATCTAATGTGGTGCCGGTGTGCTAAGAGTCGGATCCCAGGCGGGGACTAAATGCCCCCGCTTCTTCCTCTCTTCGTTCTTGGCGCCACCCTTTACTTTTCTTTCTTCTTCTTTTTCCACCACCAGCTCCATCCTGGTGCTTTTCTTTTTCCTCTTTTGCTCCTTTCCCATTCTTTTCATTTCTTCCCTCTTCTTCTCCTCCTTCTCTTGCTCATGTCCTCCATCTTCTTCATTCATCTCCTCCATCTTCCAATTCTTCTTCCTTCTCCTTCAAATTTTTCTTCCTTGTCCTTCATCTTTTCTAAAGAAAGTTCTTCTCTCAATATGAGTAATACTTTGAGTCGAGATCGGAGAGACTTTGAAGACGAGTCCGAAAGACACCAAGGTTTACTTATCCGGATTGTAGTTGTTATTGTTGCTCGGCAAGTTCACCTTTTGTATAGGCTTGTTTAAGCCCTTTATTGTATGTTGTAACAATTTTTCCATATTAATAAAAGTTGCTGTTTATTTATTTCACATGTTCTATTTTTATGTTTTTATAATTTTACAAACGCTGCTCGGCGCAATAATATAGCATTTGAATCAATGACAACTAACGCTAAAATATTTGTTAATAAAAAGATACCACCATAACTTTAATAAAATTATTACTCGACATAACAATCGACCAAAGGAGGAACGAGACTTACCTTAAAATTAGCCGAGATGGGGACTAAGTGCTCAATAAGGTGCAAGAAACAATTATCCGAGGACATGTCACCCTTCCAATGCACAATTTCCTTAGGCTAACGATTATCAGTTCATTTCACCATCTTCTTAACACATTGGCCTTAATCTTTTCTAGTATTTGGGCCGAGGAACTTGCCCATCCGAGCAGTTAGTTTCCCAAAAAGCCTGAGTCCAAAGACTTCGCAAAGCCTGGGTTTTGTTTTAGACTTATGCTTTTCTTTTATGTACTTGGTTTTCTCATAGACTTGAGTCCGAGGACCATGCAAGTCCTAGGTTCTGTCCAAGACTTATGTTTTTTCTTTTATGTTCTTGGTTTCCCCATAGGCTTGGGTCCGAGGACCATACAAGTCCTAGGTTCTGTCCAAGACTCATGTTTTTTCTTTTATGTTCTTGGTTTCCCCCATAGGCTTGAGTCCGAGGACCATACAAGTCCTAGGTTCTGTCCAAGACTCATGTTTTTTCTTTTATGTTCTTGGTTTCCCCATAAGCTTGAGTTCGAGGACCATACAAGTCCTAAGTTCTGTCCAAGACTCTTTGAGTTCAGATCTCCCTTTTTATCGTGCATTTCCCGAGGCGCCGAACAGGGTTGTCCTCGGCAACGACCATTTCTCGGCGTGGGCCGCAGTCCTTGGGCCCTCATGCGGAGCGGGCACGGGCCGCAAATTCACTTAGCCCATGAATTAAGAGATATTTCTACAACCTTTGGCCACGCGGTGCTCTCTGACATTACAATGATCGAGGTGCGCCTTTACGAGGCTTCTTTAATCTTGGGGTTGCAATTGACGTTGGAAGTTGAGCCAAAGCCCTTTTGTCCGTAGTGTTCCTTGGGACGCCGCGCGAGCCGATTGCCATCACCTTGTCTTTTCAAGTAAATAGGAGGGAAGAAGAGAGTTGCTTTATATACGCACCAATCCTTTAGTTTCCTCCCGCATCATAACTCCCATATCCGGAGCTCTTCTCCCTTAGCGTTACATGTTTAAGGCGAGGGTTGGGAAGAAAGAACTCTCTCCGCCACAGAAGCATCGTGTCCTCATGAGACTCATAATAGTAAGGTATGGGCACAGGAGGCACAAGTTCAGGAGAATACTCCATTTCGACCGAGGGGAAGGGCGTCTCTCCCTCTTTTAGCCAAAATCCGAGCGGGTTACGCTCATGCCAGAATTTTGGTGTGTCAGAAGAAAGGTTCTCCGCCATTATCGCCTCTGCCTTGTGGTAGGCGAATATTTAGAGAAAGCCCCTCAACTTCCCACTCCCGGCACCTTTCCTTCAACGGTGTCGGGTTCAAGTTGGGTTTCTTTTGCTTTGCTGAGCCATGGGCATGTAAAAGCACCGAGGGAGAATAAGGTCTTGGAATCGTAGCCAACCTATCCTCCGACCTACCTCCTCGGCTTTCTCTAGCTTTCTTGTATTTTTCTTTTTTACTTGTGTAGTAAGCTTTAACGTAGGATGATTCCAGCTTTTCATTGTACGCTGTACTACTCCTTTGCTTTAATAAAAATAGAAATTCATCTACTTGTTTTGGGTATTGTTCTTTTGGCAACACCACTTCGTGAATGAGTGTGCTCCCCGTATGTGCTTTTCCTCGGCGATAATTAGGGCAAGAGCCCCTTGAAACACGATTCAACTAGTTCTAATTTACCTATACTACCAGCGTAATAATAATAATTGATAGTAAGTTAAACTTAGGAAACTAACCGAGATAATGGTTGAACGTCCCGCGATATGTGCGAGAATGCTTTGTCCGAGAAACGATGAACTCTAAATAATTCACCTGAGAGGGGATGACCGAGCATCGAGCGACTTGATTATGTTTTTGGAAACATGTTACTCCATTCCGTCTCGGCCCCTTTGGCGTTGAGGGTCCGAGGGCAAACTAGAGAGTCCATGTAGATCGGAGTTAACCCAATTATTAATGGAAAGTTTTCCTCGGGGAGGTTCTAAGATCCACGTAACGTAGTTTTCTTTGTAAGTAGTTGGTTTCCCCAGAGGCTCGGGTCCGAGGACCATACAAGGCCTTGGTTCTGTCCAAAACTTGTATTTTTCTTTGTAAGTAGTTGGTTTCCCCAGAGGCTTGGGTCGAAGGACCATACAAGGCCTTGGTTCTGTCCAAAACTTGTATTTTGTTTGTAAGTAGTTGGTTTCCCAAGAGGCTTGGGTCCGAGGACCATACAAGGCCTTGGTTCTGTCCAAAACTTGTATTTTTCTTTGTAAGTAGTTGGTTTCTCCAGAGGCTTGGGTCCGAGGACCACACAAGGCCTTGGTTCTGTCCAAAACTTGTATTTTTCTTTGTAAGTAGTTGGTTTCCCCAGAGGCTTGGGTCCGAGGACCATACAAGGCCTTGGTTCTGTCCAAAACTTGTATTTTCTTTGTAAGTAGTTGGTTTCCCCAGAGGCTTGGGTCGAAGGACCATACAAGGCCTTGGTTCTGTCCAAAACTTGTATTTTCTTAGCAAGTAGTTGGTTTCCCCGCAGGCTTGGGTCCGAGGACCATACAAGGCCTTGGTTCTGTCCAAAACTTGTATTCTTCTTTGTAAGTAGTTGGTTTCTCCAGAGGCTTGGGTCCGAGGACCATACAAGGCCTTGGTTCTGTCCAAAACTTGTATTCTCTTAGCAAGTAGTTGGTTTCCCCAGAGGCTTGGGTCCGAGGACCATACAAGGCCTTGGTTCTGTCCAAAACTTGTATTTTCTTTGTAAGTAGTTGGTTTCCCCAGAGGCTTGGGTCGAAGGACCATACAAGGCCTTGGTTCTATCCAAAACTTGTATTTTCTTAGCAAGTAGTTGGTTTCCCCAGAGGCTTGGGTCCAAGGACCATACAAGGCATTGGTTCTGTCCAAAACTTGTATTCTCTTAGCAAGTAGTTGGTTTCCAAAGGCTTGGGTCCGAGGACCATACAAGGTCTTGGTTCTGTCCAAAACTTGTATTCTTCTTTGTAAGTAGTTGGTTTCCCCGCAGGCTTGGGTCCGAGGACCATACAAGGCTTTGGTTCTGTCCAAAACTTGTATTCTCTTAGCAAGTAGTTGGTTTCCCCAGAGGCTTGGGTCCGAGGACCATACAAGGCCTTGGTTCTGTCCAAAACTTGTATTCTTCTTTGTAAGTAGTTGGTTTCCCCAGAGGCTTGGGTCCGAGGACCATACAAGGCCTTGGTTCTGTCCAAAACTTGTATTCTCTTAGCAAGTAGTTGGTTTCCCCGGAGGCTTGGGTCCGAGGACCATACAAGGCCTTGGTTCTGTCTAAAACTTGTATTCTCTTAGCAAGTAGTTGGTTTCCCCAGAGGCTTGGGTCCGAGGACCATACAAGGCCTTGGTTTTGTCCAAAACTTGTATTCTTTTGTTCGTTTGTCCGCTTCTTAAAGGTTAGCTCATCGAATAAAGCGGGGGAAGCGATCTTGACGTTTGAAGCCCCAAGACTTGCCATGCCACTGGCATTATGAGGCGTAGCCCCTGGTGGGAACCAGTATCGGAACAACGACAAGGTGTTGCCAGTCATAAAGGCGTCCTCATGGACCCTTGTTCAACAGAAACTCAACTCAATCGCCGCTTGAGCTCACGCGTAAGCCTCCCCACAGACGGCGCCAATTGTAGGGTCACGTTCAAACGAACATAGCAACAGTTTGTTGGGTCCTCACGTGAATGAGCCTGGACAATATCATTTGTAGAGAGTGGGTTCGAAAGGCTAAGTCGTGATTACTTGGTGGTCCTTTTGTTAAGTTGTTCATGCATGGTTTTGGGGTATTCACCCTTTGAGTCCTTTTTCCTGGAGGGACTCCCTCCTCCCTTGGGTTGCATATTTTTCTTTTATACTAGCATGCGTTCAATTTCCTTCGTCCACGTGTAGGGTCGACCTTTCCAAGACTGATACTTGTCCCATCGGTTTCAGACCCGAGTCGTTGAGAGTGGTTGATAAAGTTAAAGAACGCGGCTCTGTGAGGTGCAAAGCTCTGTCAGGGGTAGGTAGTAAAGGCAGCCTTTCCTAGATATTTCAGATTTTCTTTCAAGATTGTCCCTATGCCGCTTTTGCCCCTTTCTTAGTGGAATTTTGGGCCAGCCGAGGGCTGCACCGTCCTCGGCTGCTTCTTTGGGTCTATTTGTGCTTTGCGTTGTGTAGCTTGGACTACCACCTTCTTCGGCCTGGGCCTTAAGGCTTCCCGTAAGTAGGTGGGCCTGGCCCATCTATTGTTGGACCCCACAATCTTGATTTAAAATATACTTAGAAAAAAATTTATTTGTTCTAATCTATTATGTTAGTTACTACATACTTTAGATGACCTTAATTTTATAAGACAAAATGTTTGCCTCCAAACATGTTAGGAGCCTTATGCTTTAATCCCAAATAGGAAGATGATATGTACCTCATCTTGTGCAATGCACGTGGCTCACTTGGTTAGTTGGGTTAAATTAATGTGGTTATTGGTTAAGTGAGCCTTGTGTAAAAAATCTAAAGCGAAAAAGAAGAAAATAAAAACATATCTCCGACCTTTGTTGTTCAAATGATTTATTAAGAAAAAACCAATGTAAAGCAAAGAATGAGAAGAAATTCTTCTACTCTATGAAATTCTCTTTAGAAACCCTTTTGATGGAGAACACATGCCTTTATACTCATTCCATTAATTAAGGAGTATATTTGTTCATAAAAATAAAAATTTAAAAAAAAATGTCAATTTCACCAATTAGCTCAACTGGTTAAGTTTTTGATGTTGAATAAAAAAATCTGAGGTGCAATCCCTGCCTACACCAAAAATCGATTAATTTCTTGGTTTGATGATAAAGAGCTATCATCATCAGGAGTGAACGCCATAAATTGAAACTCTCTAAAAAAGAAAAGGAAAAAACAAAATCTCATAGAATAGATCTTTATCTATCACTCTTATTATCAAATAAATAAAATAAAAATAAAAATAAATATCCAGATGAATAGTAAAATATAGGACAAATAAAATGTATGTGGGCCATATTAAATCTCATAATGGAGATAATTTATATCAAGTGCTTTACAAATGATAAGGACAAATGTCATCTTCCAATAAAATATAGGTTGCTTATATAATTGTAAGATATTTGTAACACCTGCAAAACATTCATACACAGGATGAGACAATTTTGTACAAAATAAATTGTCTCCTCTTTGAAATTTTAGAAAGAAACTTATATCTACTAATAGAAATTTCCGTGAAACACGAGGTTAAAAGCATCTAGGTTCAATGAACCTCTTTTCTTTTTCTTTTTCTTTTTTTTTTTTTTTTTTTTCAGATAAACCAAGATTTTATAAACCTATTTTTGTGAAGGAAAAAAGCTGAAGAAGGAAGAAGGAGACATGTTTCAGCATTTTTCTAACGATAACAGTAATAACACTGACTTGTGATTGAATAACGACCACATTGTTGCAACATTGGCAAGGACGTAATTCTATATTGGCCAACGGCTCCTCAATAATTTATAATAAATTGTGTGTCTATTAATTATTTTTGTATATCAAAATTAAAAGTTTTAAGAATTTTGCCTTCAACAAAAATAAATTTGCCCCCTCTTAAAAAAAAGTAGTCTGGAATTTTTTAAAAAGTTATAGTATCTCAAAATTTTCAAATTTTACAAATGCCTACTCAAATAGTCAAATTTATTTTATTTTTATGAATATAATACATAGAAAAGTATTTAGTGGTTCTAATACAATTTTATTTTTTTATTGAAGAATATAATACAATTCTTTTTAAAGTATGTGGCAAAAGAAAATTCATTGTCAAATCCAAGGTAAAATATCTATTTAATATGAGTGATAAAATATTGCCCAAGGAGTTTTAGCTTTGTCAACTAAGTTTCAACAACGTAATTTCGGATTATGTGTTAATATGCTTGGTATTTATAATTTTCTTGACTATTCAATTTTTTTTTTTTAATTTATTGTTCTAGCATTTAGTTTGTTGAGACAAGAAAAAGTGCAAAGTCATATATCTCTTAAAAGGAAAATTGAGTTTAAGAGATTTTGCTTTATAAGTAAGTTTTTTGAGAGACTAAGTGTATATTTGAATACCGTTTATTTTGTTGAAAACAGAAAACTTATTGCTGAAAACAATAAAAAAAAAATAATTTTGGGGTTCTTGTTCACTTTGAAAACATTGTTCAGCATTGTAGCTTTGCCTTAATGCACTATTCATGTCTCATGAATCGTGCAAGAGGCGCTGGTCCAATAAAAATTAAAAAAAGGAGCAAAACATAGAAACACGAACGCCAAAACGTGATCCAAACAAAGCTTAATTGGAATGACAGTTTTCTAAAATGATTCTTGATTGGTGTATTGACTATTACTTTTGATATTTGTGAGTCAAATAATGGTTTTGTATATTTGGGATTAAGTGTATTGCACAAGTTTGTTAGTTATTGTGAGTGATAAATGAAGTTCTTTTTCCTTTTTTTTTTTTCAATTTAAATTAAAAATTTTAAGAGGTCAAAAGTTTCAAACCTATAATTAATAAATAAGCTAAAAAAATTATAGATACTGTATGAGTGCTTAATTTAAATTTAATTTTTATATAAAAAATCATAAATTATATCTAACAAAATATTTTAAAAAATTCCTAACTTTTTCAAGAAAATTAACAAACGTATGCCTTTTTTTTTTATAAGTTTTTTGAGACATTGATCACAATGATAGTTTCTTAAAATAATTATTCATTGATGTTTTAAAATGCATACATAATAACGTGTGAGCATAGGTGTGCACATGAACACGCTTTAAATTTCATACTATTTCATTTTGGTCTTAGAAGTCTGACCACCCTCAAGTATAGATTTCTAGCTCTGTCCCTGAACACCAAATTCTAGCCTTTCAATCATCAAGAACCAAAATCCTACATTAATCCAAAGTGTGTTCCTAACATATGCGAACAAAAAAATATCAAAAGAAAAGAAAAGATCAAGACATGCATACAAGAACACATGATAAAGATATATATATATAAATATATATATATATATATATATATATAAAAGCAACATTCTTGTGTGAATACTGAAATTACCGAAGCGCACCAATTACCCCAATAGTTGTTCGGATGCATAGAACTACACGCGGATCAAGTTCAAGTTCGATGCACACACATTCTATCACGGTCGGCCCAACAAAATTTGGGGCCTAAGACAAAAATTTTATATGAGGCATTTTTATATGTAAATATTAATTAAATAAAATTATATAATACTAATTAAATTAAGACTAATTTGATGTAAATACAGAAATTGATGAATAATACTAACTAAACTAAGGTTAATTTCATATAGAAGATTGAATATTATAGTTGAATCAAAAGGAACTTTAACTTAGATATATAATTATGCATGGTTAAGTACAGTTGTAATTTAAATTTAAATTTTATATATTCTTTTTAAGAGAAATAGATAGATAGATATTATTTGGTGGGTGGCTTAGTAGGAGATTAGTCATCATTGAGTTTAAAACATCTTAGAGTTTCAATTGGGTTAAATTTTTATTGGTCTCCTATTTTAAAAGCATTGGTAGAAATGAAAAAGAAAAATACTAAAAATACTACAAAATGTTTACAATAAATGTGATTATGAGTGTAATTGATGAATTCCAACAACTTAATTTATTTGTGTTTGAATTACTTTTTTATGTGATTGGTGATATGTCGGTTAATCTATAGTAAAATTTGTGATATCCTTAGCATCACTCTTAAAAAAAATACCAATTATTTAAAAATTTTATATTTTTATAAAATTTTGAGCCTTTTACTAAAGGAGATGGAACTTTTTTTAGTAGGAAATTTTTTTTATTTGTTGTGAGCCTTAGGCCTGGCCTAAGTTGCCTAGGCCTTGAGCCGGCACTGCATTCTATCATGTTAATTGCACGATTTAAACGTGAATGATGGACTATTTCTTTGACATGATTTAGTTCATTTCTATGTGCCCAGTACGCTATTTGGGTCCAATAATGCAAAGCAATAATGTCGCATGTACTTGAGAGTTTCAATCTATTGGTGTGAGTGATGTAGCTTGTGTTTTGCTATTCATCCGATTCATAAAATAAATAAATAATGTGGCATATACATTTTTATTCCACAAAACAAAAGTAAAAATAAGTTGAAATACGTTGAATTTTTTGGTTTGGATTGGATTATATAAGTAAGAGTTGCATAAACATGTACTAAATTCAATGGCATGGTTGTTGTAGGGTCAAAATTAAGGTCCAGGCCCAACAGTTATGGGGTTCTGGCCCAAGGAGCCCTAGACACTGAATTTGTAGAGAGTGGGTTACAGAACTAGGCCCTAACGAAGTGCGTACTAGTTAACTTTGGGCCATACAATAATCAAAAATAAGAAAATCTCCTTCATGTCCATTAGATATACGGTCCGAGGAGACGTATGGGGTGTATCTCTGTCTCTGATCAAAGGCTATGGTTCTTCTCCTCTTCTTCTGTTCTAAGTTCCTCCTTTTTCTGGTCCCCCTTTTCATGGGGACTCTCCTCTCTTATATAACCCCCTTGAAGTCATCGAAACCTTACACTTGTTGATCATCTGGACTTTCACTTGAGTGCCCGTCCCATCGGACATCTCCCCATCTTTCTCGAGTTGTAGTAGCCAAGGTAACACTGTTCGCAAGTCCTCTCCACATTAATGTGGCCAAAAAAGTAGTTGTCATGCATTTAATGTGGTAGTTGTAGTCTCTCCATTGACATCCTACACTTTCTTCCCTCTTACGGGCTTGTGGGACTCATCCCTACCACTAATACTCGTTGGAGTGAGTCTTTATTCTTTGGCGGGGTGCATGTTTAAGCCATATTTGGTATGTCCAAAGAGACATTCCTCCTCGGACCGCCCTTTAAACAAGCTTGGGCCCATAAGAATTAGGCCGAGAGCCCTTTTGGTACCCACACCTTCTCTTCGGACGTGGTCGAATTCTATATGGGGCCCAAGACCCATTGTATGTTCTGGGAACTTTACCCCTAAAATAGCCCCTTAAAATTCCGGTTCTTTCCCTTTTATCCGAGGAGAAAAGGCGGGATTTTGACACTTATGGGATCACTTATTGTAAATCCTTATTTTACGCGTGTGGAGGTACAGCCGCACGTGCCTCATTACTGCTATTGGTGCTTCGTAACCCACGAGGCGCTAATTATTGTGCTAGGTGGCTTTATGTCCTTCGAATCCAATGGCGCTTGATCAACGGTTGATATTTTCCTAATTCTCTAGGCGGGAGTAAACCCGTTCAGTTTCTCCCCGCTATATAAGATTTCTAAGGGGAATTACTTCCATTTTTTGAAAAAGCACTCAAACATCCCAAAGCACTCCAGTACTTTCTTTTGCAAAGCATTCAAAACTCCATAGACACTTCCTTAAAGATTCCCGACAAGTTCTTCACAAGCTCGAGAGGTTTAGGGTCTTCACTCCCGTAAGTGCTCATTTCCCATATTACTTAGCCCTTCCCCTCCGTTGCCTTTCCCGACTTTCTTCCTTAACTAAACCTTCTTCGCGTCGCCTAGGGTTAGTGGGATGGGTAAGGTTGAGAAACCGGTAGACTCTCCGGTCGGTATGGAAGGCTTCAGAGCCAAATACCGTATCCCGCCGAGAGTAGGTCTAGAATATTGCTCCTCAGAAGAGATCTTAACCAAGAGAAAGACGGGACAGGTCGCCATTCCAATGATAGCTTTCATAGAATGAGGAATGACGATCCTTATGGGGAGAATAACTAGGGATTACTTGCGTGGTCATAGGCTGGCCCCCCACCGGTGCGCCATGAACATGTTCCGAATCCTGGGGTGCGTGACGCTCCGAGCGAATAGATGAACCTCGGCCTCTCATGGCACGATGTAGTTCACCTATATGAATGTCATTGCCTCAACGAGTCTTATTACCTGAAATCCAGGTCCGACGAGGTGAGGCTAATATCCTGCCTTCCCAAGTCCAACAAAGGCTTGAAGGACGACCTTTTGATCGTCTCCGGAGCATGGCACGACGGTCTTCACCGCCCGATTAGGGCGGGAACACCAGGTGTAGCACTAAAGGGTCAGATCCCTTGGAAGGGATCTTAAGTCTCGAGTTTTTCTCTTCCTTATTTTGGTTTTAGTTTTGATTGTTTGCCTCCTCGGACTAACGTAACCCTTCCTTTGGGTTTTTGCGGACAAAGAACAAACAACTCCGCGGCTAAGTTTGGTCAACGTCCAGGCCCTCAATTTCCTCCTAAGGTCTGATATCTTTGTGAGTGAGGATGGGCAACTGCGTGCTGCTCCTCTCATCTTGGATTATGAGCCCCTTTCACGCGCTTTAGTGGACGCTAGTCAAGCCATTAGGGCTGGAAGTCCCCGATTATCTCGCACCGACGTTTCTATACCAGGCTTTCTTGATCAAAGAGACCTATCTCCCGTCCAATTGCCTGTTCAGTGCGCTCTTCTAGAGGTAGTTGTCCCGGGAGAAGGAGTTGTCCCAGGAGAAGGAGTTGATTCCTCGCACTCATCTCTTGAGGCTCAAATTGACCAATTTCGCTTTGCCGAGGAGGGAGAGGTATCGGCTAGGCCTATAGAGCTCTCGGACTCCGGCTCGGACATAGACCATTCCTCGACGGCTCCCACCCTTGGCTTGGTAATTACTCGGGTTGACAGTAGCCAAGAGATTGAAGAAGAGGACATGGATTTGAAGCCAAGGTCTAGCCTCGGGGGCCTCTTGTCCAATAGAAACAAGAGGCGATCTTCCGAGGATACTCCTAAGGAGCAAGCTACGTCCAAACTTCCTCCTCCTCTTCCCCCCACAACTGATCCAGCACTACAACCTCTTCCCAATTTGAGGCGGTAGAGACCAGTGGAAGAATTAGAAGAGGGCGAGGTCGGCCCTGAAAAGGCTAAGCAACAGAAGAAGGGCAAAGAGCCTAAGGAAAAAAGAACAAGATCTATTGATAGCCGAGACGAGGCGGCTATGAGGAGGGAGCAGCAAACCTGGTCCCCACGCCTATAGTTGGATGGCGCCCCTATCTTGTGGGACGCGACTCTGTAGGAGTCCCAACGAGGACAGGCATCTTATCCGGGTTGGGGCCTTGCGGTAGCCCCTTCTCCTAGCTCGTGACATGGAGGGGCTCAGAGTCTCAAGAACCGGATCTCTTCATGTAGCTGAAGAGAGATATTGCCATGGTAAATGAAGACTCTTCCTTATTCAATTTCTTTATTCCGCACCTGCCTATTTGTTATTTTCTTTTAATCAACCTTCCATTAGTCCCATGCAGGTCACTCAACAAATTTTTGTAGCTAAGGAGTGGGCCAAGAAATCTCGCGAAGATCCGAACACCGAGGTTCAGTCCCGCCTCGCCGAGGAGAAGGCTATTAGCATCCTTAAGTTGGAAAAGGATCGCCCGAGGAAGGAAATAAAGGAGGTGCTGAAGGCCCGTGATGATGTCGAGGCTGGACTTAGGACCACCACCAAGCAGGCCGAGGACATGTGCCAACACTTTATCGATCGAGAAATAAACTTCGCGACCGAGAAGCAAATGGTCCTGGACCTTAAGGCCAAGCTGTCAAAAACAAAGGAGGCTACTCGCTTGGCCGGGAAGGCGGCCGAGGCTGCGGTGGCGGCCTCCTACGAACGTGGGGTGGTGGATACCGAGGCCAGGGTGACCGAGGAGGTGGCTATGGTATGTAGGGACTACATTACTATGTCCTGGGGGGTGGCCTTGGACCGGGCGGCGGTTCCTACGGACTCCGACCTAAGGAAGATTGAGAATATCTTCTTTCTTGAAGATATTCACGAGATTTCGGCTCGGTTCCTCCTAAAGAGCCCCTCTCTGCTAAGGTCACTACTTCGGATCCCCTCACACTTGAAGCCGAGGAGGTGCAGCCACTTGCAAAGGACAAGTCGCTTGAGGACACCCTCACAATAAAGAACGTTGTCGCGCAAGCCAAGGAGGCCATACCCGAGCCCAAGGCAGGAGGTGATCACCCCGAGGCAGAGGTCCTTGCAAAGAGTTCTGCTCAAGATAAAGTCTAGGACATTAGTGTAGGACTTTACTTGTAGTTGTGTTTTTTTTATTTTTTTTTTTTAATCTTTTATCTCCTTATTTTGCTAATTTTTGTAAGAGAACGCATTTTGGAGCCCAATGAATGGTATTATTTCTCCTTTGAATCTCGTTTCATTGCTTCCTTTTCTGCCTTTGTTATGAATGAATTTCTGTTATGCTACTAATTGCTGAGGGCCAAACGTTGTTCGAAATTTAAGCAATATGGTTAAGCATGAATGAATGCATGAGAAAATTGATAGTTAGCACTTAGATAAAACTGTATCGAGGTTAATTTCCCCTAAGCCTATGGTCCAAGGAACCAGGCGGGACTTAGGTTCTGTTTAACACTTAGATGAAATTGCATAATAGTTAATTTCCCCCAAGCCTTTGATCCGGGAGCCAGGCAAGGCTTAGGTTCTGTTTAACACTTAGATGAAATCGCATAGTAGTTAATTTCCCCCAAGCCTATGGTGCGGGGAGCCGACAGGACTTAGGTTCTATTTAACACTTAGATGAAATCACACAGTAGTTAATTTCCCCTAAACCTGTGGTCCGAGGAGCCAGGCGGGACTTAGATTCTGTTTAACACTTAGATGAAATCGCACGGTAGTTAATTTCCCCTAAGCCTGTGGTCCAAGGAGTCAGGCAGGACTTAGGTTCTATTTAACACTTAGATGAAATCGCACAATAGTTAATTTCCCCCAAGCCCGTGGTCCGGGGAGCTAGGCGGGACTTAGATTCTGTTTAACACTTAGATGAAATTGCACAGTGGTTAATTTTCCCCAAGCTTGTGGTCCGGGGAGCTAGGTAGGACTTAGGTTTTGTTTAACACTTAGATGAAATTGCACAGTGGTTAATTTCCCCCAAGCTTGTGGTCCGGGAGCCAGCGGGACTTAGGTTCTGTTTAACACTTAGATGAAATTACACGGTGGTTAATTTCCCCCAATCCTGTGGTCCGGGAGCCAGCAGACTTAGGTTCTATTTAACACTTAGATGAAATTGCACAGTGGTTAATTTCCCCCAATCCTGTGGTCCGGGGAGCCAGGCAAGGCTTAGGTTCTGTTTAACACTTAGATGAAATTGCATAGTGGTTAATTTCCCCCAATCCTGTGGTCCAGGGAGTCAGGCAGGACTTAGGTTCTGTTTAACACTTAAATGAAATTACACAGTAGTGTGGCGCCAAGAATTACAAATTTTAATTAATAGTAGTACATTTTCGTGTTATTTACATTCGAAGGGCGTGGCACTACATGTTCGTCCAAATCTTCTAAAAAATAGGCCCCTATGCCGGCCACCGAGGTAATACGATATGGGCCTTTCCAATTTGATTCGAGTTTTCCCCACGCGGGATTTCTTGCGGTGCCCAGGACCTTCCTCAACACCAGATCCCCGGGCGCCAAGGGCCTTAGCTTCACTTTGGCATCGTAACCTTGCTTGAGCTTCTGCTGGTAGTAGGCAAGTTGGATCATTGCACTCTCCCTTCTTTTCTCAATGAGGTCTAAGCTTTTTTCCGGCAGTCCGTTGTTAGCATTGGGGCAGAATGAGCTAGTCTTCGATGTTGAGAAATTTTTCTTTAGAGGAATAACAGCCTCGACTTTATAGGTCATCGAAAAGGGGGTTTGCCTTGTGGACCTGTGTGGCGTGGTGCGGTACGTCCACAAGACATGGGGCAGTTCCTCTACCCACCTTCCTTTCGCGTCATCTAACCTCTTTCTCAACCCATTTACTATGGTTTTATTGATGGTTTCACCCTGGCCGTTCCCTTGTGGGTAAGCCGGTGTGGAGTACCTATTGGCAATTCCCAACTCGCTACAATATCTTCTGAAAGTTTTACTATCAAATTGGAGACCATTGTCGGAGATTAGGGTGTGACGGACTCTGAACCTGGTGACGATATTTTTCCAAACAAATTTCTTGGCATCAATGTCTCTAATGTTTGCCAGGTAATGCTCTCGGCCCGACCCATTTTGTGAAATAATCCGTGCCAACAAGAAGAAACCTTTTGTTCCCCACTGGTTTAGGAAACGGTCCTAGGATGTCCAGGCCCCACCGCACGAATGGCCAAGGGTTGGATAGCAGATTAAGGGTTCCGCCTGATTGATGTATATTCAGGGCGAACCTTTGGCATTGGTCGCACTTCTTCACATATTCCTGCGCATCTTTACGCATGCTCGGCCACCAATAACCTTGCGTTATGGCCTTATGGGATAGGGACCTACCCCCCGTATGACTTCCACAAATTCCTTCGTGCAATTCTTCCAGGATAAGTTCGGTGGCATCCGGGTGCACGCATAACAAGTACGGTCCTGAGAATGAGCGCTTATACGATTTGTCTTTGTCCTCGGAAAGCCAGAATTGAGAAGCCTTTCTTCTAATCTTGTCAGCCTCGTTCTTATCTTCTAATAAGGTGTCGTTCTTTAAGAATAGTACTAGAGGATCCATCCAGCTAGGCCACCTTACGACGCTATGGACCTGTACAAAGTCGGTTCTCGCAATTGTTGGGCTGTATAGATCTCCTACAAGTATGACCCAAGGAAGTGGTTGAGTCGAGGAGGTGGCGAGCATTGCAAGGGAGTCGGTGTCCGGATCCGCGAGAACCCGACCCTTCACAACGATGTGAGGCATGTACCTAATGTTGAAGGCTCCTAGAATCGTCCCCTACTTTGCTATTCTGCCCATGTAGTCGGCACTTTGGAGTATTGATCTGAGTGGGAGTTGGGTTAGTACAACGACGGTATGTGCCTGGAAATAGTGGGGGAGCTTTCGCGTGGCTTTCACGATTGCCAGGGCGGTTTTTTCAAGGGGTAGGTAACGGATCTCTGCCTCGTGCAATAATTTGCTTACGTAGTAGACGGGCCGTTGTCTTCCCGGATCAGCACTAAAATCACTGCGTGAGGGGCTATCGCAATATAGGCGAATAGCATCTTATCGCCTTCAGGATGGACATGATTGGTGGTCGAGACAGGTATTCCTTAAGTTTCTGGAAGGCTAAGGCGCACTCTTGATCCACTCAAGCCTTTCCACTTGTTTAATAAGAGGAAGAAAGGCTTGCACCTGTTCGCCGAGCGGGAGATGAAACGGTTTAAGGTGGCAATCATGCTAGTGAGTTTTTGGACCTCTTTAGGGTGCCGAGGAGGCTGCAAACTATGGATAGCTCTAATTTGGTCGGGGCTGACTTCAATGCCTCTATGGGTCACCATGTAACCTAAGAATTTCCCTGACCCCACTCCGAATGAACACTTGGACGCGTTCGGGCGTAGCCTGTACTTTCTCAGAATTCCAAAGACATCGCCGAGGTCTCTGACGTGGTTGGACACTAACTTGCTCTTTACCACCATGTCGTCTATATTAATTTCGATGCTTATACCCATCTGTAGTTCAAACATCCTGGTCATCATCCTCCGGTAGGTCGACCTAGCATTCTTCAAGCCAAAGGGAATTACCTTGTAATGGTAATTTCCAACGGGGGTGACAAAAGCCATTTTTTCTTGGTCCTCGGCAGCCAGGGGTATCTGATGGTAGCCCCGGAAGGCGTCCAAAAAACTCATTCGAGGGTGTTCCATAGTCGAATCAACCAATCGATCTATCCGCAGCATAGGGAAAGGATCCTTTGGGCGAGCCTTATTCAGGTCTGTGAAGTCCACGCAGACCCGCCATTTCCCACTCTTCTTCTTCACCACGATTGTGTTGGCCAGCCATTCGTGGTAGAATACCTCTTGATAGCCCCTACTTTCTTCAATTTTATAACCTCCTCTCTCACCGCATCTGCATGCTCTTTCGACGGTCCCCGAGGAGGTTGCTTCTTAGGTGTTACGGCCGGGCTAACATTAAGGTAGTAGCAAATGAAATTTGGATCAACCCCCGCACTTCATAGGCGTCCCATGCAAACACGTCCCATGCAAACACGTCCACATTCTGTCTAAGAAAGTCAATTAGTGTTTCCTTCTCTTGGGGCAGTAGTTTTGAGCCAACCTAAAAAAATCTTTCTAGGTCGGAGTCCACAAGAACTTTCTCCAAATCCTCACAACTTGCTTCCTCGGTAGGTCCTTCACTAGCCGAGGCCAGGGCCGGGATCGTTAATTGCTATAAGCCGTTCTTGGCTGAGGTGGAGGGCTCATTACTCGATCGTCGTGAGATGGCTGACACCAAGCATTGCCGAGCCATGGCTTGGTTCCCTATTACTTCTTTCACTTGACCCTCCGACGGATACTTCACCTTTTGGTGTAAGGTTGATGACATGGCCCCTAGGGTGTGAAGCCATGGTCTCGCTACGATGGTAGTGTAGGGGGAATATGCATCTATCACTATGAAATCCACCTCCACTACGTCCGAGCCTATTTGTATAGGCAGCCTAATCATGCCTTTTGGAGTGACGGTTTTTCCCTCGAATCTCACTAAAGGGGAGTTGTATCTTTGTCGGTCCTCTGGTTTCAGACTTGACCCTTTGTACAAGTCGGGATACATTACTTCCATGGCCCCGCCCTGATCAACTAACACCCTCTTCACGTCATATCCCCCAATCCAGAGCATGACGACTAGGGCATCGTCGTGGGGTTGGAGGGTTCCCGCTTTGTCCTCATCCGAGAATTCAATTAGGGGCGTGGCCATCCCTCTAGCCCTTTTGGACGCCCGGTTGTCGGCTTTAGCGGGGAGTCGGCCCACCGACATCACTCTGCAAGGATAGGAGCTGGTCATTCCTGGTGCGGCAAGAATGACATTTATCGTGCCAATGGGTGGTCCCAATGTGCTTTGCCTTGTTTCAATGTTCGATTGCTCCTTCTACCATTCAACAGGGTGATGCAACAAATGTCTCAACTTCCCCTCTCGAACCAGCCGGTCCAAGTGGTTTTTCAGATTCCTGCAATCATTGGTGGTGTGGCCCGGCTCTTGGTGATACTCGCAATACTGATTCTGGTTACGTTTCGCAGGGTCGCCCGCCATCCTGCTTGGCCATTGAAAGAACGGTTCGTTCTTCACTTTCTCTAGGATCTTACGTAATGGTTCTCGGAACACAACATGGACTGCCTGTGCCCCGTGGGATCCGACTCCTCTGAGTAATCCCTTCTCAGCCGGTTCTTTTTTTTTAAGCGATCCGACCTGAAGTCCCTCCTCTCTTGAGGGACAACCTTCGCTTTGCCTTTTCCCGTCTGTTGATCTTCTTCGACTCTCTTGTACTTGTCGATTCTGTCCATGAGTTGGCGCACGCTAGTGACCGGTTTCCCAGTTAGGGACTTTCTTAAACCATGCTCTATCGGCAGGCCCCTCTTGAATATGCTAATGGCGACGTCATCGTAATTCCCTTCTATCTCGTTATACATTTCCCAATATCTGTCCGAGTAGGCCTTTAGGGTCTTTCCTTCTCGCATGGACAATGACAAGAGGAAATCTAAGGGCCGAGGGACTCTGCTGCTAGTTATGAAGCGAAAATCGAAAGCCTTGTGTCGATTACTTAAAAGAGTTTATGGAGTTTGTCTTGAGGCCATCAAACCATCTCATCGCCATGGGTCCTAAGCTGGATGGAAACACTTTGTACATCAATGCCTCGTCCCTGGAATGGACAGCCATCCTCTAGTTAAACTGGCTTACGTGCTTTACTGGGTCCGTCCGACCATTATATATAGCAAAAGCGGGTTGGTGGAATCGCCGAAGAAGCTCAATCCCCTCTATCCTACGCCCGAAGGGCAACCGGGAGATGCGGTCCAGGGCCTTACTCATGGCATCGTTTGCTAGGCCCTGGTAAGATGGGCTTTTGTGGCCGCGTTTGCGAGGTTGCTCTTCCTCATAGGAAAAGGTTTCACTTGGTGGGGTTCTCGACCTCCGTCTGTACTCATTGTCCTCCTCATTGCTAGTGTCCGGGATGGGGGAAGGACGCTATCGCTGCACTCAGCGTAACTTCTTTTTCAAGTCGTCGATTTCTTGCTATAGAGCCCTATGATCGTTTTGCTTATGAGATGCGTGACCTTTCCCTTTGAGCGACTTACGTGTGTGGGAGGTATTTACACTACCCTATCGTTGCTTGTCTTGATCTCTCTCTTGTTCGAGGTTCAAGAATTTTTCTTGCCATTGGGAGTCTACGTGTCCCGTTTGGCGCAGACCTGATCCTTCCATTTCAACAGTTTCACTTGTCGAGGCACGAGTTCTTCCCACAGACGGTGCCAATTGTATGGTCAAAATTCGGGGTCTAGGCCCAACAGTTATGTGGTTTTGGCCCAAGGAGCCCTAGACAATGAATTTGTAGAGAGTGGGTTACAAAACTAAGCCCTAACGAAGTGCGTACTAGTTAACTTTGGGCCATACAACAATCGAAAATAAGAAAATCTCCTTCATGTCCATTAGATATACAAATCAGGGAGATCTATGGGGTGTATCTCTGTCTCTGATCAAAGGCTATGGTTCTTCTCCTCTTCTTTTGTTCTAAGTTCCTCCTCTTTTCGATCCCCCTCTTCATGGGGACTCCCCTCTCTTATATAGCCCTCTTGAAGTCATCAGAACCTTACACTTGTTGATCATCCGGACCTTCACTTGAGTGCCCGTCCCATCAGACATCTCCACCATCTTTCTGTGAGTTGTAGTAGCTAAGGTAACATTGTTCGCAAGTTCTCTCCACATTAATGCGGCCAAAAAAGTAGCTGCTACTAATACTCGTTGGAGTGAGTCTTTATTGCTAGTAGGGTGCATGTTTGAGCCATATTTGGTACGTCCGAGGAGACATTCCTCCTCGGACTGCCTTTTAAACAAGTTTGGGCCCATAAAACTTGGGCCGATAGCCCTTTTGATACCCACACCTTCTCCTCGGATGTGGTCGAATTCTATATGGTGCCCAAGGCCCATTGTATGTTCTAGGGACTTTACCCCTACAGTTGTAATACATCAATCTAGGCTATATAAAAATTAGTTAATTCTTATAGATATAGTGCAAATGTGGTTAGTGATTTTCTCAAGTTGTCCTAAATGATGTCGGGGTCTACATAGTAACATGGTAACAACTTGTGTCTTAGGACCAGCTCAACAACTATAGGAGCCTAAGACGAAAACTTTAAGTAGAGCCTTTTCTTATATATAAATATTATTTAACTAAATAATATTTATTTTCATTATTATCTTTTTGTTGTATAATTTCATTCTCTTCTAATTCTTTTTTGAATGAATTTTTATTCATTTTCTGTTGTGTTTTGTTTAATACTAGTAACAAAGATCATTTTTGAGATTCATTTTATTTTTCGAGTTTTTTCTTTTAAGTTTTTTTATCCATTTTCTAATAGACATTTATAATTAAGTAATATTTCTAAATAAACAAAAAAAATGATTTCTAATAAAAAATTATAATTTAACTAAAATAAAATTTAAAGTATAGAACAATAGAACCGAATGTATCAGAAGTAAGAGTGCAACTTTACTAAATAATGTGATCAATTTATACTCTAAATCTGAGCAAATAAAAATTTACTTATCATATAACTTAATAAATTAGTACTAAATAAATTATTCTAAAAGGATAACTAATAAAAGTATACCTAAACAATACAAATTAAATATACAATTAGAAATTGGATAAAAATAAAAACAAAAAAACAAATCGGTTGATGTGATATTACATCAACCTGCACGTGATAATGCTATAATGGATAGTAGGATAGAGACACATAAATTGACACAATTTTTGTCATAACTCGCAATGTAACGAGTTGTAAGTAGTAGAGTTGTTATTGTGGGTCCATGTGAGGACACACCTCTACTACTCACAATTCATCACATGACAAGTTGTAGCAAAAGTTATGCCAAATAAAAGGTACCTAATCTACAAACGTGTGTCAGTTGGTTTTGTGGGGATTAAAAAAAGGATAAAAAATTGGAAAGAAAGAGATAAAAAAACTAGATGAGATTTGCGATCTCGGTTTTACTTTTGCATTTAGAAAAAGAAGAAAGGGAGATAGAATGCTACCGTCTACCACTACACACCCTTGGTGTGATAGTTACGCCATAAGTATAAATGCTTGTGGGGTCTCTATCATTTACAACTCGTCACATGACAAGTTGTAGTAAAAGTTATGCCAAATAAAAGGTACCTAATCTCTAAACATGTGTCAGTTGGTTTTGTGGGGATTAAAAAAAAGGATAAAAATTGGAAAGAAAGAGATAAAAAACTAGATGAGATTTGCAATCTCGGTTTTACTTTTGCATTTAGAAAAAGAAGAAAGGAGATAGAATGCTACCGTCTACCACCACACATCCTTGGCGTGATAGTCACTCCATAAGTATAAGTGCTTGTGGGGTGTGGGAGGTAAGAGTTGGGGTTTAAGTTTTCAAAAAGGAGTTTTACACACATATACACTTAGATTAGACTAGAGCAGAATTTCTATCTTATATAAAAAAAATTAAATTAAATAATAAATAATAAATAAATGCTAGAAGCCATGAAGATCAAAGCAAGCACACCACATCGTCCACCTAGATGAGTAGCTACTACCAAGAAAGCTTAACAAGAAAAAGATCAAGATGGAGAACACTAAGGTGAGTGGTGAGAAAAAAATATGGATTTTTTTTTTTCAAGAATTAAGATGGAGAGATAGAGAGAATGATTTGTTTTTTTGGACTTTTTTTTTTTCTTAAGAGGTAAATAGTCCCTCTTTTGGTAGATTTCAAGAGGTAAATGTTAGATTTAATGAATTTTTCTGGTCTTAATTTAGATTTTTATTTTGTTACGTGTATTTTGTCTAATTTTAATTTTGTATCAATGGTGGCCTTTTTTGGGTGAAAGGCCTCAATCGGAAGAAGGGTTTTTTTTTCATCCGGAGGCATTAGCTTGTTTTGATTTTAACATTTTAATATATGGGTCCAGTTAATACATTAATCATCACTTTTAGGAAACCTTTTATTTGAAATTGAAAAAGTTGTAAAAAAAAATAGTTAGTCACTTTTTCATTTTCCCATAAAAAGTTTCCTAAAACAGTTTATATAAAAAGTCTTAATTATAACTTGATACTTTGGATTGTATAGATCAATTTGCATTGGATTATTTGAGTATAAAAATCATAGACAAAGTTTAGTTACAAAATTTATTGTAGTTTAAGGTTACAACCTTATTCAATATCATTAACATTACTATATATTTCAAAATTAAATGATTGGATTGTATATTCATTATGCTCTTAATACATATATCAAATTTTGTGCCAATTAGATATTATTTACTATATAATTTATAAGATTATATTTTATACATAATTTTAAACTATAAAGACTTACAATTTAAACAATATATTGATAACATAGCTCAGATCTTTAACTTTTTAGAAATTTTATAAGTATGAAGGATGTAAAAAGAAAATGTAATCTATACGAGGCACGACTCCCCCGGGGGCTCATGTGTTTGTAAGATCCAATGTATTGGTGCGATGTATACGAGGCTTTAACCTTGTTGGGCATTGGGCCTTGGACCTTAGGGCCTTGTGTGCGCATATGTGTTCTATTGGGCTCATGGCCTTGGCCCGGATAAGCCTTAGTACCATTCCAAAACTTAAAGACCACAATAATACCATTATGATACAAACTGCAAATGTGATTCCCTACCGGTCAACTCTAACCCGGTTGGGAAGTGCAAATCTCTCGGGAAGGGGGATTCATAGATGCTTGGTATTGCCTTAGGAAGTAACGTTGCTTGGAAGATCTCCCGAAATAAGGAGCCAGTTCCAATGCCACTCTCACCACACCCTACTCCTAACTAAACATCCACTTAGCAATAATAACATTGGACCTCCTATACCACTAACCACAAGAATAATCATAACTCCCCACTAATTATAAGACTATAAATAAGAGAAGCTAGAGAGGAAAAGTGGTTGTTGAAAGGGGCACAAGAAAACAGAGAATATAGAGAAAGGGAAAGCGTGAAGCTAGTGTAGTCGTAGTATAGAAAGAGTAAAACAATTCGGAGGGAGAGGCAATTAAGTTGGATCTCTGTGTTGAGAACGACTCAAAGTAGGAAATCATAAACCCACTTCATAAATAAGTTATAAGCCTAAGTGAGGTTCAGTCCAATAACCTCATTCTTGACGCGCATATAATCTAATAGTGAATTTGTTAAAATTCACTTCCAATAGAAAGATATTGTGTAAAGTCAGAACTAGACATGGCAAAATAGGCGGGTCGGGTTTGGGTCGAGTCAATCGGGTTTTCGGGTTAATCAGGTCACGGGTCAAAACGGGTCATTTTTAAACAGTCGATCAAGTCGCAAGTTGAGTCGGGTCGCAGGTCGAGTCGGCTCGTGGGACAAGTTGAGTTGACCCGTATTTTTCAAACAAGTTTTTTTTTTTTTTTTTGAATTAGATGCAATCAATCAATTGTTTTTGAGTTCCTTAACTGTGATTAGATTCTCACTAGTGATACTATTACCACCTATCAATTACCACTAAATACTTGATACCCAAATTTGGTGCAACTCTTGTTTCAACTTTCTAGAAGTTAATCTTGGTATAATTTTCGATCTGTTTAAAATAGGAAGAGAAAATAAAGGTAACAAGTAAAGATTGACAAACTATAATGAAGTACATAATATATTAAGTAAAGAAGAATAAGTAAATATTTTATCAGAATTACACCTCAATCTCAATCTACTCAACATTGGTAGATGTGGCAAAACGGGCGGGTTAGGTCGGCTTGGGTTCGGGTTAGGTCAATTGGGTCACGGATCAAAATGAGTCATTTTTATACGAGTCAAATGGGTCGGGTTAGAAAATTCTAACCCGTTTTGCCATGTCTAGTTGTAACCTTAGGTTATAACAAATTTTGAAACTAAACTTTGTCGGAAATACATATGTATAAAGTCCCATAAAGTAAAGGTGTACTAGGTTAAATTAGCTTATGTAAGCCATTACGATAAGTCTCAATTATAACTGGAATAATCGTTTTGGTGTTTAGCGCACATGTAGCTTGTGCTTTACTCTAGTTTTGAGTCTTGTGACACTAGTACTAGTATACTACTATAAATTCAATTTCATATTACTCTTCATCCTAGGATCTCAAGACCGCAATGGAGTCTTTCTTTGATATCCAAACGATTTTAGGACTTCTTGCTTTCATAGCAATCTGTAGTGTCTTAAAAATCACATCAAAAACCAAGAGGGGTTACACCAAATGCATGGGAATCCCTGAACCATCCGGGGCATTACCATTTATTGGCCACCTCCATCTCCAAGGAGGCGAAATGCCAATTGTCCGAACCCTTGGGGCCATGGCAGATAAATATGGCTCATTCTTCTCACTCAAAATTGGTCTCCATCGAATGTTGGTGGTGAGTAGTTGGGAGATGGTAAAGGAATTCCTAGCTACCAATGATAGAACTTTTGCTACGAGGCCAAGCAGAGCAATAGGAAAATACATGTTCTACAACAATGCTATTTTAGCACTTGCACCATATGGGGAGTATTGGCGTGATGTGAGAAAGATGGCCACTCTTGAGCTTCTTTCAAACCATCGGCTTGAAAAGCTAAAGCATGTACGGTTCTCAGAAGTGGAGTCTTTGATTAAAGACTTGTACTTGCTTTCTACAGAAAACAAAGTGGTGACTATTAGTGAGTTGTTTGAGCACATGACCTTCAATATCAGCCTCAGGATGATTGTTGGTAAGCGATTTTCCATTGTTGGTGAAAGAAACAGTGAGGTTTCTCGTTTCCACAGCGCCATTAAAGATTCTCTATATCTTAGTGGCGTATTTGTCTTGTCGGATGCCATTCCATACCTTGAATGGATGGACTACAAAGGGTATTTAGGTTCCATGAAGAGGACTGCTAAGGAACTTGACTCGGTGCTTGATATCTGGCTTGACGAACATCTCCAGAAACAATTAGAGCAGAAGAGTAATGGCGAAAGCGATTTCATGGACGTGATGCTATAAAGCCTTGATGAGGATGCTGTGATTTCTGGGCATACACGTGATGTTATCGTCAAGGCAACTGCACTGGTATGTAGGAAAACTAGTAGGTATTCTCATAGTATATGACGCGGTGTTTTCTCTTTTCACATCAATGGTGAATCTTCCACTAATATGTGAGAAGATGAAATAGCACATCGTGTTCTCATTACACGTCTTATCATTAATAGTAAGTAAAAGCCAAATTAATTTGGAGATTTATTCAGGACTCTATTAGTTCATGGAAAAGGATCCAGGCCATTTATGTCTTGTCCATTTTGTCTAGTTTATTGTTTATATTAAATTTATAGAAATTTACTGGTATAGCAGACAAAATGAACAAGACTTGAAAGGGAGAGGATCTTGTTTTCTATTTCATGATATGCAAATAATATATACTTTGATTTTCCTTTAAGAAAACGAATCTACAAGCTATTTATCAGTAGCAACAGAATGACTTTCGTTAAAGAAAGTCAACTGATAAACTTTTTACCTTGCAATGCATCAGAAAGTTTAAATGTTTAATACAATATTTTTTTTTGTTATTTTTTTAAAATATAAAATTTTTAATTATGGTAGTTATTAATAGACATTTATTATATTTGTATATAAAACTATATATTATAAAATTAGACATTTATTAAGATTGAGAGTTTGTTTTTTTTTTTTTTTTTTTTTTAAGTATTAAGATTATGTGTATGATACCATATGTTTTACCATTTAAAAAATATATCTTATGTGATAAGATTCTAAAGGTGGGCTTACATATGGAATAGAATTTAAATAGAATTAATAAATATTAATGATGTGAAAAATGTAAAGCCTCAACTCCTTATGTGGCATAACAGTATGAGGCTATCAAAAAATCAATACACTACAGTTTTATATAGATTGTATATATAGTAGATTATGGATCCAATTAATGAGCATTGAATTATATTAGAGAAAGTTGAGTTTCTTTTTTTTTTTTTTTTTTAATAATTGCAATCAACTATTTTTTGTCTTCTTTTTCACCCAAAAAAAAAAAAAAAAAAAAAAAAAAAAAAAAAAAAAATCTTATCTTGGAGACTCACAACATTCAATTAAACAAATTTTTGATAATCATCAGTTAAACAATTCTTTTTTTTTTTTTTTTTTTTAACTTTTATTACTTTTCAATACTGTGAAATCCTCTTAATTCCTTTTCAATGATTGCAATCAAACACCTTTTAATATATATTAGCCAAACAAATACGGAGAGGATAGACTTTCAAAGTTAAAAGAAGAAGGTCATGAAATTATTGTCTGGCCTTTTGTTTTTCTTAGAGATATTTTTTACCCCACTTGAAATTATTTTCCTTTGCTTTTTGGAATTTGAGCAAAAAACATATTCTAAGGGGACCCAAATGAAATATGAAATAACTTTTAATTGATAGTCTAAGGGGAACAAAAAAACAATAAAGATATATGATAGATTCTAGGAATTACTCACTTGAGGATAGAGAATTACATATTCTCAACGTCAATAAGAGTGACTATTTTATTTTGTTACGTTGGTATAATATTTGTATTTTGTTGCAGTTGTTATTATTTATTTGTTATTATTTCTATAAAAATATTTAAATTAAATGACAGAGCTTAAGCATTGTACTAAATTAGCCTATACAGCTACACCTATTCATACATAAATAATATATTAAGTGTCTACTTAGTTAATTAAATGCTTGAACAATTACTACATCTACCCTTTTTTTTTTTTTTTGAATTACTAATTTTATAAGAAACAGTTATTATAACATGATAACAATGCACACACATGTAATAATATTTTCTAATTATTAAATTATATAAAGTTATATTATATTTATACCATACACGCACACACATGCATACAAATAAGATTATAACAAAACAAAAAAAAAAAAAAATAACGCATACAATCAGTATCAAACACATACTTATACAAATATAATATAAATTTATAATAAATAGAAACACTTACAAACACTCATGTTTTGCTTTTAGAGTCGAAAATACCGAGATAGTTAGACAGAGAAAAGAGATGAGAAGTGATTCATGAGAGAGAGAGAGAGAGAGAGAGAGAGAGAGAGAGAGAGGTATGTGATCTGTGTTGTTTGACTTTGGGCTATGCTAATATGTGATCGGGTGTGCAAGATTTAAGTTAGGGGCAAGGGAGTTTAATTGAACCCCTTAGTTCCGCACTTGCCATCACACGGAAATTCACGAGAGAAACACTAGAAAATGGTTGAAATTCACTCTATAATTATCCTCCCAAGGAGAAATTATTAGGTTCACTAGGAGGACTATTGACGTGGTCCTCTTTGGCCTCCCAACCAATAAAATGCTATTATTTATGCAAATGTGACATCATCTGATAATTTTTATTTTTTAATCCTTGTGCTGATTAGGAAGTTCACACATACATTTGCATAGATGAAATCATCCCATTAGTTAGGGAGGATCACATTTGCAATTCTCTCGGTGTAAATAATAATTTCTCCCTCACAAGGACTAAGCTTTATATAACAATAAATAAACTCCTAAAACCATAAATTTAAAGTAAATTAAATGAGTTTATCTTGGAAATATTCCTTTTTTTTTTTTTTTGGGGGTACTCTAGGTCTACGATACACTCAAACTTCATAATATTTATTATTTTGTGCCCAAACCCTTTTCTCTCTTCAATTTATTTATTTATACATAAGTACGACGATAGATATACTAATATAAATATCAGAAGTTTGGTACCTTGATAATTCAATTAGTTTAGGAGGGCAAAATAAAAAAGTAAAAGGTTGACAAGCCTGTGGCATGAGGTCCACCTAAAAAAAAATTTATTTTTATGTTTGTGTGTGTGTTTTATATGCAACTAAAATGCTTTAATAAACAAAAAATCTTTTCCTCATAAATAGAAAATTAATGACAAATTAAGAAATAAAGTATAAGCCTTTAATAAAAATTACCCATTTATTTTTTATTTTGAATTAATTTCTTGCATATATGTGTATACATGTGTGCAGTGGTGGAGCCAAAAAATTTATTTAGGGGGGGCTAATTTAAATCTAACAAAATTATTAGAGGAAGAATTAGGGTTTTGTTAGCATTTGGAAGAGCCATGGGCTGAGGAAATGGGCTAGATGAGATTTTTTATCATACTAAATTTATTATTTTTGGGTATTTTGTATCAATTTAGCTTGATTGGGTTTGACTTTTATTGGACTAGTTAAAAAATTTGTGCAGCAAATTCTAAAATCTAATTTTTCCAGGGGGGCTAGTGATAAATTTTTTGTCTAATTTGTGATTTTTTTAATAGTGTTATAGGAAATTTTAAAAAGCTAGGGGGCCATGGCTTACCCTAGCCCCCCTTTGGCTTCGCCATAGAGTGTATGTGTGTGTATATCATATGAATTCTTATTATGCAAAATGTATTTATAGTTACAGTAACTATGCAAATATACATAATTAGTATCCATATGCAAATCTATTTTTAATACTCTCTGATCTCTCTCTCTCTCTCTCTCTCTCTCACTCACACACACACACACACACAAATGATTTGGAAGGGTAATAAAAAATTAATAAAGAAATAATGCATTAATGAAATTTAGTTTAAAATAGATAATTTGGTATGGTTGTTTTTTGAAAAGTGGTTATGTAAAAAAAAAAAAAAAAAAGGTTTATGCTAAAATATTCAAAAAAATTTGTACGAACTAATGAAAATACCCTAAGAAACTTAAATTAGACAAAATCTAATAAAAATAGAACTTAAATATATTGACACTGCAATAACTAACACACACACACATACAAATATGTGAAGTTTTACAATTTTTTTCTATTAAAATGAAAATTCAACTTAACTTTTCAATTTTTGCTGTTGCAATATTTTTGTTGTGTGCATAGCATTACTCAATTAAAAATATTTTCTTTCTTAATACTATAATTTTTATTGTGTCCATAGAATTACTCCTATTAACGATTTAACTCAACTCAATTTTTTTGTTGTTGCATTTTTGTTGTTTCCATTGCATTATTATTATTATTATTATTTTAATTCTATAACTTTGTTTACACCTATTGGTCTTTGTAACTTTATTTTAGGGTGTTTATTTTTTTAGGGCATTCATTTTTTATTTATGGTACACAAAAAATAAAAATAAAATATTATATATAATGTTTTTTGAAGGCCAAGGTTCATTTGAATGCCAAGGGCCTTGTAACTGAAATAGTACCTCCCTATGCATAAAGTGCTTGAGAATATAGGAGAGAAATGTTCGAGTTACGTGATTAGCAGTATGTTGTAATTATCTCTAAAAAAAAAAATTCATTTAAACACCCTAATCATAATGTAGCGTGCAATTGCCTAGAAGTGAACTCATAATAAAATGATAAATGCCAATAGATCATAATGTCAAGAAAAATGCTAAAACTAATAGTAATTTTACTACAAAAGGCTCAAGAGCCTAATATGATCATGAAAATGATTATTGCTCTTTCTATACAAAGATACTATATTAGCTTTGAGTACTTCCATTAGACTTTTTGTGTGTGCAGTTTCTCTTAATTACAGGCTCCGAAAGCACATCTATTACACTAACATGGGTACTGTCCCTACTTTTAAACCACCCATGTGTGCTAAAGGCTGCGCAAGAAGAGCTAGACTTGCACGTTGGGAAAGATAAATGGGTGGAAGAATCTGATATTAGGAACTTAAACTACCTTCAAGCCATTGTTAAGGAAACTTTACGCCTATACCCGCCTGGTCCTGTCACAGGACTGCGTGAAGCTATGGAAGATTGTAATGTTGGTGGCTATTATGTTCCTAAGGGCACTCGTTTGATCATCAATATATGGAAGCTGCAACGAGACCCACGTGTGTGGTCGAACCCATCTGAATTCAAACCGGAGAGGTTTATGACAACACATGCAAATGTTGATGTTAGGGGTCAAAATTTTGAGTATATTCCATTTAGTTCTGGTAGAAGGTCGTGCCCTGCAATCACATTCGGCATGCAAGTTGTTCATTTGGCACTGGCTCGTTTGCTTCAAGGATTTGATATCATGACTGTGGGTGGTGCAAAGGTGGATATGCGTGAAGGATCAGGACTTGACTTACCAAAGGTAGCTCCACTAAATGTTATTCTCAAGCCTCGTCTTCCTATGGAGCTCTACTAATGTCTTTGAAGCTACTTCTTTGTGAAGGTTACTTAATATTGTGAAATATACATGTCTTAGTTGAAGTGTTAAATAAAGATTTGGCTGTATCTTTATCCTTATCTAAACATATATATCCCTGTTGTTTAGGTTGCTATTACCAACTCTTTTCTTGAGAATACTAATTAAAAATAAATTTCAATAGCCCTTTTGTCTTTTAAATTTTTATTTTTTGTTTTAAAAAAATATTTCGCTACCCACTCTCTTGAGATTTTATGAAATGATACTCTCCTTAAACAACAAACCTTGATTAGGGTTAAATATAATATAAAGACAACATATACGTTCATCGACGTCTATACTGTCTTTTCTCTGTGGAAACCCCATTAGGCTCCCTTAAATTGTTAGTTTTAATGCAACACGGGTATCTTCAAAATTACCACTTTACCATTTGTGATACTCGGCTCGGATTGCTAAGAATCAAGACAATCAAGCACATTTATCCCTTTATATATAGATTTTAATTGAATTCTCAATTTTGTATCACATGTCTCATTTTAAGTTTTAATTTTTTGTCAAGTGAATTATTGAGGTAAAAATTGAAAAGTTCAAATACAATTACATTATAAATTGGATTTCAGTTGGAATCCAATTTTTCGCCACGTGTTCATCTAAGTTTTTAATTATTGTAGCAAGTAAATTATTGAGTGCAAAAATCGAAAAGTCTAAATTCAATTAAATTCTAAATCATATATATATATATATATAATGAAAAACCATTACATATTTTAGAAATGTATGATTTAAAATAAAATAAAATAAAAATATGAACAATACAATTGTGATTGTTTTTAACTGTACTTGTGTTTATACTCGGAGCTACACACTAGTAAGATGTAAAAGCCAAAATTTTCAAATTTCCATGATGAAATATAGTCAGTGGAAGTTTGTATATATGGAGAGGCCATATAAAAAAATAAATAAATAAAAAAAAAAAAAAAAAAAAAAACATCAGTAAACATGATCACAATGGCTCAGCACCACACAATACCTACGTCCTCCTATCGCCATACTTTGCGGGTTGTCATGCAACATGGGCCTAAGATCCACAATTTTCCATTTGTATGGCCCTAATTTATTTATTATTGGACAAGGTTACAAGAACTACAATCTAGATGTTGCTAACCCATTTTTTCCTTAGGCCTCAAGAGAACAAGCCTAAGGGCCCAGGTCAGCAAGCCAGGCCGCAAACAATAAAACCCAATTCTGTAAAATAAATAAGCTACAGAAAATAGGGTCTGTAGTAGACAAAAAGCTTTAAGGACCCAAAATCTTCAAATCCAATGCAAAACTGTCCATGTCCTTATACGTTTACCCAAGCTCAACACCCAAATGAGCTAGTTGGTCCTACATTAACATTAATTGCCCTAGCACCCTCTCAGGGTTTTTTTTTTTTTTTTTTTTTTTTTTTTTTACCCAATGAAAAAAGAGTCCAAGTACATCAATATTCTTTTGTCCTCATATAAGTTTGTCATTTATAATAATAATAATAATAATAACTAATCGCTAACCCATGCAATGCAAGGGCTAGTTGTGAAAATATATATTTATAGATAATTGATGGTTAATAAGTATGAATAAATAAAAAATGAAATTAGACTATTTGTAAAAAAATAGCTTTACCTAATTTAGTTAGAATTTTTTTACATGACCTCAATCCTAATTTGTTCAAAATTTATTTAGTTTTGGATCCCTTTATTAAATTCTAAATAGTTCTAATTAACATAGTTGAAGACTATATGTAACTATACCATAGAAAACGATTCTGAGGACACAAGTTATATAACATAAGATTTGGAGAGATCCAACAGTAATTGGGTCAAATAATGAACAGCTAGAGAATTGAAGCTACTTCTAACACATTACACATGATAGTTTTTGGTACAAAAATGGTGTGAAAAGTTAAACCTTATTAAGTTAGAAAATGCAAGTCTGTCGTCATAGGTTGTTCCCGCAATCTTGGTCAACTTCTTCCTTTGCAAATCTATTCAATCCTTTTGCAACCACTGACAAACAAAATTAGTCTAAATCCAAGGTCTCTAGTTTTTATTGCAACCTCCACGATTGCATCCTAAAATGCTTTCTTTGGGCAAGATGTTGATAGACTACTAGGCTCCCCCACTAATATTAGATCTCTCTTCAAGTCCTTTGCTTCATATGCATAGCCACTTTGTTTCAATTTCCTTTTCCTTCAACAAACTACTTTGATAATGAGTTGCCAATCCCTATTGGAGACATCTTTATGAGTTGGTATGCTTTGATCTTGACATTAGGATTGTCCATTTCTAAAGGCCTCCTAGTACCTGCATAAAAGAGATTTGGCAGTGAGTGAGAACAACATTTATCAGATTTGGGGTCTTCCCATCATGAACCACTTGATTTCTATGGTTCCATAAGGACCATAGAATGGTAAAAAGATATTGAAGATATTGGTCCTTTTTCCTGATTGACTATATGTAACTATAAAAAGTAAAATTTTAACATATAGATTAGAATAACAATGTAGAAAAATAGCATTTCAAATGGTTATCTGTAGGAAATCCCTAGGGATGCAAATTCAATCACAATTAGCAACTTGCCCCATCGTCACTAATCGATGCAAATCTTGAGGAGATTGTTTTTTGTTAAAACTTTGAAAACGGCTAACATTGATAATATGGGATGTAAGTAATTCAATAACCTACAACATAACATTAATTATTCAATAACTAAAAATATACTTGCATTTTGTTTATAGTAAAAATAAAAAATAATAATAATAAAAAGAAGGAAAAGAAGAACAATTATGAAAATTTTCAATTTATAATTAACAATACTACTTTGGAAATGAACTCATTATCTCAAGTCTCAAGCAAAGAAAAAAAAATGAAACTTAGAAACTCATATGGTCTTTATAGATTTAATACTTGAGTTTAGCACATAACATATGCAACAATGATAACTGAAAATTATCAGTGGTATACTTAGGCTTCCCAATCATTAGTGATATACTTTTTCCTTATTCCCATATTTACATCAGATTATTGAAATCACAAACATGAATTCTATTTGATGCAAATGTGCTGCAAAAAATATTAACAATAAATATGAGGAAAAAAAAAAAAACTTTTGAGACACCGAACCATGATCACAAAGTAGTGGGACTGGACCATGATTTCTTTCTAGCACAACAAATTCATAGGAGTCACATAAGAGGAAATCAATACTGAACATGGTGGCTTAGCATTTAAAAGAACCTGTATAAGAGATGTTAGCAAATTAATTTTTACTAAATTGGAATTGAAAATTACAGGAGAAACATTAGTATATACATAAAGTACAATATTGCAAATAGGACTTAATTTAGAAATTGCTTTTGGCTCAAGTGACAATTTGCCAAAAAGAATAACTTGCCTTGATTCACTCTATCACCCATATCTTTAGTTGAATAACATACTACATATCCTTGTCTTTCTCTATTAATCTTTTTATGTGACTAAGCATTTGTAGCAATTGCAATACCTCAAATTCAAAATATATATGATAAATCATTGTTAGATACTTCTGCAACCTAAAACCATGTTATCACCCAACTAACCTAACATTCTAAATCCATCATTAATAGAATTAATGATTGGTCAACCAACTGCAAAGGGGAGGTTTCTCAACAAACAAACAAAAACCTTAAAAGAATGAGAGATTATTATCGAAAGCAAATACATGTTGGCCCAATTTCTAAAATGGGATGCTCAATTTATTCGTAATCTTCATCTCAATTGAACATAGATCATAATTTTCTCAAACACCTGAAAAATGTATTGATTTGTAAACACAAATTGACTAATGGAATTGTAATGATTCATTTATAATTATTTTCAGCCTCCTTGAAGCTTCCAATATACATAATACATCCTCTATGGAAAAATGCACTTACTAATATATTCTTATTAATCTGTCAATATGATTATCTTCTCAAAAATTTAAAATATACACCCAAAGAAGTCATACCTTGAAAATGTACTTTTCTGAACCTTCAATCCAAGTGACACAAATGCATCAACAATTATTTAAGATTTAATCCAATAATTAGCATGCATTCATATATATGAAAGCTATGAATCGATGCTTTACTGAAATAGCAAACTATCAATATCATATCCAATATTGTTTATTTGTAAGAAAGCAAACAATTTAATAACAAAATAAATAAACAAGAAAATTGGTATATGGGATGGGAGAGTGAGAATTTCTATTAGACTCAGAATGTGCAATAGTATAAGTGTCCAATCATATTATACTTAAATGTAAAAATTGCCTACTCACTATCCATTTATATGAGGAGGAAGAGCCCATTGTCAGAAGAGTGGAAAGTACTAAAGAAGTAGACATCTATCTCAATTTGATAGGAAAACACAAACCTGAGATTCACCTTTCAATCAAAAATATGAAATAAACAAAATATATAAATATATGTCTACTGGAGTTCATCTAACCATTGGTTGACATGGTCATACTATCTATTTCCCTGTATATATTTTTTTTCCTAGAACCTAAGCCACTACGTTGGCTTGGATCATTCCCATGTTATACTTTTCAAACTTTCTTTTTGATAGTAATACAATTTCTGCCTTTTCAATAAAATAATAATAATAAAACGAAACTGAATTTAACTCCCAACTATTAAAACAAATTAAAATAGAGACTCACTTAAATAGCAAGTTCCATACAATTACACACCATATGAATTTATTTCTATTTTTTTCAAAGAAAATCCACATTGGTTCTTCCATTGATATTATTTAGAAACACCCTACCCTATGGTCAAGTTTGAGACTTCCCCTAAAGTATTTCAAATTATTACCATTCTTCTACATCTTAGCAAATAATTTTTTGAATCAAATTATAAGTTAGTTTTTTTTTTTTTTTTTTAAAGTAAATAATTTTATTAGAAAAGGAAAAGAGAGGAAAAATTAAAAGATGTATACACTCCCATTTCAAAGAATACAAATCAAGGGAAATAGAGTTTTTTTTTTTTGGGGGGCATAATTCAAAGGGAAATAGAGTTGGCTACTACACCTTGGCTACTCTATGGTGATGAAAACATCGAAAAACTTCATACACGGAGCTTGAGCTTTGACATTAAAAAACTTGAGCATTCTGGCATAACTTCTACTTCTAAAAACTTAAATACTATTCGTGGTAGACTAAAATAAAAATTTCAGCTTATAGAGATTTACAAACGATGTGAACTTTACATTAGAATCTCTGTTTTCCCCAAAAGAAAATACATCTAGTTAAATTTACAAAATTTACAAAACCCTAGTTAAATTTCTAGTCCACTGAAAATCCATAGAGATTTTACTCAAATCAACAAATAGTTTTACAGATCTGAACACACACAAAAAAAAGTTGAAGTACTCAACATTAATTGATTGCTAATAAATCGAATTGAACCCTAGGTTTGATAAAGAAAAAAAAATCAACTTTATGCGATTTTGATCGAAAATCTCAAAAAATAAGAAATAGAAGAAGAAGAAAATGAACCCTAATTTTCTGAAACAAAGTTCTAATTCAACCATCTGATGCAATCTGTACATTTTTTAATGAAAAAAAGCATGAAAATTTCAGATCCAATGTGAAATCGTATAGATTACCTGAAAATACGTTGAAATCGGCGAAGAGCGAGCAAAGCAAGAGCAAATGAGTGAATGAGGATGGCTTGTAAGGGAGAGATTTGAGGAATAAAGAGAGAAAGGGGAAACGGCGGGACCCAAGACAAAGCGGAGAGAGAGAGGGGTCAAAGGTTAGGGTTTTGGGTTTTAAGAATGCGTATAGGTTAGAGAGAGTCGGTCGCATAAAAGACTGTGAAAAAAAATCGAAATTTAAAAAATAGAATAAATAAATGTTGACATGGGAAATTGTGGGAATTTCAAAGGTTTCGGTTTTATATATAATATATAGATAAACGCCAATTGAAAACCTTACTTCATTAGTTTTATTGAGCATCAGTAGTGATTTCTCTAAGGTTTCTCAATATTTTAAAATAAAACTTATTTTTCTTTTTTTAGCTAATTACTTTTTAAATTTCACTCATATCATATTTCTTATTTTAAATTCTATTTCATTTAAGAATCATGTTAATGGATATTTTTAGGACATTTGCTAATAAATTATTTTAGGAAAGTTTTAATACCATTTTTATGATAAATATAAAAAATTGTTTAAAAAATTATTTACTTTTTTTTTCTTTTTCCCATAAAAAGTTTCTAAACCAATGCTCTTAGGATATATGTTAACTTTTCCATTCATTTGAATGTTATTTGTTCTTTCATTTTTTTATTATTCTTTTCACTTTTCAAAACACTTACTTTACATTATCACGATTACAAAAACACAAAAATAATAAATAAATGTTGAACAAAGTTTGACTATAAACTTGATTGTAGCTAATGGTTAACATTTCCACTAAAAATATTAATATGACTACATATTTTGAAAATCTAACAGGCGGATTGTATGTTCTTTTTGTTTTTAATATGCGTGTGTCAAATTTATGCCATAAACTTGATTTATAAACTTGTTTACTATCTGATCTATAAACTTGTTTTTTATGCATAATTTTAGACTATAAAAACTTAAAATTTAATTTGATTAATGACATAATTTTTTATTTTTTGGAAAATTTTTAAATATGGAGGATATAAAAAGAAAATGTAATCCAATAGTAGATTTGTTAAAATTCACATTTGATAAAAATATATTAAGTGGAACTATATATATATATATATATATATAATGGAAGATAGAAATTCTACTCTATCCTAATTTAAGTGTATAGATGTGTGAAGCTAGCTTCCTCGTGGAGACTTAAATTTCGGTCCTTGCATCCCCCACCTCACAACTAAATTCATAACTTTTTCCATAAATGTTTAGGGAATATACTCCTTGATAGCTAAAACCTATCTTGAGAGGGAAATTGGTAAACTGATGTAGTAGGTTTTTTTTTTGGTGTCTTTTTAATTGTAGTTACCCAGATTCACCCCTTCCACTATTTTTAAGTAATATGCTAACAATGCTTTGTCCAACTTTGTAAGCTTTCCAAGCTCTGTCAAGATTTCTAAATTGGCTTGGACAGTGAGAGGTAGACTTTATGTATTCAATAGTTGATCACAACAGTGAATAATAGATTCAAATCCTTTAAATTTTCTAGGGTACTTTACCAATAAATTTCCTTAAATCTTAACTACTCTTTTATGATTTGGGGTTTAGATTTTGCCATATCAGTATTTCATTAATAGTATTCTTAAAATAATAAAATAATATTACAAGCAAAACAATTAAAATTATTATTAGCAGAATACTGACATGGTAAAATTCAGACCATTAAATCACTAACAAATCATTAAGATTAAAAAAAATCTATTTAATAGAGTACTCAATGAAATTTAGAGGATTTGAATCTGTGACAAACCAAGTCAAGAAAGTCAAGGACCGGCCACAAGTACAATCCCGCCTAGTTGAGCAACACGAGTCATAAATGTAATGGGGCAATGTCATATTTTCAACTAACTGTTTTAGAGGATCTGAATCCATAACAAACCAAGTCAAGAAAGTCAAGGACTGGCCACAAGTACAAACTGGCCCAGTTGAGCAACATGGGTCATAAATGCAATGGGGCCATGTCATATTTTCAATTAATTGTTTTATTAGGTATGGAGGGAGGAAATACATCCTGTTATAAATGTATGCTTCCTCCCTCTCACAGTTGGTAGGATTCATATATTTTCAACTAATTATTTTATTATGTATAAAGGAAGTATACCCTGTTACAGATTTATGCTTCCTCCCTCTCACAAGTTAGTGAGACCTACAACCAGTGGGTCTCATCAACTGTGAGAGAAGAGAAACATACAACTGTATCAGAATGTATTTTTTCGGATAGAGGATCTGAGTCCGTGACAAACCAAGTCATGAAAGTCAAGGACTGGCCAGAAGTACAAACCTGCCTAGTTGAGCAACATGAGTCATAAATGTAATGGGGCCATGTCATATTTTTAACTAATTGTCTTATTAGGTATAGAGGATCTGAATTCGTGACAAACTAAATCAAGAAAGTCAAGCACTGGCTGCAAAGTACAAACCCGCCTAGTTGAGCAACATGAGTCATAAATGTAATGGGGCCATGTCATATTTTCAACTAATTGCTATTAGTCATACTTTCTCTATTTTTCTCCTTTTTCTCACCATTAAAGAAACCATCAAAAGTTCATAGTATTCTTTATTTTCCCTCAAGTTTCAGTACGTCATGGAAATTACTTCTCATCTCCTTGCAATTGCAGGGGCCTTTGTATTGGTACTATTGTACAATCTATGGAGGCTGAGAATTGGTAGTCACAAAAGTAAGAGTATGATGGCCCCAGAGCCAACAGGTGGCTTGCCAATCATAGGTCACTTGCACAAACTAAGTGGCAAAAACCCAGTTGCCCGAACCTTGGCAGCTATGGCTGATCAATATGGTCCCATACTCACGATCCGATTTGGTACGAAAAGTGCAATTGTTATTAGCAATCATGAGGCAGTCAAGGATTGTTTCACTACAAATGACAAGGCTTTGGCTGCTCGTCCAAGGTCCAGCCAAGGAAAGTACCTTGGCTACAACTATGCAGCATTTGGGTTCATCAACTATGGAAAATTCTGGCTCAAGATGAGAAAGATAACCATGCTAGAACTCCTCTCTAGTCGTCGGCTAGAGACACTGAAGAATGTGCAAGTTATTGAGGTTGACACTTTGATTAAAGATTTGTACACTCTTTGCAAGAGCAACGAGCCCAACAACCAAGCAAAGGTGGTGATTAGTGAGTGCATTGAGCACTTAACCTTCAATATAATTACTAAAATGATTGCAGGGAAGAGATATTTTGGTAACTTGAATGATGGAAATGATGGAGAGGCACTAAGGATAAGGAAAATTATTAAAGAGTTCATGCATGTATCTGGGGTCCCTGTTGTTTCGGATGTAGTTCCATTTCTAGGAGGGCTTGAATATTTTCTGGGCCAAGTAAAATACATCAAGCAAATCGGAAGGGAATTGGACACTCTAGTTGGAAGTTGGGTTGAAGAACATACTATGAGGAGGGCCAAAAGTGAACCAATCGACAAACCAGACTTCATTGATGTCATGTTATCCGTAATTGAGGATGATGGCATGTTTGGCCATACACGTGATACCATTATCAAGGCAACAACATTGGTATGTTTTGGTTACATTTTATTGTGAGAATTGCTATTAGTCTTTCTTTAAACTCACCACTGATATCACTATTTACTAACTACTAATAATTGCTACCTAAGTTTTTTTTTGTGAAAATGTAGTTTCCTTATTATACTCTTTTATTATAAGTCTTGATCATATATTGCACAAACTACCCCAAAAAGAAAATAAATAAATAAACTACACAAATTACCAATAATTTTTTCGCTAAACCACACAAATTACCAATAATTGAGTCTTGCTAAAGACGTCTAGTGAATATGAATTAGTTTACTTACCCAGCTTTTAATGAAGATTACTATTTTAAAATACATTTGCAAGATTTCTTTATTTTAATCTATTACAATTCAGAAATAACCTCTTTATACCGAGTTACTTTTGTTGAACAAAATCAAAATAAATCACCTTGGTTTTAAGGGGTTTTAAGGGCAGGTGATAGGCAATTGGCAGAGAGTAGTTTCTCTTCATATAGAGTAGATAAATATAGAAAAAACTGAAAAAGTAACCTTAACACAAGAAAAGATTAATATTTCTCTAGGGATCATTATCATCAATGTAAGAGAAGAAGCACAGCGTTCTTCTCTTCTTTTTTAGGTAAGAAAAAAGTCTAAGAATGATCTTTGTTAACCCTTGTTGATAAGAATAAAGGCAGAGATAAAGAAATTAAGTGCTTTTCTAGAGTACAGTGACATGTTGCTCCCTCTTCACATATTTATGGTAGACATGGATCTCATAAATTAAATTTATGATATGATCTATTATGAATGTAAAAAAAAAGAGCACTACATCATAGTGCACCAAGAACACCTAATAATGTTTCATATAAATAGTATACACTAAGTGAGCGTTTGGATTGCAAGGAAACTGGCGTTTATCTCGTTTTACGTTTTGAGAATATCTTCTTCCCGGAAGATATTCGTGAGATTCCTCCCGAGGAGCCCCTCCCTGAGAAGGTCACAACCTCGGATTCCCATATACCTGGGCGAGGAGGCGCATCCGGTTGCCAAGGACAAGTCGCCCGAGGACACTCTCACAATTAGGGATGTTGTTGCACAAGCCAAGGAGGCCGTTCCCGAGCCCAAAGCTGCAGATGATCAACCCGAGCCATCACCCCCTGCAAAGAGTTCTACTCAAGACGAGGCCTTAGGAAATTAGTGTAGGTCTTTATTTGTAATCGCCTTTTTTATCTTTTACATTTTGTTTTGCTAAAACTTGTAAAAGAACGCTTTTTGGACTTCAATGAATGATGTCATTTTCCTTTGAATTTTGTTGCACTCCTCCTTTTTCTGCTTTCACTATGAATGAGTTTCTATTATTCTACTTATTGTTGCAAACCAAACGTTATTCGAGCTTTAAACAATGTGGTCAAGCATGAATGAACGTGTAAGAAAAATGATAGTTAATAATTGGATAAGACTACTTCAAGGTTAATTTCCCCCAAGCCTGTGGTCCGAGGAACCGACAGACTTAGGTTCTATTTAACACTTAGAGAAAATTGCACGGTAGTTAATTTCCCCTAAGCCTCTGGTCCGAGGAGCCAGGCAGGACTTGGGTTCTGTTTAACACTTAGTTGGAGTTGCATTCTAGTTAATTTCCCCCAAGCCTGTGGTCCGAGGAGCCAAGCAGGATTTGGGTTCTATTTAACACTTAGTTAGAGTTGCATTCTAGTTAATTTCCCCCAACCTCGTGGTCCGAGGAGCTAGGCGGGATTTGGGTTCTTTTTAACACTTCGTTGAAAATTGCACAAGAGTTAATTTCCCCCAAGCCTGTGGTCCGAGGAGCTAGGCAAGACTTAGATTCTGTTTTAACACTTAGTTGGAAATTGCATTCTAGTTAATTTCCCCTAGGCCTGTGATCCGAGGAGCCAGGTAGGATTTGGGTTCTGTTTAACACTTTGTTGAAAATTGCACAAGAGTTAATTTCCCTCAAGCCTATGGTCCGAGGAGCCAGGCGGGACTTGGGTTCTGTTTAACACTTAGTTGGAGTTGCATTCTAGTTAATTTCCCCTAAGCCTGTGGTCCGAGGAGCCAAGCAGGATTTGGGTTCTGTTTAACACTTAGTTGAAGTTGCATTCTAGTTAACTTCCCCCAAGCCTATGGTCCAAGTAACCAGGCGGGATTTGGGTTCTGTTTAACACTTAGTTGGAGTTGCATTCTAGTTAATTTTTCCCAAGCCTGTGGTCCGAGAAGTCAGGCAGGATTTGGATTCTGTTTAACACTTCGTTGAAAATTGCACAAGATGGTTAATTTCCCCCAAGCCTGTGGTCCGAGGAGCCAGGTAGGATTTGGGTTCTGTTTAACACTTCGTTGAAAATTGCACAAGAATTAATTTCCCCCAAATCTGTGGTCCGAGAAGCCAGGCAAAACTTGAGTTACTTTTAACACTTAGAGAAAATTGCACGGTAGTTAATTTCCCCCTAGCCCGTGGTCCGAGGAGCTAGGCGGGACTTAGGTTCTGTTTAACACTTAGTTGGAAATTGCATTCTAGTTAATTTCCCCCAGGTCCGTGGTCCGAGGGCCAGGCAGGATTTGGGTTCTGTTTAACACTTCGTTGAAAATTGTATAGTGGTGTGGCACCAAGAGTTACGTCTTTCATTAATAATAGTACATTTTTAGGTTATTTACATTCCAAGGACGGGGTACTACACGTTCATCCAAATCTTCTAAGAAGTAGGCCCCTATGCTAGCTATGGAGGTGATATGATTTGGGCCTTCCCAATTTGGTCCGAGTTTTCCCCACACAGGATTTTTCGCAGTGCCTAGGACCTTCCTCAATATCGGATCCCCAAGTGCCGGGAGCCTTAGCTTCACCTTGGCATCGTAACCCTACTTGAGCTTTTGCTGATAGTAGGCAAGCTGGACCATTGCGCTCTCCCTTCTTTCCTCGATGAGGTCCAACCTCTTTTCCAAAAGTCCATTGTTGGCACTAGAGCGAAATGCGGTGATCCTCTATGTTGGGAAGTTTATCTCCGATGGAATAACGACCTCGGCCCCATAGGTCATTGAAAGGGGGTTTTCCCCTGTAAACCTGCGAGGTGTGGTGCGGTATGTTCACAAGACATGAGGTAACTCTTCTACCCACCTTCCCTTCGCGTCATCCAACCTCTTTTTCAAACCATTCACTATGGTTTTGTTGATGGCTTCAACTTGCCCATTATCCCGCGGGTAAGCCGATGTGGAGTATCTATTGGCAATTCCCAACTTGTTACAATATCTTCCGAAAGCTTTACTATAAAATTGGAGACCATTGTCCGAGATCAGGGTGTAAGGAATTCCGAATCTAGTGACGATATTTTTCCAAACAAATTTCTTGGCATCAACGTCTCTAATGTTTGCCAACGGCTCAGTTTCAACCCATTTTGTGAAATAATCCATGCCGATAAGAAGAAATCTTTTGTTCCCTACTGCTTTAGGAAACGGTCCTAGGATGTCTAGGCCCCACTGTGCAAATGGCCAAGGGCTGGACAGCGGGTTAAGGGTTCTGCCTGGCTAATGTATATTCGGGGCTAATCTTTGGCAATGGTCGCACTTCTTTATAAATTCTTGCGCCTCTTTCTGTATGCTCGGCCACCAATAACCTTGCGTTATGGCCTTATGGGACAGGGACTTACCCCCCGTATGACTTTCGCAAATCCCTTCGTGTAATTCCTCCAGGATGAGTTCAGTGGCATCCAGGTGCACACACAGCAAGTATGGTTCTGAGAATGAGCGTCTGTACAATTTGGAGTCCTCGGACAACCAGAATCGATAAGCCTTTCTTCTAATCTTGTCGGCCTCATTCTTATCTTCCGGTAAGATGTCGTGCTTTAAGAATAGTACTAGAGGATCCATCCAGCTAGGCCCGACCGATGTTGTGAACCCGTACTGGGTTGGTCCTCGCCGTCGTTGGGCGGTAGAGATCTTCTACGAGAATAACTCGAGGAAGTGGCTGAGCCAAGGAGGTGGCGAGCGTTGCAAAAGAATTAGCATGGGTGTTCCCGCTCCCGGACACGTGCACCAGTTTAAAGTGACATAAATGGGTCTGCAGGCATTTGACTTGGACTAGGTACTCTTGCATTCTTTCATCCCTCGCCTCTAATTCCCCATTTACTTGTCCCACCACGAGCCTTGAGTCCGAGAACATGTTCACGGATTTTCCACTCAGTTTTTAGATCATTGACATTCCTTCCAATGGTGCCTCATACTCTGCTTCGTTATTCATGGCCGAGAAACCAAGCCTTAACGATTTTTCGATGGTGATCCCCTCGGGGGAAACCAAAACAAGCCCCACCCCTGAGCCCCTTTGGTTGGCCGCGCCGTCGATGTGTGCTTTCCACCAATTGGGCTCTTGTTGAGAGATTATGCTTGATCGGTTTCCCGTCGGGGTTTAGTGTCCCTCCCCCTCCTTCTAGTGTGGGCTCTGCAAATTCAGCTACTAGATCTGCGAGAACTTGACCCTTCACAACGATGCGAGGCATGTACCTAATGTTGAAGGTGCCTTAATCGTCCCCCATTTTGCTATTCTACCCGTGTAGTCGGCGCTCCGGAGTATGGATCTCGAGAGAAGTTGGGTTAGCACAACAATAGTATGCGCTTGGAAATAGTGGGGGAGCTTCAAGGTGGCTTGTATGATTGCCAAGACGGCCTTTTTGAGGGAGAGGTAACGGATCTCTACCTCGTGCAGCGATTTGCTTACGTAGTAGATGGGCTGTTGTGTGCCATTGTCTTCTTGGATCAGCACTAAGCTCACCACGTGAAAGGCTACAGCAATGTAGGCGAATAGCATCTCGTCGGCCTCGGGATCGGGACATAATCGGTGGGCGGGTTAGGTATTCCTTAAGTCTCTGGAAAGCTAAAGCGCACTCTTGATCCACTCAAGCCTTTCCACTTGTTTAATAGGAGGAAGAAAGGCCTGCATCTGTCCGTTGAGCGGGAAATGAAACGGTTTAAACCGGCAATCATGCCAGTGAGCTTTTAGACCTCTTTGGGATTCCAAGGAGGCTGCAGGCTATGGATAGCTCTAATTTGGTCGGGGCTAACTTTGATGCCTCTGTGGGTCACCATGTAACCTAAGAATTTCCCCGATCCCACCCCAAATGAACACTTGGATGTGTTTAGATGCAGCCAGTGCTTTCTTAGAATTCGAAAGATATCGCCGAGGTCTTTAACGTGGGTGGGCACTAATTTGCTTTTTACCACCATGTCGTCTATATAAATTTCGATGCTCTTACCCATCTCTTGTTCAAACATCCTGGTCATCATCCTTTGGTAGGTTGACCCGGCATTCTTTAAGCCAAAGGGCATTACTTTATAATGATAATTTCCAACAGGAGTGACAAAAGCCGTTTTTTCTTGGTCCTCGGTAGCTAGGGGTATCTGGTGATAGCCTTGGAAGGCGTCCAAAAAACTCATTCGAGGGTGTCCCACGATCGAATCCACTAATCGGTCTATCCGCGGCATGGGGAAGGGATCCTTCGGGCAGGCCTTATTTAGGTCCGTGAAGTCTATGCAGACCTGCCATTTTCCACTCTTCTTTTTTACCACGATTGTGTTGGCTAACCATTCGAGGTAGAATACCTCCTTGATAGCCCCCGCTTTCTTCAATTTTGTGACCTCCTTTCTCACGGCATCTGCATGCTCTTTCGATGATCGCCAAGGAGATCGCTTTTTAGGCGTTACGACCGGGCTAACATTAAAGTGATGGCAAATGGAATTTGGGTCAACCTCGGGGGCCTCGTGGGCGTCCCGGGCAAACACGTCCACATTCTGTCTAAGAAAATCAATTAGCATCTCCTTCTCTTGGGGCGGTGATGCAATGCACCTAAAAAAACCTCTCTGGGTCTGATCCAACAAGTACTTTCTCCGGATCCTCGCAACTCGCTTCCATGGTTGGTCCCCCACTACCCGAGGTCAGGGCCGGGTCGTTAATTGCTATAAGCCGTTCTCGGTTGAGGTGGAGGGCTCACTATTCGGTCGTCACGAGATTTCCGGGCCATCGCCTGGTTCCCTATTACTTCTTTCACTCAACCTCCTGACGAATACTTCACCTTTTGGTGTAAGGTTGATGACACAACCCCTAGGGCATGAAGCCATGGTCGAGCCACGATGGCGGTGTAAGGGGAGTATGCATCTACCATAATGAAGTCCACCTCCACCACGTCCGAGTCTGTTTGTATAGGTAGCCTAATCATGCCTTTCGAAGTGACAGTTTTTCCTTCAAAACTGACCAAAGGGGAGTCGTATGCCGACGGTCCTCCTCGGCTTCGTGTTCAATCCCTTATACAAGTCGGGATACATTACTTCCACGGCGCTACCTTGATCAACTAGCACCCTTTTCACATCGTAACCCCCAATTCTGAGCGTGACGACTAGGGCATCGTCGTGGGGTTGAAGGGTTCCCAGTTTGTCCTCATCCGAGAATCCGATTAAGGGCGTGGCCATCCTTCTAGCTCTCTTGGATTCCCTGTCGTTAGCTTCAGCCAAGAGCCTACCCACCGATATTACTCTGAAAGGATTGGAACCGGTCCTTCCTAGAAGAATGACATTTATTGTGCCAATGGGTGGCATCAATGTGCTTTGCCTAGTTTCGATGTTTGATCGCTCCCCGCCATCCCACAGGGTGATGTAATAGATGTCTCAACTTCCCCTCTCGGACAAGCCGGTCCAAGTGGTTTTTCAGATTCTTGCAATCATCGATGGTGTGACCCGGCTCTTGGTGATCTGCGCACAATCTGATTCTCGGTTACGTTTCGAGGGGTCACCCGCCATCTTGCTTGGCCATTGAAAGAACGGTTTGTTCTTCACCTTCTCTAGGATCTTATGTAATGGTTCTCGGAACACAGCATGGACTGCTTGTGCCCTAGTGGATCCACAATGTTCCAAGTAATCTCTTCTCGGCCTATTATCATTGTTAAAGCGATCCGACTCAAGTCCCTCCTCTCTTGAGGGACAACCTTCGCTTTACCTTTCCCCGTCTGCTGGTCTTCCTTAACCCTTTTGTACTTGTCAATTTTGTCCATGAGTTGGCGCACACTAGTGACCGGCTTCCCGATCAAGGACTTTCTTAAACCATGCTCTGTCGGTAGGCCCCTCTTGAATGTGCTAATAGCGACGTTATCGTAATTTCCCTCTATCTCATTATACATTTCCCGATGCACTGTCTGAATAAGTCTTCAACGTCTTTCCTTCTCGCATGGACAAGGATAGGAGGGAATCTAAGGGTTGAGGAACTCTGCTGCTAGTAATGAAGCGGGAACCAAAAGCCTGTGTCACCAAGTTTAAAGGAATTTATGGAATTTGGCTTAAGGCCATCAAACCATCTCATCGCCATAGGTCCCAAATCGGACGGAAACACTTTGCACATCAACGCCTCATCCCTGGAGAGGACGGCCATCCTCTGATTAAACCGGCTTACATGCTCTACTGGGTTCGTCCGACCATTATATATGGCAAATGTTGATTGGTGGAACCGCCGAGGAAGCTCAACCCCCTCTATCCTATGCGTGAAAGGCGGCTGGGAGATGTGGTCCAGGGCCTTACTCATGGCGTCGTTTGCCAGGCCTTGGTAAGATGGGCTTTTGTGGCCGCGTTTGCGAAGTTGCTCTTCCTCATAGGGAAAAGTTTCGCTTGGAGGGGTTCTTGATCTCCGCTTGTATTCATTGTCCTCTTCACCGCTAGTGTCCTAGCCGGGTGAAGGATGTTTTCATTGCGCTCGGTGTAACTTCTTCTTCAGTCATCGATTTCTTGCTATAAAGCCCTGCGATCGTTTCGCTTATGGGATGCGTGACCTTTCCCTTTCAAGCAACTTCTGCGCGTGTGGGAGGTGTTCACACTACCCTCTCGCCGCTTGTCTTGATCTTTCTCCCGTTCGAGTTTCAAAAAGTTGTCTTGTCGTTGGGAGTCTGCGTGTCCGGTTTGGCGCGGACCTGATCCTTCCATTTCTAACGATTTCACTTGTCGAGACACAAGTTCTCCCAACAGACGGCGCCAATTATAGGGTCAATTTTTGGGGCCCAAGCCCGGCAGGTAGGTGATCCTGGCCCAAGGAACCCTAGACAATGAATTTGTAGAGAGCGGGTTACGTAACTAGGCCATAACGAAGTGAATGTTAGTTAACTTTGGGCCATGCAACGATTGAACGTAAGAATATCTCTTTCACGTCCACTGGATACCCAAATCAAGAGACGTGTGAGTGCACTACATTCTGATTAAAGGCTATGGTCTTTCTCTCTCTCTTCTATCCTTTCTTTCTTTTTTTTTCCGATCTCCTCTTCATAGTGATGCCCTTTTTCTTATATAGCCTCCTTAAAGTCATCCGAGCCTTACACTTGTTGATCATCTAGACCTTCACTTGAGTGCCCGTCCCATCGGACATCTCCCCTAGCTTTCTGTGAGTTGTAGTGGCCAAGGTAACACTGTTCACCTGTCCTCTCCACATTAATGCGGCTATAAAATTAGCTTCCCCGCATTTAATGAGGCAAATGTAATCTCTCCCCGGACATCCTATGCTCTCTTCCTTCTCCCGAGTTTGTGAGGCTCGTCCTTGCTACCACTATTCGTTAGAGTGATTCCTTATTGTTGGTAGGGTGCATGTTTGGTCCATATTTGGCACGTCCGAGGAGACATTCCTCCTCGGACCACCTTTTAAATAAGTTTGGGCTCATAAGAGTTGGGTCGGAAGTCCTTTTGGCGCCCCACTTTCTCCTCGAACGTGGTCGGACTCTGTATGGGGCCCAAGGCCCATTGTTTGATTTGGGAACTTTACCCCTACAGAAGCCATCCAAGAAAGCATTCTTTTCACACCACAAGATCATGGAACTTTTTTCTCTAAAATTCTTAAAGTATGAGTTTTTCAATTATGCCCTCTTATTATCTATATTATTTATCTATATATTATGTACAACATATGTTACAAGAATTCGTGACTTCTGATTTTTGAATTAACTTTAAGAGGACAAAATGGCCTTATACCATTTTCACCAAAATTATATAGCCTTATGCCCCCCTTCCTAAACTAATTAGGGAAATGACCCTCTTTTGTAACTCGATTTTCTCAAAATTGAGTTAAAAAAAAAAAAAAAAAAAAAAATTCTAGAGCCCTATAGTGACGTTTTTAAGGACTTATAATGATGTTTTAAGGATCTATAATGACGTTTTGTAACTCGATTTCTATGAAATCGAGTTATATCAAAATCGAGTTAAACCCTATAGTGATGTTTTTAAGGACCTATAGTGGCGTTTTGTAACTCGATCTCCATGAAATCGAGTTATATACAATAAAATTGCGTATAACTCGATTTCATGGAGATCGAGTTACAAAACGCCACTATAGGTCCTTAAAAACGTCACTATAAGGTTTAATTTGATTTTGAGAAAGTAATTCAATTTTATGGAGATCAAGTTACAAAACGCCACTATAGGTCATTAAAAACGTCACTATAGGTCCTTAAAAAGGTCACTATAGGGCTTAACTCGATTTTGAGAAAGTCGAGTTTCAAAAGGACATTTCTCTAATTAGTTTGGAAAAGGGGGCATAAGGCTATATAATTTGGGTGAAAATGGCATAAGGCAATTTTGTCCAACTTTAAGACTTTCTAACTCTAAACATGATAGATTGTTTATAAACTTTGATCAAGACAAAAATCACAACTCTTCTCTTTCACAAGGTATTGCTTTAATTTCTTTATCTGTATTAAGATAATATGATCTACTTTCTTAATTACTATATAGCTTAATTGTAGATGCATCTACAATACTATATGTAAGAACAACATTTTGACCGTTGAAACTAATATTATACTAAGAAACACAACAACAACAACAAAAAGAAAAAAAAAAAAAAAAAGGATGCAAATATAACTCGGTACATTATATGAGAATTCCCAAAATTATGCAATAATCATAACAATTTATTTACTTATTGTTTCTCAAATAAATTATATCATATATAAGTTCATAAACAAAACCATGCAACCCACTAGAAACGATATATGATTTAATTTGTTCATGAACTTATATACGATAGAATTTATTTGAGAAACAATAAGTAAATAAATTGTTATGATTACTGTATAATTTTGAAATTCTCATATAGTGTGCGTTTGTTTACACTTTTAGAGTCCAAAACGCCCGTTTCTAAGCCCAAAATCTAAAATGCGTGTTTGGTAAATTATTGCCACCGCACGTTATCAAAAAGCAGCTTTTCCAAATGCGAAGGAGTATCGCGTTTTGAAAACGGACCTTGGAGCCGCTTTACCGAAAACGCAAATAAGTTTGAAATGTTACTGTTGGTCATTTTCAGCATTATCCCTAAACTACCCTTATTTTTATTTTGAAATCCCAATTTTACCAAGATCTCTCTCTCTCTATATATATAAAATAAAATAAAATAAACTGTGATTCTTCTTCTACTGCTGCAAGCTTCTTCTTCAATTCCAACATAAACCCATAAACCCACTACTGCTGCAGGCTTCTTCTTCTACTACGTGATTCTTCTTCTGCAGCTGCAGCTTCTTCTCACTTTTTTTTTTTTTTTTTTTTTTTTTTTTGGTGATATATTTCTTTCTTCTTGTCTTTTGGGTGAAGAAGAAGAACTGTATTTTGGGTGAGGAAGAAGACCTGAAGAAGAGACAAGATAGTGAGTGGAGAAAAAGAAAAGATATTTGATTGGAATGGGGGAAGAAACGGGTGGATGAGAAAAAAGTGAAGGAAAAAAAATAAAGGTAGTGAGTGAGACATGTGGATATGATGTAAGGAAATTTACTAAATAAAAATGGTTAAAACACAACAAATTTTCACAACAGTTGAGGTATCAAATATTTCATATGTCAAAATAAAATTAAATAAATTAATAAAATATTATACTAGGATTGACCACATCTAAAACAAAGAGTTTTGTAAAAAATATTGTAACATTTTACTATATCTCTAAACCTTTTCAATTAGTATTATTTTTCTTTAGAAAAAAAAATAGTGTTATTGACAGAATATTTTTATAACAATTTCATAATAAAGTTTACAGAGTAAGTTGTTATTGCTTCTCATCTAGACCTACTAGTGACATTATTTTTTTTTCCTACCATTAACAACTTGTCATATAAACTTTATTATGAATTTTTTGTGAAAATATTGTGTCCATAACTTGCATTAAGAGAGGTAATTAAAATAAATAATTCTCTTTGTATATATCTTTTCCTTTTTGGTAATTTATAACTCGGACTATCACTTTTATAAGTATTAACTAAACACTCAGCTTTTTTTAAAAGCATTTTTTGATAGTTTTTACCAAACACTATATTTTTAAAAAAAACCCAATTTTATACTGCACTTTTTAAAACCGTCACTTTTTCAAAAAGTACGGTTTGAAAAAGTTAAACCAAACTCACACATAGTGTGTGTGTAAGGGGTTAGGAGGACTATCTTAAGTTCTTAACCCTCCAAATTCTTTTAAACACAGGTTTGAGGGAGAAATTTTATAATCAGAAACCAACAGAGTAGAATGGAGGTTCCGAATTAGTTGTAAGAAAATGATAAATCATTTGTTTTTTATTTCGATTATTAAGATGGCCAGCTATAGCAACTGTTGGTTATTGACTGGTTGTTTTGGTAATTATAATATTCATGCACAAGATGGGACTTTTTTGTACCAAAAAAATGGTCTCCTTCGTGCAATTTTAGAAAGAAATTTATATCTACTCATAAAATTTTCCTGAAACACGAGAGTGAAAGAATCTAGGTTCTACGAACCTGTCTTTTGTGATGTTAAAAAAGTTGAAGGAAGAAGGAGATATGTTTAAGCATGCATGTTTCTAACGATAAGTAATAGCACTGACTTGTGATTGAATAACGATAAGTAATACACTGACCTGTGATTGAATAATCACCATCAGTTTCAAAATGGCTAACAGTCCACCACAAGATTCTAAGATAAGTTCTTGTCAAAAAACATAAATCAAATGTACTAACTGACATAGGATTCGTTTGGATATAGCTTATTTTGCTTATAGGATTCGTTTAGATACTGATTATTTTGTTGAAAACTAAAAACACTATAGCAAAATAATTTTTAAATATGTGAATAGTACCGTGAGACCTATTTTTAATATTTTTTTTTCTGAATAAAGTAGGTGTGGGTCTCATGAATAGTATATGAACAGTGTTCAACAGTACATGAATAGTGCACTTGTCCCCTAAAGCTGAAACGAATGAAAAAAAAAAAAAAAAAAAAAAAAAAAAGCAAAGAAAACGCAGACATAGTAAACATGTTATCCAAACAATCACATAGGATCCGTTTGGATTGAACTTATTGTTATCAAAATCAAAATCAAAACTCAAAACTCAAAACACAGTAGCAAAATAATTTTTAAATGTGTGAATAGTGTCGTGGGACTCATGAACAATGCATGAACAGTACGTAAACAAGATGTGAATAGTATTTTTGTCCCCCTGCATGCTGATTTTATTGTTCACGTGCAGAGGAAAAAAAAAAAAAAAAAAAGGCATGAAAACGCAGGAGTGAAACGCAACTTTTAGCTCTCCCCAAACGCTCACTTAATATCCTTTTGACTTCTAAAAAAAAAAAAAAAAAGATCACATTTGATGAATATCATATGTTAGGTGGTGCTCGTGTCAAAGCAGTATATACTTGTTGGATTGATCCGGAAAATGAAAATATTTCAATAAGGCTATGTTTGGGATTATAGTTTAAAGTCAACTTATTTTACTATTTACTTATTTTTTTTATTATTTATAAGTCTCACTTTACTTTTTATTACTATTTACAATCTCACTGTATTATTTCAATTAATTTTTATTTTTATTTATAATACTTTCAACAAAATTTTTTAGTTTTCTACACACTCCACTGAGAAATTAAAAAATATAAAATATCACTTATAACTCAAATTTTATAAACTCCAGTACTCAATAATTTCAAAATATGTAATTCACCGACCTGAATGACAAAAACTTGTGTCTGACATGCATCCTTGCCTATTCGATTTAACATACAAATGCCCATGTCATTTGTGTCATATACGAGCACCACGTATTGTGATGTGATGTCATTGTCTTGTCACCAATCATGCTTTTGTCAAAAATATGTGTTAGCTGGTTATTGTAGGTCTGACTTCTGATGCCTGATGGTGTGTTGGGGTGTGAGGGAGAAAGAGAGAAGACAGTTCCCCTTTAATTGACTTGTAGACAGAGTGCTGATAAAACACAACAAAAAACTAACTTTGATATGGAAAATTTTTCCAAGACACTCAAGAAGCTCATAGGAAGCTTTAGACTTGGCTCAATTATCAAAATATCCTAAGGTAGTGGCTGAGTATGGATAAAGATTTAATTACCACATCAACAGGTGCTAACAGATTTTTATGAAACTCAATTCTTATTAATTTGAGTTGGAAGTCAAACTTAAGTTTCTAGAATTGGATTTTTTTAAAAGTGATAAATTGTTATTTAACAATGATAACAATAGTATACTACGGAGTAATTATTTTAGCTAAAGATAATGTTTAATTATTTTTATCCCTAGAAGGCTGATGTGATTGATGGAGACATCCTAATGGTTTATTTTTTTACCCAATGAAAAAAGAGTCCAAGAACATCAGTATTCTTTTGTCCCAATAAAAGTTTGTCTTCATACGGAATAAATAAATAAATAAAACGACAATCGATAAACCATACTTTACTAGTCTTCTATTTTTTTTTGCTGAATACTTGACTAGACTTATTGAGCTTTAGTAGCGGTTTCTTTCAATTTTCATCATATTTTAGGATAAAACCTTTTTTTTTTTTTTCTCTTTTAGTTAATTAATGTTTTCTCCCACTCACTGTAGATTTTTTATTCTAAAGTCTAAATCCTATTTCATGTAAATATTATTTATTCATTTATTTTTTATTATTCTATTTACTTTTTAAAACACTCACTCTTTATCACAATTACATAAGCACAAAATTAATAAATATATATTTAGGAGATGAATAATGCTCCTTAGAGAGAAATTGTAGTTAAAACCTGTTTTGAGAGGAAAATTGGTAAACTGATGTGATAAGATTTTGTGTTTTTTTAATTTTAGTTACCTATATTTACCCCCTTGCCCTTTTTTTAAGTAATATGCTAACAATGCATTGCCCAACTTTTAAACTTCCCAAGCTGCATCAAGATTTCTATTGGCATGACTATCAACAAAGACAGTCAGACTAGATGCATTCAACCATTCAAGATAAGGATGAGAAACCAAGTCAAGAAAGTCAACATCATGACATTGGGAGCCACTACAACCCACCACAAACCCGACTAGTTTAGCAACATGAGTCATATCATTCATAAATGTAATAGGGCCATGTCATATTCAAATTATTGCAATTAGTCATACTTTCACTGTTTTTCTCCTTTTTCTCACCATTAAAGAAACCATGAAAAGTTCATAGTATATACTCTGCTTTCCCTTAAGTTTCAGTACATCATGGAAATTGCTTCTCATCTCCTTGCAATTGCAGGGGCTTTTGTACTGGTACTATTGTACAATCTATGGAGGCTGAGAATTGGTAGTCACAAAGGTAAGGGTATGTTGGCTCCGGAGCCATCAGGTGGCTTGCCAATCATAGGTCACCTTCACAAACTAGGTGGCCAAAACCCAGTTGCCCGAACCTTGGCAGCTATGGCTGATCAATATGGTCCCATATTCACGATCCGATTTGGTATGAAAAGTGCAATTGTTATTAGCAATCATGAGGCTGTCAAGGATTGTTTCACTACAAATGACAAGGCTTTGGCTGCTCGTCCAAGGTCTAGCCATGGAAAGTACCTTGGCTACAACTATGCAGCATTTGGGTTTATCAACTATGGAAAATTCTGGCTCAAGATGAGAAAGATAACCATGCTAGAACTCCTCTCTAGTCGTCGGCTTGAGACACTAAAGAATGTGCAAGTTCTTGAGGTCGACAATTTGATTAAAGATTTGTACACTCTTTGCATGAGCAAAGGGCACAGCAACCAAGCTAAGGTGGTGATTAGTGAGTGGATTGAGCGCTTAACCCTCAATATAATTACTAAAATGATTGCAGGGAAAAGATATTTTGGAAACTTGAATGATGGGAATGATGGAGAGGCAAAAAGAATAGGGAAAATTATTAAAGAGTTCATGTATGTGTCTGGGGTCCCTGTTGTTTCGGATCTAGTTCCATTTCTAGGAGGGCTTGAATATTTTCTGGGCCAAGTAAAATCCATGAAGCGAATTGCAAGGGAATTGGACACTCTAGTTGGAGGTTGGGTTGAAGAACATGCTATGAGGAGGGCGGAAACTGAACTAAACGACAAACCGGACTTCATTGATATCATGTTATCTGTAATTGAGGATGATGGCATGTTTGGCCATACGCGTGAAACCATTATCAAGGCAACAGCATTGGTATGTTTTAGTTATATTTTATTATAGAATTTGTTATACTTACAGCATTTTCATAACAAATTTTAAATGATAATTAATTATTGGTTTTTATTTGCGCTCATTACTATCATTACTTTTTTACCTACTACAAACAGTCTGCCACCTAGAATTTTGTTTGAAAATATTGTTTCACTATCTTTACTCTTTTATTATAAATCATAATCATATATTGCTGAAATTACCCATCGATAAATAAATAAACCGCACAAACTACTAATAATTGAGTCTTGCTAAAGACCCCTAGTCCACTACAATTTATAAATTAGTTTATTTATTCTTGTCTTGTAATGAAAAATTGGTATTTTAAAAAACATTTGCATGATCTATGTTATTCCTTGTTAAGAATAAAGACAATGTAGAGAAGTTAGATGCTTTCGGAGTACAATGACACAGTATTCTCTTCTCTTACATTTATGGTGAATTTCACAACTTAATTCATAGTAGAGTCCATCATGAATGTGAGATGAGGGTACAATATATCACCATACTCTGAAGTCCGAAAGCACCTAATAATTTTCCATATAAATAGTATATACTAACAGTAACAGTCTCTAAGTACATCCTTGATCCATATTACTATAAATTTCTCCATTTTTTATGTCCATCTTTAGGATAGGCTAATAACATCCCACAACTTAATTAATCAACCAAGCTTTTATTGTGTCTTTGACTTATACATGCTCGTTCTAATATATTAAATAATCAGACCATAGTTTCTTTTATCTACAAAGAACAATACTCTATAAAGAAACTCTGCTTTCTAAGTATGGTCTCAATTTCATGTAGAATCTCATCTTGGCTGGGTCCGACACTACATCTCTTAACTTGACATGGCTCCTGTCTATATTATTGAACAACAAGCACGCTTTGAAGCAAGCCCAAGAAGAGCTCGATCTCAAGGTTGGTAGAGAGAGATGGGTGGACAACCATGATATCAAAGACCTAATTTACCTCCAAGCCATAGTGAAGGAAACCTTGCGCTTGTACCCACCAGGCCCCTTATCAGTTCCACATGAAGCCATGGAGGATTGTCATGTATGTGGCTATTATGTTCCAAAGGGTACTCGTGTTTTTGTCAATGTGTGGAAGTTGCACCGAGATCCAAGGATTTGGGATGACCCAGATAAGTTTTTTCCAGAGAGGTTCCTCACAAAACATGCAAATATAGATGCTTCAGGGCAACATTTTGAGTTCGTACCATTTGGGTCTGGTAGACGATCTTGCCCAGGTTACACATTTGCCTTGCAAGTATCTCACTTGACACTAGCTCGATTACTTCAGGGATTTGAGTTCACGACACCATTGAATATGCCGGTAGACATGACTGAAGGCTTGGGCATTACCTTACCCAAGGCAACTCCCCTTGAAGTTCTTCTTAATCCACGTCTTGCTCCAGAACTCTATCAATGACACACAGAAATATAGACTATGCTTGACTAGAGTACATGTTTTTAATAAGTTTTCGCGCTTCAAGAGTCTCATGACTTAATGACATTGCCTAATCTTTTTTACTAGGAGAATCATTATGTAGTCTTATTTAGGTACTTTCCTGTATATGGTTTTGTTGTGTTGTGCTTCTTTTTCTATCTATCTTTTTTTTGCCTTATGAAGTAATCTGTTGTACGTTGCTTTTAGTACATTTAGTTTTCTTAATTTGTACTCCAAATTATTTCCTCCCCACTACCTAAGAGTAGGACATATCATTCAAACATTCAGCAATATCGAGATGAAGGAAATTGATATCAAACCTATCATCAACCCCTTTTGCATCTTGTATAGTTCCAATTTACACGTATGTCTCCCAGGGGAGAATCATTGTGCCTCCCAGACAACGATTTTGTAGGTTGTCAAGTTGTCCACGGTCAGTGCCTTAATTGGTGAAAAAATAGTAATATGATTCCCAAATGTGATCACTTCAGCCACCATCTATTGAGAAATCTACCATATTTGTTACTTAAATTAAATCATTGAAAGAACTTATGGAATAGTTAAATAACTCAGTATCATGGCTGTAGAGAATAGAACATGAAAAGAATTCCCAAGTAAAAGCTTAAACAGAAGTTAGAAATCAATTGTAAATCATGTTGATTGTTTTGAAGCATATGCCAATTAAAATTCACTTGAGGGATCTAGCAATTGAAGTTGCAGCCACTTAGTTCAATGAAATAATATTAAGTACAATTATTCATAGAATAAATTTTCATCACAAAACAAAGAACCACATAGCTAAGGGAGAATCAAACTAGGGAACTATCACTTACTCAAATTGAACTCAAGATCGATTATATTTGGTAGGAATAGGTGCTGCCTAGTACAATAATTGCTCTTTTCTTTTCTATTCAATTCATGTTTTAGCTATCTAAAATGTTGGCTGCTATATAGTGTAAGATTCTGGAAGAATTGGGCAGCAATTGATTGCAAATTAGATAGTTGCATGGGGAAGCAGGAGATGGTGTGAGGGAAGGCTGGTGGTGTTATGATAGAAGCAAGAGGTGTCATGGCTGGAAACTTAAAATTTTATTTGCAAAGTGGTCCTTAAATTTCTACTTAATTGCACTAAGTCCTTGCTTTTCAATATTTTCTGCAACAGCACCATTATTTACCTTCCACATTATTTAAGTATACTTCTTTTATTTTAATATCCAATTATGTCATGACGATTATTAATAAGATGATGCAGGCATACTTAGTCATTAGGTTTAGAGGTGTGGGATATCACATCCTTCCCTCCTTAAAAAATTTTTGTCCTCAAAAACTGTAAATGTACATATAATTGTACATTAACAATTCAAAATGGTATGTTAAATGAATCACAAAACATAGTAGAATCTCATTTCAAGTCATTTATGCACATTACAATTCCCTATCTTGTAATACTAACATCACACGTAGTCTAAGAAATGCTTTCAAGAGAAGTTAATTCATGGAAAAAAAAATGATACAATACAATATGCATATATCTAAGTTGGTATGAAAATTGATGGTCTTGTCATAACATCATTAATTCAATCCAAGAGTAGATTTTGAAAACTCTTTCATAGTCCAAACAATTTTCATAATGTCATTACAATCAAATGGATATAGTAGGAACATATTAAAGTCGAAACAAACAGAAACAAAAATAATTCACTTGTCAAAATTCTAGCATCCAACACAGTTAAGATGTTTCAAGAAGTAATACAGAGGAAATTTTGCATTTGTACACTCTTTTAAGTGTTGATCTTTAAAACTAGATACTAAGACAGGGTAGCTAAGGGTAGACAAGTAAGATACAAACTCTTTAGAGGTGTTTGAATTGTTTGATCATTGGCTTTTATCTGATGTCTGCTGGCAGTTTTAGATATCTTGAATTATGAAAGCATCTAGTACAAGTGAACTTATGAGATGCCTCAAGTAAGCTATTGTGTGGAGATAATATTTTTATACTTCAATGGCACATGATCCATTTTGGTTTTGAAATGTAGGACAATGATTATATTGTTAACTTGAAATTGCTTATCAATACTTCTTAATTATGATGGTGGAAGATCTGATACTACTTGTTATGCAATGGTGGAAGCTCTCATACTACTTGTTAATTGTTATGCAATAACACTCAAGTATCTGAATAAATAATTGTAAAGCCAAATAAATCAACGGGCACACACATGGAGCATACAGAAAATTTATGTGGTTCAATAAATTGCCTACCTCATATGGAGAGAGAGAGAGAGAGAGAGAGAGGGATCAAATCTAGTATGCTCAATAATAATTTTAACGCTCAAACCCAAAAGAACTATTAAATTACCCTTCCTCTAAGAATATTTTCCTCTAATAGGAGAACTTTTTCTAAGAATCTTCTCATCTCTTAAAATAACTCTTCTAACCTTTTACCATGCTCTCTATGTATAAGCATTCAAATCCTATTTCTTAGTAGATAATAAATATTAATTACTTCTTCAACAAGGATTAGATTTTCATTCCCAAAAAAAAAAAATATATCCTAAAAATGTAACCAAGTTAACTTTCCCTTCACACCAAGAAAAGCCAAACAGGTAACCATGTCCAAATAGAAATTTAAGGCAATTTTTTCAACAAATATCCACTTTTACTCAAAACTCCATCAAGTTATCTTCCTTCTTGGTCGCGATAGCATTGCCTTCATCTAAGCAAAACTTTTATTAAGAAAAATACCCATCGTCTCTACAGCAAAATTTGTCTGCACCTATGTTGACCACTGCAAATTTGTTAAAAAAATATGCTTCGCTACAATAACAAAATCAAGCATGGGAATTGATACCATTTTTTAAATAATGTAAAAACATTAAAATTGCCTTTACAAAATAAAGAAGTGCCTTTATAGAGAATTTATCAATGAAAGTGGCAAAGTATTGAACACATTCTTGAGAAGAAATTGAAACTCGCCTCCAAATGTCTGAATCGCGACGCAGTCAATAACACCCATACTGGTAGTATATGCTACTACAATGAAACCTAGAAGTAGGACACCCACCCCAATACATGTTTTATTTTGCACCTATCTATTATTGTTCAGCTTATAAATTTCAAATTTTTATACATGAATTGGAGAGATCCCATTTAGGAGGGGCGGCCTTATTAAAATATGACTAAGAGGTACAAATGGAGATTCATCTATGAAATCAGGTGCGCTTGATTGCTTAACACCTTCACAATCATGTACCCTAACTCTAAATTCATAGTCTACTTCAATTAGACTAGGATCAAAAGAGTGATACCTATACCTATAACTAGGACACGATTCCTATGTCCCGACTTATAATATGGTTCATTGCTGCAATCCAATCTTTGGAGCTTTTTACCATTTCTTATTAGGGATGCGTTGTTGGAAGTTCGAAACAATTGGCACATGTCCAAAATTTTTTAGTCTCTATGATCCTTTATCATTTATCCAACCCCATTAATTTTACATAATTCACCCTCAACCTTTCTAGTGGACATTGTTCCTAGTTTTCATTTTTTTTTTTTTTTTTTTTTGCTAAATTACAAATTACACTATTTAATTTAACTTTTAAATTTATTCAATTCAAACATCCGTTAGATCTTTTGCAATTAAATACACAATATGGCGTAATTTTTTTTTTAATTTAAAAAAAATCCAAAAACTAATAAAAAAAATTTTAAATAAATAATACAGTAATTAATTTTTCGATCTCTATCTCATCCAAAAATTTCAATTAAGATTCAATAAAATTAAAATTAAAATACAAAGGAGTAGTACTAGTAGTAAATTAAAAGATTAATAGGTTGGAGAAAATACATATAAAGCTAAGAAAGAAAACTATAGTAACGGACGGTTTTTCATCTCATCTCTGGTCCAAAAAATTGTGAAGAGAATGTAGTTACTTCAGCAAAGTCAGTCCATCCCCATTTGTAAATGGACGGCCGAGATGAAACGCTCCCACGCTTGATCATGCTTTCCGTACGCTCCCTTTAATAAATGGACGGTCGAGATGAAAGATAGCGTTTTCCATCTCAATTCTCTTAAATCTCCGACCTTCTCGCACATAACGTTATCTGAGCAACGAAGACAGAAAAGTGAGAGTTGGTTCCGGGTCCGTTTCGTGTTCACTCGTGTGAAAATTTGGAATTATTACAAGTCAATAATAAAAAAGTGAGAAAGATAAAATAGGTTTTTTTTTTTTTTTTTTTCAAATTGGTTTTGAATAGAGAGGTAAAAAAAAAAAAGTTGAGGGATAAAAAACTGAAAAGATGGAAAAAATAGACTATATAATTTTTTCTCATTCCCCTATTAAATAAATTTTAAAAATATATCAAGATTACTACTATTTAAGGGGTTTTTTCTGTTTGGATCGGATTTTTTTTGTTTCAAAATACCTCTACACCCCTAAGTTTAAGTAGAGACTTCTAAAGAATAGTATGATAAAAATACATATCTAACTTGTCCTAAAATATTACTTACAAAATAGAAACACTCTTCTACTAATCCACTTCTTCAAAACAACTATACGTTTAATTTTTTTTTAATAGAAAAATTAATTAAACTACCTACCTTTCTGTTTTTTTTTTCCCCTAAAAAAAAAAAAAAAAAAAAACGCTTCTAATACTAATTTATTATTATTATTAAAAAAAAAAACCCTACGTTTATCCAAAAACATTAGTATTAATTTTTATAAAAAATAAATAAATAAATAGTTATCAACAAAAATCTAAACTAAATAGATATATACGCTTTTTATTTTTTGATAAATAGATACATCTTTAACTCCCATTAAAACATTACCTACAAAATAACATCACTCTCTTGATGGTTTTCAAATTACTTTATCTATTTATAAAAAAATTAAAAATTAAAACAAGCACACATTTCCTTATTAAAAGAAAAACACATCTCTCGTACAAAAAAAAAAAAAAAAAAAAAAACAGCTATACACCCAATTTTTTTTCCTAATCATATTAATATTGCCTTTTTTAGATCTCACTGAACACCATTTATTAACCTTATCGTAACCACAAAGAATGCACAGGGAGAGACAAAAGAATTTGGGATATAAGTGCCTCCATTCAAACTCCACAAAGATTGTACCTACTAATTGTTCCTCAAATGATCCAATTCATTTTCTCTCTCAAATTTTTTGTTTTTTTTTTTTTTTTTTAATTTTATTTTTGAGGAATCTTTCTCATATTTATGTATGCATATATTACAGGTTTTGTTATATGTGTGCCAAAACTTCTCTGCCAAATGGAAACAGGTTTTGTTAAATTGCGTTTATTGTCATGTTGGGTTTTGTATTTTTTATTAACCTTCTATTTGAGCAATTATCGTTTAGATGAGACGTGTCATTCTCATATATGGCTCTACACTTTGTTTTGATTTGTTTTGTTTTGTTTTGTTTTTGTTTTTTTGTTTTTTTTTTTTTTTTTTTTTTTGATACAGTAGTTTTTTTACTGCTTTTGTTTGATACAGGCATGGTTTTAAAAAAGGGACCGAACCTCGCGGTCTAACCGATTCAACCGAGAATCGGCCTTCAATCTAGTCCAGTTATGAGCAAAAACCGAAAATGACTTAAAAACCGAGGAAATTCAAAAACCGGACGGTTCAATCGGAGAACGGAACCGGCATGGTCGTCGAACCGATTAATGACTGGTTGGGGTTTTTCGACTTTTCCCACCCTAAAACTACGTCGTTTTGAGCAAAACCTAAAAACTAACCTAAAGTCCTAAACACTCTCAGCCTCACGCCTCATCTTAGACTCTCTCCCTCACTTTCACGGTCTCACCTCAAGCTCACACCTTAAGGTCTCTGAATCTCTCAATTTTTTTTCCTTCTCACCCTCACACCGTTTGAGACTCAGAATTTCAAATCTGCCTATCCTTCTGTTTTTTTTTTTTTTTTTCCTTCTCACCCTCACGGCGTCTCGGTCTCGCCCTCTGTGCTCTGCTCTCTGCTTCTTGGCTTCATCAGGTATTAATTCTTTTCTTTTGATTTTGATTTTGATTACTTGATTTCATTAATTCTCCTTTCATTTGATCATTTTCTCCGGGGTTTTTTTTTTTTTTTTTTCATTTCTCTCGACTTCATCTTAGATTCTCCGTTCATTTCTCTTGGCTTCATGCTAGTGGTGGAGCATTTGGTTCACATGATGATATTGATTTCAATTTTCTTCATGACAAATGAGGCTTGTGTTATCAAATGAACCTTAAAACTTAGTAGTTGTTTGTTTGAAACTTTAAAACTTATTTGCTATTTGGATGTAATGAACTTATTTGCTATTTGCCATTTGGAAGTAAATGTAATTAATAATTATGTTAAGGATGATTGTTTTGTAATGTTATTATGTTAAATTCTTTAAAAAAATGTTATATACTTGTATTTGTTTTAAGGAAACATATTTATTATTATTGGTTAGTTACTTTTAGTATATTAAAAAATTATTAATTATTTATATAATTTAAATAAATAATAATTAAATTATTTATGACGTCACCTGTTCGACTATCGAGTCCGACCAAAAAATCGGTAATTAGCTCTTTTTCCTGCTCTTTTTCTGTACCGGTTTTTAAAACCTTGGATACATGGTACGTTTGCTAGGGTATTCTTTTAACATTTATGAGTACCTTTAAACCCCATTTTGGTTCAAATGAAGGTTTATTATTTTGCCTGATCAAAAATCGATAATTAGCTCTTTTTCCGGTTTTTTTACTGTACCGATTTTTAAAACCTTGGACATAGGTACGTTTGCTAGGGTTTTCTTTTAACATTTATGAGTACCTTTAAACCCCATTTTGGTTCAAAGGAAGGTTTATTATTTTGCCTTTTGGACATTCGTGAGTACAGCATGAATTGCTTGGGCAAAAAGTGAGAAAGAAAAGTTACCTATTATTTATTTATTTTTTTTTTTTTGCTGAATGAAAAGTTACCTATTATTATCTCTCTCTTTTAGTCTCTTCAATTTTTTATAGGATTCATAAGGTTCATTATTATGCCTTTTGGGTTTCTTAATTTTTACGACCCGTAAAAGCTATTTGTGAGTTTTACATTATCATTTTGATCTCCTTACCAGTTTTATACTTTTGCTATAATGGGCCTTGCTTAGATTTAATTATTTCGTTTGGTACATTAAAATTTTTATATAGTCAGTTTTGGATTTGTGAAAGAATACAAATAACTTAATTCTTATGTATTTTATGTACTTATTTCCAATCTCTTTGTAATTTGTTTCTTTAAGAAAATGAGAAATTAAATTTGTCATTTGTGGGGGTTGTTCTATGATGCATCATAATATACACAACAAATTTTGAATTTTTTTTTTCACCTAAAAAAGATTTCTCAAAGAATCTTTATACAAACATCTCTCATCTGGAAAGTCAAAATAACAAAATTTAAATACTTTTTTTTATGAGATGAAAAATTTATACCTGTTTTATTATGTACCTTCTGTTGACTTCTTGAAACAATTGTAGCACTTTGTGGGATTTGTTGGTGAGATCATCAATTGCCTGTTAGCGTTACATTCTTTAAGAATAGTTTTTGTTCAATTTCGGTAACACAGGCTCAGGTTCATTTTCACATTTAGTAATAAAGTGCTGCATTCATTTCAGTTTTTTTTTTTTTTTTTTTTTTTTTTTTTTTTTTTTTTTTTTGAGAAAAATCATTTCAATTTCTTAATAGAGGGTTTGGAAATAGAGTTGGGAAGTCAAGATAGTGGACCTGAATCTTGGGTGTTGCAATATAAAAGATAGTATAAATGCTAAAATGCTATATTTGCCACTAAAACACTAAAAAGTAGGTTACAACAAAGATGCTATAGCTAAAAGAAATAATACCTTAGCTACAGTAAGCTGTTATCTTTGACAACTTACTATAGCTATATCTTATAAAAATATATTATTTTAAAGCTTTCTCTCCCTTCTTTTCTTTAAAAAACATATTTTATTTCTCTCTTCTTCTTTTTTTCTTTCCTTCTCTATTTAGACCTGTCGTTCCTCTCCTCTTTTTTTTTTGTGGCTTCTAATTTTTTTCAATGGTGGGTCATGGTGGTGGTGATTTGTGGGTTTGATTTGGAGGCTCAGTAGTGAGATCAATGAGTGCATGGGTTACAATTTTGTTTTGATGGCTGGTTGTTTTTGGTAGATGGTTGTGGTTTTTTTTTTTTTTTCCTCATTCCTACAATGGGTTAGATCAACCACCGATGAGTGCTTGGCTAAGATTTTTTTTTTTTTTTAGCAGTGGCTGATTGTTTTTGTGGTGGTTGGGTGGTGGCTGGTTGTGATTTGGGTGGATGTTTGTGGTTATACTTTGGTTTTTTTCTTTTTCTTTTTTTCCCGCAGGGGGTTGTGGTTGCCACAAAGATGCCCGTGACTTGTGGTGGTGGTGGTTGTGGTGGGTTGTGGTTGCTACAATGGTGGTTATGGCAAGTGGAGTGGTGGTAGAGGTGGTGGAGGAGGTGGTTGCTTTAGTTTTTTGTGTAGTTGTTTAATTATTATTTTAATGAGTAATTTATATTATTTAAATGAAGTGGTAAAAAATATAGAAGTTTTGATGTTTGATGTATCTTAAAGTGGGGTGGTATAACAGATAAAGTAAGTTTTTGAAGCATTAAAAGCTAAAATTTTTAGAATCCTCGATGGAAATGCTTTTATATATTCTTTATTGATATATATGGACATGATAAGTCTATTGGTGCAACAATTTTCACAACTTTGTTTACAACTTACATACATGACAAGTTGTAAGTGATGGAAAAAAATAGTGGAACTATGTGGGTCTATAGTTTCAACACTCACAAGTTGTCACGTGTACAAGTTGTGGTAAAGTTGCGGAAATAGTTGTGATACATGACTTACTCGTATGATAAAATTTAAATTTATGATGTTCAATTCATGATAATTAACTTATATTTTTCTCGTTTCTAAGCTATGAAAATATTTATGGTTTGACCAAATACATGAGATTGAACTATATAATGGGTGAAAGTTAATTTAACTAGTAAAGTCTCTGATAGTTGAATAAGAGATCTGAGGTTCAATCCCCACCTACACCAAAAATCGATTAGTGTCTTGGTCTGATGATAAAGAGCTATTATCAGGAGTGAACGCCATAAATTGAAACTCTATAAAAATAAAAAAAAATGTTGTTCGGCCAAGACCGAGTTTGGGCAGAGATCCAAAAAAGTTAATGGCCCAACCTATAATGTATGAAAGGCCCATAACGAGGTCATCTCGTGAGCAACCATGCTAGGGTCCAAACAAATCACTTTTGTTCTCCAAGGAGGGGAAGTAGCATCGAGGAGAACTAATGTCTTGGGGGAGTCCATCGTCCAAGCAAAGACCTTGATGCATGGTTCAAGTTACAAAGGAATCATCACAATGGTAGAGTTAGGAGGACCCACTTTCTGGTACAAGATTAGACATGTTGGAATAGTACTCTAGACTCAAGAGGCCACCCAAATCCTGCAGGTGGTGAGACCCATAGGTAGAATATTCCTATTATTATCGAACCACTAACGAGAGAGTATAAAATGAACAAAATTTGAAGGGATAGGGGTTTGATAATTTAGGGGGAGAGAAACATGAGAGAACAAGATCCACTACAACAAAATGTATTTTCAGTGACGAAAATTTTTGTCACTAAATGTTTAGTTTTTCGCCACCTAGAGTACAAAATAGAGTTTTTTGGGTGAAGGTAAACCAGATAGGAACACTAGTAAGTTACCTCGGCCATCGGAGAATCTCCTTAGACGGCCTAATAGATAGTTCCAAACCACCATACAATAGTCTCTAATCATCAGCCACCTACCTAATCCTTTATGGGACCTCCCATTGTGAGCTATACTCCTAATTATACACAAATTAATTGTGATCCAAGCCCAAAAATTGCTACGTAATTGGGCCGGACCCCTGCAATCTTCATTTCACATAAAAGCTGGCTATCTCTCTCTCTCTCTATTAGGTGATATAAAAATCTCTTCCACTCCACAACTTTTAGGCAATAAAAAAAAAAAAAAAAAAAAATATTCACGTAAAACAATATGCTATGCAGAATGATTTATATTTATAACCGTGGGAAAGGTTAGTTCTTTATTATTGATTAGTCAGAGGCTTGTTTCCATTGTCATGAATTGGGATTTTGATAAGATTGTAATGATTTTGGCATGAGGGATAGCAATGATTGATGCAAAGATGCCATAAACCCCAGACCATTACTAAAATCAGATCCGGTTTATCCAAAAAAAAAAAAAAAAAAAACTAAAATCAGATCCAACTCAAACTCACAATATATATATATATATACACACACACTAGAAATGCGAAGACACATTAGTGATGTTCTTTTATGAATTTCTACTTCTAGACATATGCTTTTGTAATTTATTTGCATTCTTTGTCGGTCACGTACATAGTTATAAAAAAAAAAAACAAAAAAATACAAAAGTTAAACCCTATTTTAAATTGGCTCTCAAATTTTTAATTTTTTCAGTTAAGTTTTTAATATTTTTAAACGATTGCAATATGTGGTCTCCATACATCTTTAGTAAGTTAATGGTAACGTAGAGTTTGGTTATACCTCCCAACATCTAGATTCTTGAAAATACGATGCTTGAGAATTTGATTTCATATAAGTGTGTAATTATGTAACTATGTTTACACATGACTTGATTAAGAATTTGATAAAATTTCATTGTTTGGTTTACTTCTAACAATCAATTAGAGGAATTATCTATTTTTTCCAAAATATTCTTAGATTTATTAATTCAATGCCAAGTCTATTATCCATAACCTTTTATGTGTTTTTCTACTAGTAGAAACATAATATGAACCATGAATTAAGTCAACTCTACTTAAGGAATAACCTAACATTGTCAAAAACTTTATTATCTTAAAAACAAACAATTATAATTAGAAGATAAAAATCAAAGTAATAGATAATCCCTAAAGGTGAATGTTGATGCAGTTGATCCAATTGTCAATAAACGCCTACAAAGAGGACTGAAATGGCACTAGAGGATTGTCAGATTGGTCCAACAGGGGACTCATCAATACTTAAGTTAGCAAAAATTAGGATTAAATTATGAACTCACGTTGTGGTGTGAGGATCTTTTTTTTTTTTGCTAATTTAGGTTTAGGAAAATCTCAGGAGAATGTGTTGTGTGTGCAAGTGTGTGGAGTTGTCATTTATTTTATTGTGGGAAAAATAAGAAAACTTTCATAAATATGCCTCTTTATTGAATAATGGAAAGAATTACATCCAGGAATGAAACCAGGACTTAGAGTTAAGGGGGCGGAAGTATAAAAAAAAAAAATTTATTATGAAACTCCAAATATGCACCCATTTTCCTCTTTAAAAAAAAAAAATCCATTTAGTATTAACAAAACATTAATGAAAACAAAAATACAAAATTATTGTTTTTTTATACATTACAATGCAATCATTTATGAAAATGGAACTCAATGTGTGCTCATTGTTGGTTTTTTGTGTGTGTGTGTGTTCTTGGTTTGTTCTTCAGTAAAGACAAAAATATTTTGTTAAATTCTTTTAAATGTTCAGGTTATTTGCTTTGGGTAAAATTAATTGATTGAACTTAATTATTTTTAATTTTGTTATTCGTCATTTTTATTGTTGGGCTAATTTTTTTTTTTGGCTTTTGGGGGGAGGGAGGAATAGCTCCATCCATGATTACATACATTAACCTCTCCCTTTTTGGGCATGTGTAAAGGTATTGCCGTATTGGATACTGTTTCAGATTTTCTCAATCCAAAGGACAATGGGTTGTATTAACGGGCATCGTCCGGTGTCCGTTAAGCACACCTTTTTCTAAAAAAATTGTATCTTTTTTCTTAATTTATATTAGTTTTTTCAATTTACAGATACTATTTTATGATATTTTTTACTTTTTCTGACAAATAATTTTTGCTTTTTCTGCCCTTAACCAGCACCAAGCGGTGCTGGTTAACATTCTCCATTTTTGTTTTCACAATAAGATTGGAACTTACTTATTTGGCAGATAAAACAATGAGGTAGAGACACGTAATGTGCGTGAGTGAGAGAGTACAGGTTGCGGTCCTAGTGGAATATTACCCCGGTGGAGAACTGAGATATCCTTTTCTTGACTGGGGGTGGGGTGGGGAACAGGACAACCCACAATAGTTTAATGTGGATAGAGTAGAATGGTTTTTTGATAAGCTCACAAATTTTTGTTGGCAATTTTCTGTATTGCTCAAATTTTGGAAAAATTCATGAACAATGTTTTGGAAATTTATAGCATTCAATTACCATAAATTATGGATTCCAGTTAGTTTAATCGGTAAATTAACTGCACAAAAAAAAAACTAATTGTTGTGAATCAAGTTTTGAAGAGAGAAGTTAACTTCCAAAATTGAAAATTCCTGTCCAAAGAATCAAAGATGCTAATATATTCCATACAATAATTAGGTTGTTTTGTAAATTTGTTTGATGATGGCTTGCATAAAGAGAAATACATTTCTATAACGATTTTGCAACAAATTCTAAGTGATAAGTCATATTAACTGTTATAGGTAGGCGAAAAAAATTTTTAATAGTTGACAAAAAATATTAATAATTTGTCATCTATGATTTATTGTGAAATCGTTGTAAAAGTGTGATAGACGCAACATTATTCTCATATAAAAGTTGGTTTTGTACTATTATTACTTATTAGGTTGTTTTGTTGGATTTTGTGGGTAGCTTTGGTGTCTAGGTACTTCTCTTCCCTCGTCGGAATCAACTTCTAAAAATCTATTTTTCGATCTGTCAGGAATGATTTTTCAAATTAGTAGATTTTTTTTTCCTTTCTGTTTTCACCTAACTGTTTTCACCTAACTATTTTCATCGATCAATTGAAAAGGGACCAAACTCTGCACAAAATTTAACTAACAAATGGTATTATATTAACTACCAAAATATGCACAAAATTTAACTAACAAATGGTATTACATTAACTTAAATTAATGTTGTTGAAAATTACATGTAAGTGAATCTAATAAACAAATTATTTATACTGTGTTCTGATGGAAATGAGTGACAGTGGATAGAGAAACCATATATTGTAGCGTTCTAGTATTCTTGTATGAATTATAGAATGTCTTTTAATAAGCAAAAGTATATAGTTTTATAAAAATTTATACAAAAAAAAGAAGAAAAAGAAGCAACAGTATATAGATATATAGAGTACATAATGTGGGTATATAAATATATATTAAAAGGCAATACAGCATGGACCTTGCAGATGTGAAAAGTTTCAAAAAAAAAAATGTGATAATTTTTGAAGCAGTTGATCTTTTCATTAATCTTATATTTCCTCTCCCATTAAGTATAAAAGACGCATTTAATTTTTGCCGCCAAATTAGCTATGCTCAGCAATGCAATTGACTTTAGCACAGCCCTTTTTGCATCTTTATTTTAATGCGTTTCATCACTTTCATCGTCAATACCGAATTTCATCTTTCTCAAAAAAAAAAAAAAAAATACCGAATTTCATGATTTTGAAGTGTCTAGAAATTGAGGCCGTAAAAAGACCGGTCGAACTAGACCCCGCCCATAGATTCCCAATAAACTATCACCATAAAATGAAACTCAAGTGGAGAATTGCAATTAAACATTCAAATATTTCATATATGGCCATCATAGTATTTCATTGGCATGGCACTGTAAAATCGAAAGCACCAGATAAAATTACAAAAATCTATAACAAAAATAAATCCTGGTGTTCTATAGACCTTTTATATGACACCTATCATCTTCAATTCCAGTACTAAGAAGTTCTCCTATGTCATCAAAAAATTCCAGTACTAAGAAATAACGAGTACAAACAATGAAAAGCATGTCTAAAAAAAAAAAAACAGGGTGTTTTACCAAGTTAGAATGGAAATCTGGCTTGGAGTTGTGCCTTTCGGCCAAATATTAATTTCACGGGTTCAACCGTCTTTTAAGTTCTTCGACAAGACTATTTCTAGGAATTTTATCTTCTTTAGCAGCCTCAATGTCTTTTAATATAACAATCCCTTCATTCATTTCCCGTTCACCCACAATAACCATCCACGGGATCCTCGACTCTCTAGCACGGTCAATGTGCTTCATCACCCTTTTATTAACAAAATATTCGGCTTTCACTTTGGCATTCCACAGCTCACTTACCAGCTCTGCAGCTTGAGTCAAGTCATCCCCCAGTATACTAACTAGGACTTCAGTCTTTGTTGCACGTGGTGCCTGCCAAAACACACAAAAGGAATGAAAGAACTCATCAGCCTCACCACCAGGGTGCTAGATTATTAAACTTTGAGTTGCCAGCCAAAATATTAGAAAGTCGAGGATCATATGGGTATATTATTAAGTATTATTATCACCTGGCTCTGGTCTTTCTGTAGCTGCTCCATTATAGCAAATACCCGCTCGATTCCAAGACTAACACCAACTGCTGGAACCTCCTTCGCACCAAACATACCAATAAGGTTGTCATAACGTCCACCAGCAGCAATTGAACCAACCTGAGGACATGCACAAGCAAATCACATCATCAGTACTTAAAACACATGCACGTCTTGCCACAAGACACACATTTTCTTGGAAACACATGAATCAAATGAAATGCACCAATTACTAGATCACACAAGAAGCAAATGAAATGCACCCATTATTGAAAATAAACTGAAAAATTAAATTTTCAAATTTAAATTTTACATCAGTTCTGATGTTAGCTATGGATTTTTATTTCCTCATCTCCACTACCAAGGCAGAACTTAGTAACTTCAGTTGGCTTTAGATCTCTCAACTAGCTACTGTGTTGGCTGTTCGACACAATTGTTACCACTCCATCTTTCGTCCCTCTATACTACATGATGAAAGCTTAAATCAAACCAAAAAGAATTATGAAAAATTAATTATTGACATTCGCTTTTAATGTCAACTCTAAGACTTAAAAATTTCAAGTTTCTTAAGTTTATTTTTCACACTTCATAAAAACTTTGATATTTTTTTGAATAAGTTTATAAAGACTTTTTCATTTCATCACTCAATTTCTCTCTTTTCTTTCCACAATCCTTTTCCAACCTCCTCCTTCATCACAGTTGTCACCCCACAACACTCATGTAAACAAAAACAGTAACATGAAGCTTCTTTATGGAGAAATCATCTTTCCTACCCCCAGAAATCAGACAACACAAGTAAATGGCTGAAATAATCAAAACTCTAGAGACTGAAAATGATCCATGTCATAGAACTATATGATTGTCACAGGATCATAAAATACAGAGGAGTAAAGACAAAGCAAATTAAGAACAATAATTCATAAGCTTCTACAGCAGCACTAGGATCTTTAAACATATCAGATATAAATGGACATACAACATTACCGCCATCCAAACTTCGTCACACAAGTTTCAATAATAAAGAAAAAAAAGAATTGAGAAAAGACATCTATACGAGAGGATTACCAATGACCTACTATCATGAAAAGCTAACATATAATGCCACCAATACAAAACCAGCCACACATATATAAACAGCAATCTGATAGGATGGAATGCGTTGTTCAAGCGTGCTCTTTAAATTAGAGCATAGGCACATGTCACTGCCATGTAAAATTATCACAATAATTCAATGTCCATTTGTTCTTCTAGAGTTTTGGCCGGTCAATTTTACCAGTTCAGATCACAACTAATATGATAATAAACCATTAAAAAAAATTCTCCCAGTTCAATAAGAGAAAAGATCCTTGGGCATCATTATAAAAGGATCAGCTATTAAAGTGTCACCAAAAACAATATGGATTCACAAGGAAGAAAAAATAAATGAAATGAAAAATACAGATGTTTCTTAAAAAATTACCTGTGCACCGCCTTTAAAAACAGCCTCAAATATGACTCCAGTATAATAATCAAGGCCTCTGGCAAGACTCAAGTCAAAAACCACTTTGTCAATACACTTTGACACTTCAAGAGCTTTAAATAAAATCTCTAGGTCATTCAGTGCATCAGCAGATCCATTGTGTCCTAAGAACTTGCTGCCCTGCTGCTTAAGCTTAGATAATAGTTCCAAAGGCTGTCCCCTTTCCTTCACAAAAGTGCCAATTTCATCTGCTGTCTCAACAGATAAGCCCTTCTCCTCCACCTAACAATAATTAACAAGAAATATATAACCAAACATACTAAAATTCATGCAATGATATAAATGGAATACACAATTAAATTATTAATCCAACATTTCATTCATAAATATTATTGCAAAGAGAAAAGCTCAAGTAAAAAGAATATACATGCAAGCTTCCCTATAAAATTACAATAGAGTAAAAATTAGGCTCTAAATTACTAATCCAACATATTTACAAAAAGATGATCACAGAATTATCCTTATATTAATGAAATGCTAACAACTAGATAGGCTATTGCTCCTAGTAATAATAACCCAGTAAGACAACAGTATTTGCTTAAAAGTGTTCTTACCATTTCCTTTTTTATCTGCTCAAAAGGTTGCTTATCTAACTTGTCAATACTTGAACATATGGTCCTGAATTTTTCCGGTGGCACTCCACATATGTCCAACATTCCATCAAGTAACTTCCGATGATTCAATTTTATCTGTAGAAGAATAGGAAATTAATTAAAATAATAATTATTATTATTATTATAGAAAACACTTTGAAGAAGGTCTTTATCACAAAATCAATAAATCGATTCATTTCAACTAGGCCTTGCTCATTTGCCCATTCTTTATCTGATCATATTTATCGATTGTCTTAAACCACAATATGTGATGAAACATATTGAATTAGCACCGTTGTCCAGGTAATGGTTCCAACTTCCAAGACAAACTCAGTGACATTGCTGCCATCAGATGGCAGTAAATAGCATCTATAAGGATAGGAGGCATGCACCCAATACAAGTGACAGATGCATTACAAGTCAATACTAATATCAAAGACGAAATACAGAATAGTATATAATCCATAACAAATTTAAATGTAAAAATTTCTACTAACAAGGATAGGTGGGTAAAAAATTGAGGTTACCTCATAATCTCCAATTTGCAGTTCATCAAGGAGTTCTGTCAAAATTTTAACAATCTCAAAATCTGGCCCCATTTTTTCATATTGGCCTGCAATGTCTAAATCGCACTGGTAAAATTCACGGTATCTTCCCTTAGATGGGTTGTCCCTCCTGTAAACCTTAGCTATCTGGTACCTTTTAAATGATGTGAGACCATTCATAGCCACATACCTAGCAAATGGTACGGTTAAGTCGTATCTCAAAGAACAAAGTTCTCCACCCTGCCAACAGATTGAACATAAAATTACATCACTATGAGTACAGCAAACAATAATAAATTACAGGTTAGTTGGGGAAAAAAGAAAACAGTCCTTATATAAGTCTTCTTTGATAGCCAGGTGACTCAAATATCAACCACATGAAGTAACAACTTGATTGAACAGGCGAAAATTCCTAAAATTAAAAATAGCATAAAAGGAAATGACTTAAATGAATTAACTAATATGAAATAATTACCTGGTCAGCAAGATCATATACCAACTTTGAATCTTCCCCATACTTTCCCATGAGAGTTTCTCTCAGTTCAAACGCTGGAGTATCCAACGCGGTAGCACCATGCCTCTCAAAAACATCCTCAATAATTGAAAATGCTCTCTTTCTTATTGTCATTTGTTCTTTCGCAAAATCACGAGTACCCTAATTTGTACCATAATATGGTTACAGTCAGCATGCTAGTGATGCATTCAGGGGCAGAAATAAAATAATTTCTTAAATAAGAATATGAACACAATAGTATGTTCATAAATTAAAACAAAATAAGTGAGTATTGAAATTTTGATTGATTAAAAAGAGTATAAAATTGCAAAGAGCTCCTCGAAATATGCCATTTTTTTGGTCCATGAATTAGAAGTATATTAACTAAATACTGTACAAAAGTACAAACAGCTCCAAAGAGCACCTATATCAACAATAAACTCAACAGGCTGCTCAAAAGCATGCAAGAAAATTACAGGCAAATTACAATAAGCTGTCAACATATTTAAACAATTCTCCACTTCTAGCACTAAATTCTAAAAACATTTTTATGCAACATTCTCCAAGAATTGCTCCAATGTTGACACAAGTATAAATTGGTTTTCCCATCTTTATACAGAGCACATAAAAGATAATAATAATGCACGCATCATTCAATGAGAATTAAGTGATAAAAATTTCAGGAATGTCATCACCTTTGGAAGCTTGGGCAATCTTCTACTTTCATTGGTTTCTACAATCTCCTTTAGTTTCTTCAACAAGCTATCAAACTCCCGGTCCTTTGGGTCCAAAAACAACAAAAGATCCTCGACCCATTTCTCAATCCCATCACCTGCCTTACCCTGCAACCTATCCTTAATCAATTGCACAATCACACTAGTCCCTTTCCCCAACAACACTTTCTTCTTCTTCTTCTCACCCTTCTTATCCCCCTTCACATTCCCTCCTCCTACTCCTCCATTCACCTCAACACTACTCCCACTCTTTTCACTCCACTCCACGCCCTCGAGGGCGATAAATCCCGTCATTGCCTCCCACGCCACAATCTTCCACACCATCCCCAACAACACATTCACTTGGTGCACAAACTTTTCGTACTCCTTTTCGAAACCCAGCTCCAAAACCAACTTAAACCCATTTCTCAAGCTCTCACCACTAGCACATTTCCCTTCAAACAAACCCACCAAGCTCGACCGCAAACCTTCATTACCAATTGAATCCAAATTCGCCTTCACACGACTCAAACTACACTCCCCCAATTCAGTAATCGCTGCTGCCAATGGATACAGCACAGTCCTCACATCCGAACCCGAACCCAAATCCTTCGAATTCAGCTCAATTCTTGTCTTGGAATGCACCAACTTCACAATCTCCCTCAAACTCCCATGAACTTTAGCTATTTTCGACACCGAATCAATCTCAACCTTCCCAACCAACTTCGACCCATTCAGCAAAACCTTCATATCACTCGCAACCCCAACCTCCTCCTTCGCCGAGAACCCATCACCGGAATCCATCGAATTGAACACCGCCGCCACGTCGGCCTTAATGGCCTCGCACGACAATGCAGCCACCGCATCGGAAACCGCCGACAACGCCGCCGATTCGTGATCCAACACAGCGGAAACTCCAAACAAACCCGACGGATACAATTTTTCAACCAATGACGCTTCCTCTTTGCTGAATTCGATCGAACCCAATTCGAGTTGGGAATTCTTGAATTTGTTGAGGGCCTCGGAGATTCTGGTCGGGAGGAGCGTGGAGTGATCGGAGCGGAGGAGCTTGTAGAGGAGGACGGTGAGGAATGCTCGGAGTTCGAGAGGGGATAGGGTTTTGGGGATGGGGAATTGGGATTGGACAGGTGGCGAGGCCTGGTTGGAGGAGGGGGGTGAGAGTCTATCGAGTGCAGAGGAGTCGAGTCGTAGCGAAGCGAAACCGGTGGCAATGGCGTAGAGTGAAGATGAAGAGAGAGATGAGCCCTTGCCTCCTAATGTAATTACAGAGAGTTCGGAGGCTTTGTCTGAACCCATTTTTTTGTTTTTGGATTTGGAAAAAAGAGTGAGAGAGGCGGAAGCTTCGGCCCTCAGGCTGAGAATATGATTTTTCACATTGTAATGTACAAATGTGTAAGATTTTCACAGCTTGACGTAAACGCCACAAAAAAGCACTGAAATATCTGATTACTTTAAAATTTTCTGACCTTTTTTTTAGTGTTTTGACTCAAAAAAGGATACTGCCAGGCCATCTATTCGTTAGCTTTTATTGATGATATTAATTTGAGATGACAGTTCTGTATTTTTTTTATAATATTCTTTTCCACCTTTCGGGTGTTCCCTTGTGTACTTCCCATGTACTTGGGTTGCAACCCTTTTGCACTTTTGAATTATATTACCTATATTAAAAAAAGGGTGCTGGTTTGGTTGGACTGACCTGTGTCTGAGAGAGCATAGTGTATGTAAATCAGAAAAGAAAGGGAAAAAAAGGGGCAGATAGCAATTAAGTTGGACATGAGTAAGGCATATGATCGGGTAGAATTAGCATATTTGGAGGCGATTATATGTAGATTGGGTTTTCAAGAAAGGTGGATCTCATTGACGATGATGTGCGTGAATACGCTTTCATACTCCGTGCTCTTGAACGGGGAGCCAAAGGATAGGATTTTCCCTACTCGAGGCTTGAGGCAAGGTGACCCTATCTCCCCGTATCTCTTTCTCATTTGTGTCTTTGAGGGCCTCTCGGCCATGCTTAGGTTGGGTGAAATTAGGGGGATGCCAAGAGGCATTTCGGTTTGTAGGCAAGCTCCAGTGGTCTCTCATTTGCTTTTTGCAGACAACCGTATAGTTTTTTTGCAATGCTTCTAAAGAGGAAGGAGTTAGAGTTACAAAAATTCTTGAGGTTTATGAAAGGGAGTCGGAAGTGAGGGACATGTTTGGGGCCCGGATCATCCACCAGCATGAGCGATACACTGGGTTGCCCCCTTTGGTGGGGAGGGGGAAAAAGAAAGCCTTCCATCGTATCCTGGACCAGGTTGGTCGAAAAGTAGCAGGTTGGAAGGGAAAGTTCTTGACTATGGCTGGTCGGGAAATCCTTATAAAGGCTATTGCCCAAGCTACACCTATGTACACTATGAATTGCTTTAAACTCCTAGATTCGTTGTGTAATGAGCTTAACTCTTTAATTAGAAATTTTTGGTGGGGCCAAAGGGATAAGGAAAGAAAACTAGCATGGCTAGCTTGGGAGAAGATGTGCACACCCAAAGGCGAGGGGGATGGGTTTAAATTCAACTAAATTGGAGAGGTTTCCATTTTCTGGAGGAATGGAACCAGAAAGTTGATTACGTTGGAGGCACAAATAAGCCAAGTTGCTTAAATGACCTAAAGATGCAGGAATGGTACACAATGGAATTATTGTTGAGATATAAGTAAGTCGGGTAGCTCAAATTACCTAATGAAGCAGGAATGCAGCCATGGAGGCGGTTGTTATACAAAAAAGCTCAATGAGAGATTTCAACTGACCTATTTCCCAAGGAATCGAGCCATTTAATTGATTTTCAACTAGGTGCAAGACCACAAGATTGGTCAGTAGGCCAATCTGTGGTGGGATTTCCCCCGATAAGTTATTGAAGGATAGATCAAGATATATAAGTTTGGACAGGTTGCTAATTTCAACAGGAATTGTACCAAAGAGTTCATTCATGCTGAGATCAACAAATGTAAGGTTGGGGAGAGATGAGAATGAAAATTCATGAAGCGTACCTTTCAAGCCTGAGTTAGTCAGGTTTAATCTAATAACACTTCCTGCTTGGTTGCATGAAATGCCGTACCAACTGCATGGGATGGAGCTTTTATTTTGATTACTCGAAGAATTGGTAGCATTATTTGGATGGAAAGTCCATGAAGGCAAGTGTGACTGGGTTTCATTTTGAAGACTGGCTTTCCAATTGATTAGAGCAATTGCCTCTGCCTCTGCCTCTTCATTTACCGAAAGAGAAGCAACACCTAGTGAGGAATGTAACACAGCCAAGGCGGCCGTAAGAAGGACCGAAAGTACATTTTTTAAGAGAGACATTGTAATGGCCTTTGTTTTACAAGTTGAAAACACATTCAAAACTCTATCTTAATATGTCTCAGCTGTTTCTCAAATAAATAATTAAATAAAATATGTCTAAGCTAGCCCCATGAATTTCTTCCACAGTATATAGAGGCCTAAGATTTGAAAGCCTCTTGTAATCAATTTTCGTCTTCAATGGCGGCCAATGGGTAAGAGAAGGTACCTGGATCTTTCACACTAACTTTATCAATTTTTATCGATTTCATTTACCTCCAAAAAAACCAGATTGACAATCTGGCCCTCCCACTTCTCAAAAAATAGAAACTTTTTAACATGGCAAAGCAATTTGTAAAAAATATTTATAAAATAAATATGAATGATATAACCTAATGAAAATTTCAATATATAACTTGTGTCACTATTCGATCGTGTGACGAGTTGTGATTGGTAAAGGTCTACCAACCCAATGAAAATTTCATTGCAAAAATAAATATGAATGATAAATATGAAAAATACTTTTGATTCACTAAACCTATGTGTATATATTTATTTCAATCATTAATAGTAATAATCCTTCAACAAATATTTAACGAGGTTGAAACCTATATATACAGTTTTATACACACATCATATTAGAAAACATTAAAAAAATAAAATAAAATAAAATAATAAAAAAAAACAATAATGAAAGATGATGTAGTGAAAGGGGGAAAAAAACCAAAAGAGTAATGGCACAACTTGTGTCACAACTCTCCCACATGGCGAGTTGTGTATGGTAGAGGTATGTTGGTAGACTTCTACCACTCACAACTCGCCGTGTGATTGAGTAGTGACATAAGTTATATACACGAGCCTTTGAGCATGTGCAAGAGCACGTGCTCAGAGGCTAGTTATGTAATAATTAAACTGAAGTACACATTTGGTCTTAAGTTTGGGTTGTTTTCATTTCAATTCTTTATATTTAAAAATTTTAATTTTGGCCCTTTACGTTTGAATCCATTTTTCTATGGCCTATTTCCATTAACTATCTAATGGCACCTAGTAAAATATGGGTGACATGTTTTAATGAACGACATTTATTTGATACTTAATGGTTAAATTACTAATAAAAATGGACTTTGTCTAAATGGATGATAGTAATTATGTAGCACTAGGCGGTCATATTACAAACAAGAATTGATTAATATAGGTGATGAGTATTAATGAATGACATTTATATAGCACCTAACAAACCAAATTTAGTAACAAAAATAGACAATAAGGCTAATATAAAAACATAATCAAACATGAAGAACCAAAATAAAATTTTGAAAAGTAAAAGTCCAGTATGGAAATAATAGGAAAAATGCTCTAATACCCTCTAAACTTTGGGGTAGTTGTACTTACACCCCTAAACTTTTATTTGATCCAATTTAGTTTATAAACTTTGATACTATAGCAAATAGAACCCGTTAACCTTTTCGTTCACTAATTTAGTATATAACTTTGATATTGTAGCAGTAAGAACCCTTTAAATTTCCCCCCTCCAATCTAACATCTTTTTTCACCAAAATGAGTAAATTTTCCCCCTCCAATTTAACATCTTGCACTAAATCACATTAAAAATAAAATGAAAATAAAGGGTTCTTACAACAATATAAAAGTTTAGGGGTTTTTTTTGTTGAAAATTTCCAAGACCACATATAATTGCACAACTTATGTTACAACTGTCCACGTGGCGGATCGTGAGTGGTGGAAAAAAAAAAGTGACAGGTTAATGTGAAAGTAATAGGCAATCAGTCACAATCTAATATATAAGATAGTTATAACAAAAGTTGTGGTTGTTTATGTGGCACTAGAACTACTCTTATTTGTTACAATACTAAAGTTTATGTACTAAATTAGTTAAAATAAAAATAAATTGGTTAAAATAAAAGTTTTTTTTTTTTTTTTTTTTGATAAGTTAAAATAAAAGTTAAGGGTTCTATTTGTTATACTACTAAAGTTTATGCACCAAATCACTCTTCTTTTTCAAACGCAACTTATTCAACTCTTTCATTCAAAATTCAAATACCGTTGCCTATGGACATAACAAGGAGTCACCGCATAGTTCTTGTAATAGTCTAGGAACCATATATATAACGTCCTCTCGAGGAAGGACCTTTTTGATTTTACTACTAGAGATATGGGTTTGGAATTAAGGTACGGTCTTGGGAAGGTGTTAGGCACCCAAAATCGTCCAACCCTAAGGTTGGCTTCCCTTCATTGTGTCTTGTAAGGTACACTCAACATTGCATCTATACTCACAAACACTAGCATACATCTAAACACACAACTTGGCATCAATTATCCCTTACCATACATCTATCATGCTTGTCAACTAAATCCTAATATTCATCTAATCATGCATCACATCATAGACCCTAAAATTCATCTAGCATGGCATCTCCTAACATTCATCTAGCATACATGTCACATCATCCTAGCATTCATCTAGCATGGCATAACATAAACCCTACCATGCTACTATCATCATGTCATCACACTCAAGGCAAAAGCATATGAATAATAAAATCAAGGTAGAAACAAAAGCTAACAAATCATGTCATCATCCACAACATTAAGAATACAATTATATCAACAAACCTAGATCATACCATGCAAGTACATTGTGAATGCATGACTTACCTTTACTTACCTTGCGAAAGAACTCAAAGACTTATGGCTAGGGCTGTCCAGATTGATCTAGCAACCCGACCCACCCGAAGAACCACCGAATCTGACCCGAATCTGGCCGACTTGACTACTCCGGCGGGTCTTCACCACCAGAAACCGATTCTAGCGGGTCGGTTTCGGTTTTCCTCCCTAAAACCCGAAAAACCCAAACAGACAGAAAGATTTCCAGATTCTCAAAAATTTCCAGAATCCGGCAAAGAAACCCAAATCGAGATATTTCCCTTAGATCCGGTGAGATTTTGACCGGATTTGGCGAAATCTCATCAAATTCGGTGAGATTTTCGCCCGATCCGGTGAAATCTCACTAGATCTAAGGAAAATATTGTCGGAATCTGGAAAATTATCGCTAGAATCTATGTTTCTTCGTCGGATCTGTGTTTTTTCCCAGTTTTCTCGCCGTCTTCTCGGATCTATGACTCCAACCGACCCGTTCGCCACCTGTTGATAGTCTCAACCGCCCGACCAGTTACTCTCGGCGGTCGACGACGGGTGCATTTTTTTCCTACCCGATTTCGGTGGGTCGGTTCCGGGTTGGGCACAAACCCGACCAGGACCGACCCGTGGACAACCCTACTTATGGCATCATGCATGAACATGTGAATGAATGACATAGCATCAAAGCAAGAAACTTTAAGAGCAAACCCTAATCTAGCATACAATAACAAACAAACATGTGAACAGAGATTGAACATTCAAAAGCATACAAGAATGTTAAAATAGAGGCATTTGATGTAAAATAAAGGAAGGGAAAAAAGTAGAAAACTTGAACTATGGTCTCTAGGCACGAGTATGTGTGTGCATACATAGGCCTACGTATGTAGGCCAGTTGCATGCATACGCATACTTCAAGCCCGCATATGTATGCAATAAGCATGTGCACACAGACAAACCCTAAACCCTAACCTGAAAACAGAAAAACACTTGAAGGCTTAAATCTAATAACCTAACATGCTTTTAAGACATACAAACATATAAACCTAGACTAAACAAACATATTAAAGCATAAAACAAGTAAAGAAACAAAACAAAATAGAATTAAAAGTAGAAATGAAAGAAAAATGTTAAAAGAATACCTCAAAGCAAAAAGCTCATATGCTTGATATTTTACCGTTCCTCTCGATTAAATTTATTCACAAATTAATTAAAATTCGATTAGAAATATATTAAAATTCAAAGATCAAGGCTAGTAAAGACCCTAATCAAATAAAATTTACTTGAGGATGTTTTGTAAAAAATCCCTCTTTGATTCACTATTTTTAGTGAATCTTAGTGTTTTCCCATGAGATTTTTATGTATTTTGAAAAGGTACCATATATGGCTATTTATATTGTGAAAAATGGGGGTTTGGAGCGGTTCCCGGACAATGTGGGATTCGTTCCAAACCTTAGTCTTTAATGCAAAAAAACTTATCTTTCATAGGTTTCTCAAACCCTACCTGCGTACATAGGCTTTGAGGCTACATACGCAGTTTCATGCCTACTTGCACAGGTGAGGATTTCCTTTGGCCTTTATTTTCCAAAAATAGAGTTTTTGCTCATTAAAAAGTTATATTTTTCATTTTAACATCTCTCAAGTCAGTTTGTAATCTGATTGGACCCTAAACCAACCTTAGGTCTTAGAATTTCAGTATCATTGGGGAACAGGGGCCCGAGTTGTAAAGGGTACAAAATGTGGTGTCTACATTGCCCTCTCCATCTTTCTTAGCCTTCTAACTCGATCTCTCTCTAGCATTTCCCCCAACCCTCCTCCATTGTCACTACCTTCTCTCCTATAGCTTCCACCATTGCCAGTCTTTAGGGGTAGCTCTATGTATTGATCAAGGTGTTCACATGAAGACCTTAAGTTGGAGAAAAAAATTATATACCCTAAAAAATAATTTTTAAATTAATATGGATTGTTGACCACCCTAACTAAAAATTTGAAACCACAAGATTTTGATCACTGTTGGCATAGTTTGTATTTGAGAGAGACTTTAACACAAAATTCAAGCCAATGAATTATTAACACGTGTTTTTTTTTAAGCATTCATTACAGCTCATAATTAAACATTTATTAATCTTTAGCATGTGTTCTTAAGGCACTTGTTAACAAGACTATTTGTTAAAAATTTAACTCAAATTATATGTATATATTAAAAAAAAAAAAAAGTATGCATTACTTTATGCATAAAAGTCAATGTATCATTAACAAGTGTTTTTTTTTTTTTTTTTTTTTTTTTTTTTTTTTTTATGAAAAAAAAAAAAATTATATGTTACACTCATAATAGCATTTTTATTAATCTCTAACATGTGTCCTTAAGGCACTTGTTAACAATTTCTTATTGTAAAATTTAATATATTTGCAAAGTTTTTTTTTTTTTTTGATGCCAATATATTAAAATTTTTTATTAATTTAAGTTCCTTAATGACTACTTTAAAAAAAAAAAATTCTAAATCCATCCCTACTCATCTTCTTTGTTTTCCAGTGCACGGTTTGCGTTTCCTCTTTTTCTTTTCTCAGAATTTAAGATTTTTTTTTGGTCTTGTTTTTGTTAACGCTCTGTTTGTTTCACCGGAAAACTATCTATATAGATAGTTTTCCACATTTTCCAGTGTTTGGTAGCATAAAAAAAAATTAGTCAACGGAAAACTATCTTTAGTCAATGGAAAACCCTAATAAAAACAAGGCTTATTTTTTATGGGATGTTTTCCAAATTTTTTTTTGGAAAACAATCTCTCTCTCACGCATCACATCTCCTATAAATATTATTTTTTTCTTTACCCTCTGCCTCATGCCGGAAACAACTATTTTGGCGCCTCTGTCTCATAGTCTCACGGTAAGCTCTCGGTTTTCTCCCTTCTCTTTGCTTTTTCTCTCCTCTCATATTCTCACTTTGTCTCTCCCCCTCTGGTCTCTCCTCTTTTCAGTTTTCATAGATCTCTTTCTATCTGTCTCCCACGGTCAACAACTGTTCCTTGCGGTATTCCCACCGTAAGGTTCTTGATTTCAATTATGCTCACACGGTTTACTATCCAGATCTTCATGGTAGTCATTATTCAATTATATGTCACTGTGATTATTGTCAAACGTTTTGTATACAAAAACATCAAAAATCACGTTGGAAATAAACCTGTGATTTAATGACTATTTGGCTCTTGGCACGTATCTTTTCTATATATTCAGGCCTATGTGTCCAGCCATGATAGAGATATAGAAGAGGAGGTTTTGTCCATATATATTTTCATGTTAGTCATATTAGAATCCTCTCTCAATGTGTAGGGAATTAAAATTATTAAAGATTTTGTTGTTGTTGTTGTTGTTGTTTTCGTTAGGAGCAATGCTCTGTTTCTCGGTCCGTAAACAGAGTGCTTGTAAGCCGATTGTTGTTGTTGTTGTTTTCGTTAGGAGCAATGCTCTGTTTCTCGGTCCAGAAACAGAGTGTTTGTAAGCCAGTCAAAATGTGGTCCAGAAATGATTGTTTTTAAGGGCAAACGTCCCTCCTTCACCATCTATTACCTTGTCAATTTTTAGCCTTTAATAACAAACTCAATAGTTATTGTTTCTACTAGCGGGGGCGGCACACATATATTTCAGGGGGTTCATTTGAACCCCCTGACTTGAAAAAAAAAGGTGTATATATATATATATATATATAATATTGCTTTACTAAATTAATACTTTTAAAATTATTTTTGCACACTTTGTTTTAAATCTTACACATTCTGATCCCATATCAGTTTATCTCACAATCAAACAACAACTTATTGTATTATTTATGATAGTTTTTCAAAGGTGTGGGATGGTAAAAGTTTTCTAAAAAAATAAGATAGTTTTTCAAAAAAAATAAGATAGTTTTTCAAAAAATGTTTGTACCTACCAAACACTAGAAAACATTCTCAAGCCCATTTTCAAGGTCGTTACCAAACACTGGAAAATGAGATAATTTTTCAAAAAATGTTTTCTGAAAAATGACCTATTTTCCAGAAAACATTAATGCTGAAATAAACAGAGCATAAATATGAGAGTAGCAAAGGGCGGTTGGGCTGTTGCTTCTCTACATGGGGTGCACAAATTCCCAATACTAGACTTGTACCTGTGCAATGACTAGGCATTATACTATTAATTGCATTTCATTTACCCTTTTCATCCACAAACAAAAAACACACCTTTTTTTTAATCCAAATAAATAAATAATTAGCACAATCCCTACAAAAACCAAATTCATAACTCCCCTCCCACCTCCCCCAAAAAATATTCAAAAAGAAAGTATCTACTCATACCAAAAAAAAAAAAAAAAAAAAGAAAAAAAAGAAAAAAGAAAGACAGACTAAAGCTGATAGTAGTTTAGTAAACCACAACATTAGAGAGTCACTCAAGTTAATAATTCATAAACCACAGACCCAATCCAAATGGAATGTGAGCTTTGTACAAATCACTTGATCTCCAATCTAATATTTCTCATCACATAACATAATCAACATTGTTAATTGACCGTTTTCATTAATGAAACTAATGTCCTATCATTGGCTATGACATCGCTTAATAGTATAGATCATAGATCACGAGAGGTACACTAGTATAGGTCGCTCTCTAAGGTCTTAGGGTTTTCTTTCTGATCCTATCCCTCTCGTGGAGCTTTTCTGTCCCCTGTCTCTGTCTCTGTACAAGTTTCTTTGTCCCCTCTAGTCTCAAATGGCTTGTAGGGCCTCTAGCCTTTCCTATCTCACCATCTGTTCTAGTTCTTTCTTTTTCTATTTACCTCCAATGGAGTCCATTGACAGTTTATGGAAGAAGTTTTCGTTATCCGACGAAACGAGTGGTTAATGTTGAATCGGTGGCCCGTACTTTCTCCCCGTTGTGGAGATCGGAAAAGGATGTTCAACTCAAATACATGGGGAAAACAAGCTGTTTTTGTCTTCGAAGATGAATGTGAATTGGACAAAGTCATTGTACACAAACCATGGACATACAACAAACACTTAGTGTTTTTTGAGAGGGTGGTCGAGAATGTTCCTATCTCGACATTATCATTTCGCTTCTCTGCTTTATGGATTCAGATTCATGATTTACCTATCCATTTCCTTAACTCAAGAACGCGAGACACCATTGGAAGATCATTGGGAACTCTCCTCCTCATGACTGATTCGGAGGAGGAAGGTGGCAAGGGCAATTATTTAAGGGTTCGTGTTAAGGTCGACATCTCCCAAATCTCAATAGGGTTCGTAAAGTCTAGTCCAAAGGTAAAGTTATTGGGTGGGCAGCCTTAAAATATGAGTGTCTACCAAATTTCTGCTACTAGTATGGGATGGTATCCCATGATGATCGTGGATCATGCGAACGATGGCTTCATAGCAAGGGATCCTTAAAAATGCAGATCAACACTATCGTGAATGTTTGAGGGCTGAAGTTGATTTGTCTTCTAGGAAGACATCCATTACATCGTCCCAGGCTTCAAGCAAAGGAATTTCAAGTCGGCACAACCTCCTACTCATCCACATGATCGTCAACCCGACATTACTCCGGCGAAGAATTCTCTTGCTATCCCCGAACAACTGACGGCGGCTCCTCCTATTACCAAATCGTTAGTTTCAAAAAAGGAAAGGATTGATCCTCATCAATCCATTACGGATTTTTAGGAAACTGCTGGAGTAAATGAAGCAAGTAACGATTCCATCTTATCTCATTCTGAGGAAAATTATTAGGTACTCCCGGAGTACCATAAATGCGTACTCCTCCTCTCACATGAATGGTGGGTCCCACCATGAATTTAATTAGTGGGACCCACCATTCATGTGAGAGGAGGGAGTACGCATTTATGATACTCCCGGAGTATACAATAATTTCCCCATTCTGAGGTGCTTGTGCCTAGCTCCATAATGAATTCATTAAACAGCAATAAAGAGAAAGAATTAAAGCGGGAAGAGGCGGGCCTGATTGAAAACGAGCCGAATGGCCTATATCGCTGGCCCAACCTTTTCTTGCTAATATTGGGCCTCCTACGAACACCAAGCCCACTATCAAGCCCGAGAATCCTCTTGACCCAAAGCCTCTCAAATCCGCTCGGGTTAGGAGAGCCCGTAACACAAAAGAAAGCCCTAGTGAAACTATTATGCTTTGGACGCTAAAGAGAGAAGGGAGCCAACACGAAAGAAAGAACTTTGACCCATGAAGCGAGCAAGCGTGTGCAACAATGAAGCTCTTGATCTTATTCCAACGATGGTGGCTAGTGATCAACCCCACTGATCGCCATGAATTGCATAAGTTGGAACTGCTGTGGATTAGGGAGATCGCATGCGCTTCTTGAACTTGCTTTGAGATGGTGAAAAACACTCTCCTTCAATAGTCTTTCTCATGAAAACCAGATCAAAAGATAGCTCTCTAAAGAATCTTCATTCTAAACTGAATATGGAAAATGTTCACATTGTCCCATGGCACAACACAAAAAGGGCCTAGCTCTGCTTTTGGAAGAACGGGACTGATCTACACATTTTGGACTCTTCACCTTTGCATATAGATGTAGTAGTTAATCTGGGAGTGGATGACGCTTGGCGGTTCATGGGTTTTTACGATTAAATGACCAACCGGGAACACTCTTGGGTACTACTTAAGCATTTATGCCTCAAAATGGATCTTCCATGGCTTTGTGTGGAGATTTCAATAAAATCTTCAAGGTGGAAGAAAAATTAGGTGGTGCACTTCACGAGGAAAGACAAATGACAGACTTGAGCAAAGACTAGATTTCTGTGTATTGCGTGATTTGGGGTATGTTGGTTCTCCCTTTATGTGGTGTAATAATCAATTTGATGGTGTGGTAACTTGTATCAAGTTGGACAAGGGAGTAGCTACAACAGCTTAGACTCAATTATTTCCCTTAGTCAGAGTTCATCACATTGTAGGTTCTTTGTCGGATCATTGTCCCTTGTGGGTTTGTTCGGATGATGAAAATGTCAGATTTTACAATAAGAGGAGGCCTTTCCGTTTTGAGGCAATTTGGATGAAAGACGAGCGATGCGAAGGCATGATTAAAAATTCTTGGGATGGGATTTCCTTATTCAATCCAATGGAAAGTTTAGTGAGGAAAATTGATACCTATTGATCTTCTCTTCGGACTTGGAGTAAACAATCTTTTGGAAACATCCGGTGCTTGCTGCGCTAAAAGAAGAAATTACTTGCTCAAGCCAAAGCACTTTTCATGGCCAGAACAAATCATGATCATGTCAGAATTCTTTGAGGTGAGGTCTATGATTTGAGGGTTAAAGAAGATTGTTTATGGCACCAGAGGTCTAGGGTGGATTGGCTTAAGGCGGGGGACTTGAACACTAGCTATTTTCACAGCCGTGCAAACTAGAGAAATAGAAAAAATTACATTCCCAAGCTAGTCCTGGACGTTGGTGTAATCATTGAGGAAGAAAAAGGAATCGGTGAGGCTTTTGTGGCATATTTCTGCAGTTTGTTCCAATTTGCACCCACTTCCAACTTCGATCCATTTCTCCAAGAAATTGAGCCAAAGGTCACAGATCAATTGAATGCAGAATTAACTCGACCTTTTTTTGCTCTTGAGGTAGAACAATCCTTGAAACAAATGAAGCCTTTGACGGCACCAAGACCTAATGGTATGCCCCCATTCTTCTTTAAATCATATTGGAGTGTTGTTGGGAATTATGTAATTGAAGTAGCTTTATCTGTTTTGAATACTAGTGTAACACCTTTCAATATAAATCATACTTTTACCTCCCTCATCCCTAAAATAAAATCTCCAACCAACCCTAAAGACTTCTGCCCCATTAGTCTTTGCAATGCCATATATAAAATTATCTCCAAAACTATTGCAAATTGCCTCAAGAAAATCATACCCAAACTTGTGACCGAAACTCAAAGTGCCTTCACATCTATTCGCCTTATTTCCAATAATATCCTCATTGCCTTTGAAACCTTACATCACCTCAAAAATAAAAGAAATGGAAAGTCGGGGTTAATGGTTTTGAAACTAGACATGAGCAAAGCATATGATAGGGTTGAGTGGAACTTTCTAGAAAAAATCATGGAGCGTTTGGGTTTTGATAACAAATGGATTTCTCTTATAAGTTGTTGCATTCGAATCAGTATCTTTTTCCATTATGGTGAATGGAGAACAACACAAATTGATCCACCCTAGTAGGTGTCCCCGCAAGGAGACCCTTTATCACCTTATTTATTTCCCTTATATGCGGAAGGTCTCCATGTTTTGATCCAACAAGTAGAAAACAAAGTGGGAAATTGCATGGAGTATCCTTATGTAGGGAGGGGCCTACGGTTTCTCATTTTTCTTTGCCTACGATAGCTTCTTATTTTGCCAAGCAAATGACAACGACCGCCAAACAAGTGTTAGACATTCTTGCCATATATGAACAAGCTTCGAGGCAGTGAGATAAATTATGGCAAAACTCGAGTTGTTTTTTAGCACAAACATAGAGCACCACATTCGCAATAGAATTTCAGATTTGCTTTGGGTTTTGGTGGTTTCTCAATATGAAAAATATTTGGGTCTCCCATCCTTTGTTGAGGGAGCAAAGAAGCAAAGTTTCAGCTACATTAGGGGGAGAGAGTTTGGAGTAAAATTAAGGGGTGGAAAGAAAAACTGTTGTCCCAAGCCAGCCGTGAAGTCCTAATCAAATTAGTCCTACAAGCAATGCCAATGTTCACTGTAAGGTTGAATTTAATCAACTATCTTGTTGGCTTTATTCCGTGCCAAATTTGTTTGTATTTCAGCAATTAGTAACTCTGTATTTAGGTGGGATTCTTATAAGGGTAGTAAGTGAGATAGTGTGAAGAAATGCTCAAGAGTGTGCAAGAAAAAACAGGGGACTCGCGATCGGATCTCGCGGGTGACTCGTGGTTGTAAGTCGCCGAAAGCTACACACGTGCCAGGCATGCCGTGTTGAAGCGTCATGCCACCGGGAGCACTACAGACAAAATGGGACAACTGGCCGTTCAGGTTACCTCGCGGCTGGAACTCGCGACTCGATTAAGCTGCGAGGCCAAGTCGCAAGCCAACCTTGTTTTGAAAAACCTGACTCTTCACATTCCATTCTCACCCTAGTATAAATACCCCTTTTACCCATGAAAGAAAGAGAGCTTCTAGAGAGAATTTTGAGAGAGAAACCCTAGAGAAAAACAAGATTGATTCATCCCCAATCTTCATTAAGAGACTCTTCAAATTCATCAACTCTCTTTCTCTCCATTGTTAAATCCTTGAGAGGCTTATTACCAAAACCTTTTCTCACCATATCCATTTTTGTGAGAGGGTTGTTTGGTGCTTTAGGAAGTAGTTAGGAAGGAACCAATTTCACATTAGTTAATGCTATGGTCAAGTAGCGGAATCCGGGAGGTTAGAAAAGAAATAGGTTCGGCGCAATCTCGTTGGAGCAAGAAGCTTGGAGGGCTTAGGTACACTGGGTAGATTAGGCTTGGAGGGTCTATTACTGTTCATATATCCCAACTACATTTTCTAGTGGATTACTTATCACTTTAAGGGCGGCGGAGAGATTTTACATCAAGGGTTTCGGTTTCCTCTTCGATAACACATCGTGTGTTGTCCTTGTGTTTGCATTTCTCTTCCCTTAATTTTTTCCATTTAATTTCTGCTGTAGATGTGATTTTATTTGGTTTAGATTGTTTATCAATTTTGTATTAAGCTTATTCATGTTCCGCACACTTACCGTTTGTCATAAAACTTGAATTGGTAATTTTGTTATTGGGGGTCTAAACGTTCATAGTGTTTTATACACTATTTGAACTTTCATTTGGTATCAGAGTGGGCACACTTGTTGTAGTTTAAATACCTAAGTGTGATCCTTGACCCCTTGTGTTTATTTGCCATGGATTGTGCTTTGTATGCCTCTTTGTACGATTTGGTTGATGATAAATGTAGCATGTCACGTGTTTGTGAAAATGCCTCTATGAGTGTGGATCCTTATGATTGTGATGCTATGTTGCATGAATCATTTGATGTTATTGATATTCCAAATGACAAACTCTTGAAGAAAAATGCTAAGAAGTTTTAAAAAATTTTGAGTAAGTTATTTTGTGAAAAGGATGATTTGATTGCTAAGCTCAATGAATCCAACAAATTGGTTGAGAAATATAAAAAACTTGTTGAAGATTCTCTTGAAAAGCTAAAAGAGTTTGAATGTTTGAATATGGACTTGGATGCTAAACTTGTTTTGTCTAACAAACTTGTTGATGAGTTAAAATGTGAAAATGAATCTCTTAAGATGCATGCTAAGTGTTTGATTGCTGAACCCATTGATAAAAGGGATGATAATATTTGTTGCAATCATGTTGTGGTACCCGATCTTGTGCCTATTGTGTATTCTACCTCTAAGGACAAATCGGTGTACGTTCCTCCATACAAAAGAAATCAAAAAGTGGAGAGAAAGGCTGTTAAGTCAAAACCTCTGTTTAGGTCTCAACCTAAGGCTTTGGATGAATCTAAGTTTGTTCCAACTTGCTACCATTGTGGTGTGATTGGTCATATAAGACCTCAATGTCATAAGTTGAAGAAGGAACAAAACCATATTGCTAGATCCCTTCCTAAAAGGCCTAGTAGACCTAAACACATTGTGTGTCACCATTGTGGTACTTTTGGTCATCTAAGATCTCAATGCTCTAAGTTTCATACTTTTAAAAGAATCAAAAGAAAAGAAAAACTTGAGTTTTTTGGAAATTGTGCTAAAAAGAGTAAACCGGTTTTGAGTGAAAATAACATTTTGTTAAAGAAAATGTTTAATGCTCTTAACTCCTTGACTATGTGCATCTTCAGTTCTCATTCTTCCAACCCTCGTCTCACTTCTCTTGAGACACTCATTCCAAAAAATCGTTTCGTTTGGATGAGGAAAGGTTCCTATGGTTGAGCTTTTACTCTTTTGGTCCTTGATCTAATTCTTTTGATCTTTGTAGGACTCTTCATGCATTAAATGTCATATCTTCATGCATTTTGTGCATCTTGCATTTATTTGTATGCATTATTTTGTTTTTGATCTTACTTTTATATTTCAGTTTTGTGTGTGTAAAAAATCCAAAACCACATAAAAAGTGAAAAATTCAAAAAGTTTGATCGTATATGTTTGAGCACATATCACATGTGAGTTTGGCCTTGTACCTTTGTACAAATGACTTTGTGCATTTACGAGCTTAGCTTGTTATTTTTGCACTTATATCTTTGTGGGAAAAATCTTGACATCTTTGTGTGATTGTTGTAAATCGATCTTCAAGCTTGTCATGAATGATTAGTCAATAGTTATGTTGGTTTTGATACATGCGTAAACTTGTGCTTATATCTCTTCCTACTCTTTTATTTTTATTGCTTAAAGAGCTCAATAAATATAAATCTCAAAATAAAAAGAGATAATGAGCTGTAAAAGCCGTCGTACATATTAGTATTCGACTAGGAAAAAGGGAAAACGACTTATATGAAAATGTATGATGCCCAAAAAGCCAAAGGCTTGTTTATCAAATTGAAATATCACAAATTTCAGGCATCGATCTCAAAATGAGATGTTTTGATTCAAAATGATCAAATGTTATGAATTGTAAAGAAGCCAAAAGAAAAGCTTTATCGTATGTAATCATTTTCTTGTGAGAGGTCATATATGTTCATTTCTATAATTGAGATAGACCACTTGACTTAGTACTAGTTGTGTATGACTTAATTGAATTGATCATTGAAGTTTCACTCTAGACTAAGGATCATTCCACATTTGATACACACACACAACACACATGCCTAATGTTCAATGAATGTCTTATTTATTTATTAGATTGTACTTGTCTAAATGTGATGTGTGTCTGCTCAATCATATATGGATTAATCCAAAAAGATTTTTGATCATTTTATATGTTTTTGGAAGTGATTTTTATCACTCTTTGTGTTCTTGTTTAGTGCTTACTTTGTTCTTCATTCTTTAAACATGTTCTGTTTTTTAAAAAACAAGTGTCAGAATTTTTGGCTACTCATTTTGGCTACTTATGTGAGTTGCCACAGTCTGTCGATTTTGGCTACTCGTCTTGGTGACTTGCAAGCCATGAGTTTAAGCCGCGAGTTCATACAGAGGGGTTTTGCAACTCACTCGCGACTCGCCAGTCGCGAAACTCCCAGAATCGCCTTTTTAAAGAGCTTTTTCGTGGGAAACTTGTTTTAAACCTCTCCCATCCTCTCTAAAACCCCTCTTTCAATATTTTTACATTAAAACCCAACCAATTTGAATAGTTTTTCATTCCATTAACATCTCTAAGGTAATTATAAACTCTTTTCATTAATTTTGATCTTTAGATTATGTTTTGGAGAGTTTTGTGTTCTTGGTTGGGATTTTTATCATAGGGGTTGGGAAAACTTAATTTTTGTCAAATTTCTTCATGGGATTAGTTTCTTTGTTGATTTGCATTGGATGTTGGCCTCTTGTGGCAGAAAGAACATGTATTAAAGGTGGATTTCATGATATTCATGCGCTGTTTCACATTATTGTTCATAGTGTGCATGCTAGGTGTTTGATAAATTGCCTTTTAGACATTTTCTCGCTTGTTTGGACTCCGATGAGTACCAAACTTTGAAATTTCTCATGTTTCCTTATTAGGAACATGTTTGGTTCATTGGTTATATATTTAACACACCTTGTCCCACATGTGCATTTTTCATTCATTGGTCATGCATTGCACATAGCCACCTCTTGCACACACCTTTGCTACCCTTGTCATGCATTGGTCTATACCTTGTTTCTTCATCCTAGCATGTCATGTTTACCTTATACTTTGTAGCACTTTGTTTTATCTTAGGATTGAGCTTCATTTTCTTATTCACCTTGCACCCTTCATGCATCATTATCATTGTTTGTTCCTTCATCTCTTGCCCTCTTTTCTCCTTGATCCTTTGTCTATTCCCGACAAAAAGGGGAAGAGTTTGCTCTAGAGAGTACACCAGAGTGTTTTTGTCATTTCTATATGACTCTTGTACACATTCTTAGGGGGAGAAATTCTATTTCTCATGCACATTTGTAGGGGGAGAGATATTCCATAGGGGAGATGCATATACCAAGGGGGAGAAGACATTAAGTTAATAAAAAAATTTGTTTTGTTTGTTTCTCTTTATGTTTGTTTTCTTGTATTGCATCGTATTTGTGTTTTGGACATGCTTATATCCCTATGCTATTGTGCTTCATTGAATGCATGTTCGGATGATCATTTGCTTTGTTATGTGATCATTGTAGTCATTTCTATATGACTGTTTTGGTGTATGATCAAGTTGCTCACATGTTTCACATCATGTTTTCTTGATCGCAATTTACTTGTTATATTATACTTGTCCTTTTATTACTTGCTTTACCTTGAGGGTCTAATGTGTTTTGTGCAAGTGTTTCAGGTTACAAGTATATATGTTCCAAGTGCATCATAGCTTCTCATTATTCTCAAGTAGATAAATTTTAAGCACTTTTAACTTATATTGTTTAAGTTTATATTCAGTATTTTGTGGTTTCTACCCATGTTGCTTTTGTAAGCTTTTAAGGTTTGTTTTCATATTTTGTAGGCTTTATGGTTTGTACCATACTTTATACAGCCTTTATACTTTGTTAAATTAGTACTTCTAACTGAATGTCATGCATTTTCCTTTTAAGTACTATCACACTTGTGCTCTTGTAGGATTGTTCCTAGATGCATATACTTGGTGTATTATGCATTGGTTGAGTGTTGGGCATGCAAGTGATTTGCATTGATCTTATTAGCTTGTATGTCCAAGTGTTCATTCCAAGTGTGAATGAGCATTGTGGTCACTACCTTGTAGTGATTGCTTGTTTGATTAAGCCATGGTTTGTTTCTTAACTCCATCTTTGCTTAATCATATCATGCCTGCTTCATATGCATTTCATGCTTTTCTGCATACAATGATCATGGTGTATTGTTGTGTTTTAGGAGATTCATGTTCATATGATTCAAGAACTTCACAGTTTCTAGAGTTAGGTGTGAGTGAGTCATGTTCAATTATTCCCAACTCATATGTTAAGTCTAGAGTCTGTTTTAGGGTTTTGTAATGGAATAGCCAAAGGGGGAGATTGTAAGGTTGAATTTAATCAACCATCTTGTTGGCTTTATTTCGTGCCAAATTTGCTTGTATTTCAGCAATTAGTAACCCTATATTTAGGTGAGATTCTTGTAAGGGTAGTAAGTGAGATAGTGTGAAGAAATGCTCAAGAGTGTGCAAGAAAAACAGGGACTCGCGATTGGATCTCGCAAGTGACTCGAGGCCGCAAGCTGCCAGAAATTGCACACGTGCCAGACATGCCAAAAGTTGAAGCGTCATGCCAACTAGAGTACTATAGGACAAAATAGGACAACTGGCCGTTCAGTTACCTCGCGGCTGGAACTCGCGACTCGGTCAAGCCGCGAGCCAGCCCTGTTTTGAAAAACCCGACTCTTCACATTCCATTCTCACCCTAGTATAAATACCCCTTTTACCCACAAAAGAAAGAGAGCTTCTATAGAGAATTTTGAGAGAGAAACCCTAGAGAAAAACAAGATTAATTCATCCTCAATCTTCATTAAGAGACTCTTCAAATTCCTCAACTCTCTTCCTCTTTATTGTTAAATTCTTGAGAGACTTATTACCAAAACCTTTTCTCACATATCCATTTCTGAGAGAGGGTCATTTAATGCTTTAGGTAACAGTTAGGAAGGAACCAATTTCACATTGGTTGATACTATAGTCAAGTAGCGGAATCCGGGAAGCTAGAAAAGAAATAGGCTCGGCGCAACCTCATTGGAGCAAGAAGCTTGAAGGGCTTAGGTACACTAGGTAGATTAGGCTTGGAGGGTCTATTGCTGTTCATGTATCCCAACTACATTTTCTAGTGGATTACTTACCACTTGGAGGGCAGCGGAGAAGTTTTACGCCGAGGGCTTCGGTTTCCTCTTCCATAACACATCGTGTGTTGTCCTTGTGTTTGCATCTCTCTTCCCTTAATCTTTGCCATTAAATTTCTGCTGTGGATGTGATTTTATTTGGTTTAGATTGTTTATCAATTCTGTCATGTTCTGCACACTTATTGTTTGTCATAAAGCTTGAATTGGTAATTTTGTTATTAGGGTCTAAACGTTCATAGTGTTTTATACACTATTTGAACTTTCATTCACTATAACTCCCCAAAAGCCGTTGTAAAAACATTGAATCTTTGATCCGCAAGTTTTGGTGGGGATAAAAGGGGGAGGTTAGGAAAATTCACTGGGTAGCATGGAACAAGCTCACATCGAAATCTCAAGGAGGTTTGCGGTTTAGAGACATTGAAAATTTCAACCTTACTTTATTGGGTAAACAGGTTTGGTGCCTCCTTCATAATACTAACTCCCCGCAATAGAAATTTTTCAAAGCAAAGTTCTTTCCCAATTGCTCTGTTTTAGATAGTAATGTGAAACTTTCTAGGTCCTACGCCCGACAAAGCATCTTTAAGACGAGGGAAGTTGTCAAAAGGGGTTCAATTTGGCGTATTGGAGATGGCGGGCGGGTTCGTATCTGTGTGATAAGTGGCTTCTTGATAAGTTTTCAAGCCAAATTATATCTCCACAGAAAAATCTACCCAACAATGCTCTAGTCTATGCAATCATTGATGAAGCTGGATCCTGCTGGGTAGAAGAACAAGTGCTATCCAGTGGCAATGCCACGTTGAGGCCAGGGTGTTCCCAGGAACACCCTGACCTTAAAAAAAAAAAAAATTATATATAAAATTTAAATTTTTTTATTTGTTTACTCTTAAAGAAATAGGAACACTCGAGAGAAAAATTAGGAACACCCTCAAAATTTTTATGCCAAACAAATTTTGAACTAAAAAAAAATTGTAATAGAGAATCTAAAAAAAAAAAAAAAATTGTAGCAGAGCAAACTCCAAAAAAAAGCCCAACATCAATCCTAAACAAAATCAACCCTAACCAGATTTTTAAATCAAAATAATTATTAACTAAATACCCAACAACCCAACCGAAACGTATTATCACACAAAAAAAAAAAAAATAATAATAATACGAATACGCGTCCACCGATTCATCAATCATCAAATGGTAAAGCTAAAACAAAACCTAAAATCAGAAACCTTACCTAACCTAAAGAAAAAAAACCACATCAACGACAATGCCTTACACCTCCGCCTGAAACCTCATCACCGAGCACAACCCGTTTTAGGAGAAAAAGAGAGGCAGAGATTGGAGAGGCCAAAGCTGAGCATGCAAAACGCAGCACCGACTAGGGGTAAACGGCATCATAATGTTGAGGAAGAGAGGAGGGTGGAGAAGGACGAGGTTGCTCTGGATCTGGAACAGAGCGTAGATACCATATTTTGGTTTTGTTGTTGTGTCATTTTTTATAGTGTTGGGTTAAAGTCCTTTGCTTTGCTTTGATTGATGCTATCGTTGTGGAATTCGTAGAGAGAGGCAAATTGCTGGCTCTAGAAGGTACTAATTTTGCTGATGTTGTTTGATTGCGCCATGTAAGAATGGAAGTTTGATCATACAGTGGCCATGTTTCCAGTTGGATTGATATTTTAGTGGGTCCATTTTTAACGTTGGTTCCTTACTTCTTTTTCAACACAAAAATTGATCACAATTATTTACATTAGTCACAAACACATCGTTAATAAGAATATAGTGCATGTTAATGCACAGTGAACTGTGTGTTAAACTTCTAGTAGTTAGCAAAAAAAAAAAAAAATAATTAATGAAGTAACTAAACATCGATAATTAATAATTTAATTAACCAATACAGTTAGTTTTGATCCTTCTTGTCGCTACTGCAACAGTAGAAAAAAGTTTTTCAACAATGAAATATATAAAAAATGAACTGCGCAATCGAATGAGAGATCAGTGGACGAATGATTGCTTGGTTGTGTATATTGAATGAGATGTAGCTTGTAGCAAACTCGTAGAAGGCAATTGTAAATTTTATATATTTGCATGTTTTTTTATTGTTGTTGTTGTCATCAATATATAAATTTCTCTTTTTATTAGATTGTGTAATTTATGTTTCTTATAGAACACTCTAAGAAAAATTCTTGAAGTCGCCACTGGTGCTATCCGAATTCTTCCCCCATGAGGCCCAAGCCATTCTTGGGATTCCTCTTAGCTCATGGCAAGTCCCTGACACACTCATCTAGGCAGGTACAAAATCTGAGAAGTATTCGACGTAGAGTGCTTATAAACTGCTCTCTGGAACTCCTACTATAGGACCATTAGCATGTTGCAAATCCCTCCCTACAAAGAAAAATTTGTTTACCAAGCAAGTAACTCAAAATGCCACCTGTGATCTTTGTCTTGATGGTGTTGAGGATGTTATTCATTCGTTTTGGGGTTGCCAGTTGCTTAAAGAAGTTTGGTGGGAAGCCTCAGGAATCAGCTTGCTATGCAATTTGCGGATTTTCGAGACTTATGGATTGTGATTGCTAACAACAACGAACGCTTCTTAGCGGAGCAGTTTGCTTATGTAGCATGGATTATCTAGCACAATCGAAATGCTACCAGATTGAAGACTACCTACATTCCATATAATAAAATTTATGGAGACATGCTTGATCGTTTCTAGGAGTACCAATTTGCTCAAGACCCAACAAAGACAGCGAATTCAGATTCAATGGTTCAGACTTCAAACTCAGCCCCTATTCACTGGAAGCCACCTCGGAGTTCTTATTGTAAAATAAACTTCGACAGTGCTATATTCCAGGATTTACAAATGGCAGGCATTGGCATGGTGATAAGAAACTCAAGTCGTCAAGTCATTGGTGCTCTCTCGGACAAAATAAACCTCCCCCCAATAGTGGACGATGTTGAGGCTATCACCTGCAGAAAAGTAATTTCCTTTGCTCTGGTCCTCGGCGTTGATGAAGTGTGTTTGAAGGTGACTCCGAAACAATCATAAAAGCGCTTAACTTGAACTCAAGTTGTTTAAGCCCCTTTGGTCACATTGCTGAGGATGCTAGAGCTCTAACTTTGAATTTTATTTCATTCTGTTTCACATGTTAAAAGACGGGTATGCAGTTGCTGATTAATTGGTAAAATTAGCCAAATATTCCCCTTTGTCCACGCTATTGGTCTGATGACATCCCCTGTGATGTTCAAAATCTTGTAGTTGCTGATAGACACTTCTGTTAATTTATAAAAATCGTAGTCTTGTTTCTTAAAGAAGAAGAAGAAGGAAAAAAAAAAAAAAAAAAAAAAATCATAGATCACATTGATGTACAACAGTAAAGTAACTACGTCTTTTGCGTACTTCACGCTTCTCCAATATACACATTGTCATTTGACAGTTTTTAATTAATGAAACTAATGACCTTTCCACGGCCGCAACATCATTGAATTCTCCAGCAAAAATATTTTTCTAATAAATCAATTTAATTTTGTACGCATTAATTTACAACAAATATATATATATATTTACAACATTTGAGCAGCTACAAATTTTGTTTGGTTTCCCCACCCAGGCATTGTCATCACTTTGATGTACAACATTTTTAAGCGACAATTCTCATTACATGAAACTAATGCCCAGTCTTTGATTGAAGCATCAGTTTAACAGATTACAAATGAAGCTAATTCAACCGAACCTTAAAAATGGCCATGTAGTTGATGTAATGAGCACGGTTGAATCATATATTACAAAGTATTAGATTGAGACTACCCAAGGCCAAGCATTCAGTGATATCCCTACTCCCAAACTGCTTCAAATTGGCTGAAATCACAAACATGAATTTTATGATGTAACTTAATGAAAATCCAATGCAAAAAAAAAAAAAAAAAAAAATTATAAATATAAAAAATATTTTTGATACACTAAACCTATACGTATATATATTGATTTCAATAATTAATAGTAAAAATCCTTCAACAAATATTTTGCGAGATTGAAACCTATATAAAGTGAATTTTTTCAAAGGATATGCCAACACAAGAAAAATAATAAAATATGACCCCAACATGTATAAGAGTAATTAGAGGAAACAAAAATAATGCATTAGTCATCTAAATAAATATGTTACATGTTTTTAGAAAAATATAGGGGTGTATTATTTAAGTTTATATTTAAAGATAAATATTTTTACTAAAAATATACCATGAGAATGATAGTCACTCCACAAATACAAAAGTCTTGTGGGGTGGGGGAGGGGCAAACGTCGAGGTTCAAGTTTCTAGAAGAAAGTTTCATGCACAGAAAATTGGCCTTTGCCCCTTTCGTGCAAAAAAAAATCCAAAGATTTTGCCCCCTTTATCAAACTAATTAGGAAATACCCCTGTTTTGAAACTCGATTTTCTCAAAATCGAGTTTCAACGTCATTATAGACTCCTTAAAATGCCACTATAAGTATGGGGCAATCAAACTTAAAAAAAAAAAAAAAAAAAAAAAAAAATTGCATGGAACTTGAGTTCATAAAGCTCGAGTTCCAAAACGCCACTATAGGGCTCCAATTTTTTTTTTTTTTTTTTTTTTTTTTTTAAATTTTCAGTTTGTTATAACTCGATTGTCCAAAAATCAAGTTTTAAATTGAAATTCAATTTTTAGAAAATCAAATTTCAAAACAGGGGCATTTCCCTAATTAGTTTGGGAAAGAGGGCAAAATGCTAGATTTTATTTATTTATTTATTTTTTTTTTTTAAAAAAAGGGCAAAAGCCCATTTTCTCCTTCATACATATATATATCTAAATTAGTTTGGAATAGAATTTTTATCTTATAAAAAAACAAATAAATAAATAAATACGAGAGTCATCCCTGAATGATATTAACTGGATTGAGCTAGGGACGCTTCCCTCCTTCTCATTGAAATCTTTGGAAGCCAAATACTCCATCACATCCTTCAAATACCCTCCTCCCCTAGTGACCAACCTGACTCCATTATACGGTCCCCACATTGTCAAGGTACATTCTCAGTCAAAGATTGGAAACCCTTAATTGTGTTGATTTAATAAGCATTAATCTACTCTGATTTTGGTATAGCAACATATTTAAACTTCTTGTTTGGAGAAAATGGGCATTTGCCCCTTTCACTAAAACTTTTCAGCAAAATGTCCCATATCTTAAACTAATTAGGAAAATGTCCTGTTTTGAAACTCAATTTTCTAAAAATCGAGTTTCAATTTAAAACTTGATTTTTGGATAATCGAGTTATATCGAACTGAAATTTATTTATTTTTTCTGGAACTTGAGTTCCAAAAAAAAAATTTCCTAAGTCCACATTTGCTATAACTCGATGTTCCAAAAATCGAGTTTTACATTTGGAACTCGATTTTTAGAAAATCGAGTTTCAAAACAGGAACATTTTCCTAATTAGTTTCAAACATGGGGCATTTTGCTGGAAAATTTGTAAGAAAGGGGTAAAAGCCCATTTTGGCCCTTCTTGTTTTGTTTTGCTATTATTTTTTTTTTTTTTTTTTGGGTAGTTTGGAGTACACGAGTCTACCAACAACTAAGGCCGTCAGGATTTCGAAGATTGATGTGCAGCCTCAGCAGGCAGACACCATCTTTTTTGTTTTATTTTTGTGTATGCTGAGGTTCATTTTAATTTCGGTCCATCCAGCTTCTTGCCTACATGGAGAAAAGTTTGTTATCCACCGTACATTTTTTGGTTTCTCTAATGGCATCTTGCAGACAAGAATAGTTACCATTATTTATTGACAATTGGCATCTGATTTTGATAACAGGGCTATACTATAACCCCCAAAAAAAAAAAAAAAAAAAAAAAAAAAATTCATTATATTTTCATGGGCCTCAATTGGAATATAAATGACTAAAACCAAAGATCACTATAATACGTGCAGATCTCAATTTTACTACATTCGAAACCTTTATAATGCATACCAAAATGGCCAATCAAGCATGTATCTTCATAGTAGTAATTTATTGATACTTGCAATTAAAGATCTAGTAGTACTCTAGGCGTTATATAGTCTTAAAACAGTTCATCAAAAAAAAAAAAAAAAAAAAAAAAAAAAAAAAAAAAATCTTAACACAAACAATTGCCTTCAGCAGCATAAATTCACCAGAATAGTGTCCCATATAATTCATATCCTCGCTTGTTCTAGTCAGACTGTGTATGGCTCTAGGAAAGAGCAATTCATCTTGATAACACTTGAAAGACCATGCGCATTGTTGGTCTAGATTCTGGATTGGCACGCAAGCATGCAATTTGCAAGCTTTATGATGAGTATCAATTGATTCTCAACCTTAAGAGTGGGAGGTGGAAGGCGTATGTCTAACAAATCATTCAACGATAAATTCTCCTCTACTGATGAAGCAATTAGAATGGAGATGATTTCATCAGGATGTCTTCCTTTGATCACTTCAATAGCCAAAACTCCAAAGCTAAAAATGTCACACTTCTTAGTTATCTTCATAGTATAAGCAAGCTCTACAAAAAAAATAAAATAAAAAATAAAATTTATGCCAACGTACACATATGATCTATGTTCTATATTGATTGAACAAATAAGTACATTACCTAGTGCAACATATCCATATGTGCTGGCAAGTAAAGTCCAATTGGATGAGTCTTGATTAAGAAGTCTAGTCGTGCCAAAGACCGAAACATAAGCCTCATACACCGAATCCAACAAAACATTTTTACTTGATATGTCCCTATGAACAATTGGTGGTGAGCAATCATGGTGCAGGTAAGACAAAGCATGAGCAACACCTTTGATGATATTATCCCTCATATTCCAATCCAACTCTTTAGCTCCTTCATCATTGGTCAAAATTGTGGCCAAGCTACCCCTTTCAAGATACTCGTAAATCAAAAATGAGTGTTGTGGATGTGAACAAAAGCCATGAAATTTAACAATATTTCAATGCCGTAATTCTCTTAATGCCCTTATTTCATTTAAGAACTCTTTTTGCTGTGCAATCTCACCATCATGCAAGGATTGAAGTTTCTTCACCGCGACTATGTTTCTTGATATTAGCTTGGCTTTATAGACAGTTCCATATCCCCCCTTCCCGATGCAAAAATTAGCATCAAAATTTTGGGTTGCAACAATGATTTCTTGGTACATTTTTCTTCCATTAAAGATGATATTGTAAACACATTTTTCCTTGTCCACGTAGTTTGTTTGGTTTGTATGTGGATTTTGCCATTTTCTTTTTGCAAAGAAGAAAATTCCAAAGAATACCAATGCAAGTGAAAGTGTTCCCAAAAGAGGGAAAATGATAAAGAAAATGATTTATGTCCCTTTTCCGACCCTACCCTATAGGGTTGCAATCCTGTAACATTTCCACAGAGTCCTTTATTACCTTGTAATGCTTCTATGTGAGCCTCTTGAAAAGTCATGCTATTGGGAAGAGGACCCTCCAACTCATTGTAGGATATATTGACACACAACAAGCCACGCATCATCTCAAAAGTAGCTGGAATAAAACCGAAGGTTATTGTGGGAAACATTCAACGACTCCAAGTTCTGCATATTGTTGATTTGTGAAGGTATCTCTCCTTCGAGTGAGTTATGGCTCAAATCTAACTGGGACAAATGAGTTAATTCACAAATTTGGATTGGAATGTTGAGGTTGAACTTGTTGTTGCTCATATTCAAGTAATGTAGTTTCAAAAGGTTCCCTATATTTGCAGGGATCGACTTGCCAAATCTATTAGTGGATAGATCTAGATACTCAAGATTCGCAAATGATCCAAGCTCTAAAGGTATACTCAACTTTCCAAATTCCTTTGGAAGCTCCCCAACCAATTGATTTGAAGAAAGATCAAGCAATTGGAGTCGAGCAAAGTCTCCAATTTCAAGCGGTATGCCACCGGTGATATTGTTCCCAAAGAATCGCAGGGCTAGTCAATTGTGTGCACCTGCTCCAATTTTGTGACATTTCACCATAAAATCTATTGTAACTTAGGTCCACGAACTGCAGGTTTTCGTAGACACCAAAATGTTCAGATATATTTCCGGAGAGTTGGTTTCTTTCAAGGCGGACTTTGATTAAGCTCGTGCGCTTTCTCAAGGTTTTGGGTATTGGACCTGTGAGATGGTTGTTGTTAGCACTAAAGTTTTGGAGAGATCCACTTTGGCATAAGTTTTGAGGCAAAAACCCAATGAAGTGGTTTGTATCTAGCTGCAACTTAGTCAAGTTCATTAGATTTCCGATCTCTCGCGGAATGAGACCAGAAAGTTGGTTATCACGGAGGTATAAAAGTTCTAAGTCGCTCAACTTACCCAAGGAATTTGGAACAGTGCCAGTTAACTTATTTCTACTCAGTTCAAGATCCTTTATGGATTTCAAGTTTTCTAATTCTTCAGGAATGGTGCCCGAAAGTTGATTGTTATACATGTGTAAAACAGTTAGGTTGCTTAGAGCACCTAGTGATGTGGGAATCAAACTAGAAAGATTATTTGTATGAAGGCTTGAATAGATAAGAGACTTCAAATTTCCTATTTCTTGGGGAATAGAACCAGACAAATGATTTTTATACATATGCAACATGGTTAGCTTCTCTATGTTCCCAATAGTAGATGGGATGAGACCTGTAAGATTATTATTTGATATGTCAAATTTAAATAAATTGGAGAGGTTTCCAATTTCTGGAGGAATAGAACTAGAAAGGTGATTATGATGGAGGTACAAATAAGCCAAGTTGCTTAAATTACCTAAAGATGCAGGAATGGAAATTACCTAAAGATGCAGGAATGGTACACACAATGGAATTATTGTTGAGATTTAAGTAAGTCAGGTAGCTTAAATTACCTAATGAAGCTGGAATGCAACCATGGAAGCAAAGGGCATTCAAAAAAAGCTCGGTGAGAGATTTCAACTGACCTATTTCCCAAGGAATCGGGCCGTTTAATTGATTTTCAACTAGGTGTAGGACCTCAAGATTGGTCAAGAGGCCAATCTGTGGTGGGATTTCCCCCAATAAGTTATTGAAGGATAGATCAAGATATATATAAGTTTGGACAGTTTGCTTATTTCAACTGGGATTGTACCAAAGAGTTCATTCATGCTGAGATCGACAAATGTAAGGTTGGGGAGAGATGAGAATGAGAATGAAAATTCACGGAGCGTATCTTTCAAGCCTGAGTTAGTCAAGTTTAATCTAATAACACTTCCTGCTTGGTTGCATGAAATGCCGAACCAACTCAAGGGAATTTAACCAAAATCCCAACCTGTGAGAAACAAAACAAATAGAGAAACACATGCCAAAGAAAACAATCACACGCACAAGACAATATTTACGTGGTTCGGCAATTTGCCTACGTCCACGGAGTTGCAGGGATTTCACTATTATCAGGGAAAAATACACAGTACAACTTGCGGCTATAATATTTCTCTCTCACCCACAAGACAAGAAAATACTATTCTTTCTTTTTATGCGGCTGCTAGGTTATTAGGAATTATCTCTCACATCTACCCTTAATCTCAAACCTAATATATATATTTATATATATGTCAAAGTCGGCTATACTAGGAATTATATTCCTAGTTGAATTCGATCAACTTGGGCTTGTAGCAATTCAAGCCACACGAGCCCACTTCAACAAATCTCCACCTTGGCTTGAATTGATCAAGCTACACTAGCAAACTCTTCCATCGCCTCCACCTTAGCCCTTAAGGGCTCACAAGCTGCAAACATCAACCACAATCCTCCATAACACAATCCCTCATCGCTGTAACTCATCCTCCTGTCCTCAAGTTAGAAGACCAATTGAAGTCGCGCACACTTCAACTTCTCAATAGTGACACCCTTAGTCAACATGTCTGCCGGGTTCTTATATCCACAAATCTTCTCAAGTATTACTAGCTTATCTTCAACAAGATAACGGATAAAGTGGTATTTTGTCTGTATGTGTATCAACTTTGAATGAAAAGCCAAATTTTTGGCAAGAAAGATTGCACTGACACAATGTGTAGAATGCCTATTTCTCGCTTCTTACCCAATTCATCTAAGAAACCATGTAGCCAAATCATCTCCTTTCCAGCTTCATTGCTGCAACATACTCAGCTTTATGTAGTAGACAAAGTGACAATCTTTTGCAGATTTGAAGCCCATGATATAGCTGTACCACCCAGAGTAAAAACAAACCCAGTAGTACTCTTTCTACTATCAATATCACCCGCAAAATCAGCATCTACATAACCCTGCAGTTTCAAACTTGCACCTGTGAAGCAAAGACATGTATCTGATGAACCCTTTAGATATCTCAAAATCCACTTAATCGCCTCCCAATGCTGCTTTCCGGGCTTACTCATGAATCTGCTCACAACTCCCACTGCATGTGCAATGTCCGGCCTTGTACACGCCATAGCATACATCAAGCTGCCAATAGCCGAGGCATAGAGCACCTTGCTCATATGGTCTCTTTCTTCCTCTGTCTTCGGTGACTGTTCTTTGCTTAGTTTGAAATGACTACCCAAGGGTGTGCTCATTGGTTTAGTTTCATTCGTGTTGAACCTGCCGAGAACTTTCTTCACATACTCTGACCGTGAAAACTTCAATGTACCATTAGCCTTGTCTCTAATGATTCTCATACCAAGGATTAGCTTTGCAGCTCCCAAATCGTTCATTGCAAACTGTTTGGACAATTGCTTCTTCATATTATTAATTTCCTCAATGCTAGACCTTGCAATAAGCATATCATCCACATACAACAGTAATATGATGTAAGAATTGTTAGAAAACTTAACATAGCAACAAAGTGATCGCCTTCACATCTCTTGAACCCAATTCTATGCATAAAACTGTCAAATTTCTTGTACCACTGTCTTGGAGCTTGTTTTAGGTCATACAAGCTCTTTCTCGGTTTGCAGACTAGATTCTCTTGTCCCTGAACAATGAACCCTTCTAACTGAATCATGTAAAGGTCTTCCTCCAAGTCACCATGAAGGAATGCTGTCTTCACATCTAATTGCTCAAGATATAAGTTTTATGCAACCACCATTCCCAGTGCAGTCGATTGTTGAAATCTTCACAACTCAAGAAAATATCTCTGTGTAGTCAATGCCCTCCTTCTGTTGGAACTCTTTAATAACTAATTTGGCCTTGTAACGTTTGCTACCATCATGCTCATTCTTTATTTTGTATACCCACTTGTTGTGCAAAGCCTTCTTTCCTACTGGCAATTCGGTCGGTTCCTATGTCCGATTTCCCAACAAGGAATCCATCTTATCCTTCATGGGTAACTCCCACTTGCTTGAGTTCTCATCTTGCAAGGCTTCATCATAACACTCTGACTCACCACCATCAATCAACAGGAGATAATTTAGAGTGGGTGAATAATGTTGTGGAGGTCTAATGTTCCTGGAATATCTGCGGACTTCAGCTACAGGTGTACTCAGATCTACCTGTGAATTTACATTCTCCTTATCTTCTTCACCCCCTTTTTGGACAGTACCTTGAAATCAATTCATCTAAGTTGACAAACTCAGATTTCTTTTGATCTATCTTTGTAACATCCGACACTATAGTTGACCTGTCCTTGTACATAACCTGTTCATTAAATATCACATTTCTACTTCTGATGATTTTTCTGTTTTGTTCATCCCAAAACCTATAGCCAAATTTCTCATCACCATAGCCAATGAAAAACATATTTTAGACTTTGTATCAAGTTTACTACGAGCATCAGAATCAATATGAACATAAGAAATACAACCAAAAACTTTTAAATGTGAAAACTTTACCTCTTTACCACTCCAAACCTCCTCAGGAAGTCTGAACTCCATAGGAACCGATGGTCTTCGGTTTATCGGGTAAGCTGCAGTGCTAACAGTGTCAGCCCAAAAAGTTTTTGGTAGTCCAACATGCAACCTCATACTCCTAGCACGCTCATTGAGAGTTCTGTTCATGCGCTCAGCCACACCATTCTGCTGTGGTGTCCCAGGAATGGTTTTCTCCATCCTAATTCCCTGTGTAGCACAATACTCACTGAACCCTCCATCGATGTACTCTCCTCCATTATCCGACCTCAAACATTTTACTTTCATACCTATTTCCGTCTCAACCATGGCCTTCCACTTCTTAAAAGTTTCAAATACATCACATTTATTTTTTAGAAAATAAACCCATACCTTTCTGCTTGAGTCATCAATGAAAGTGATGTAGTATCTTGAACCTTCAAGGGATGCAACCGGAGAAGGCCCCCATAAATCAGTGTGTACTAACTCCGGTTTTTCAGCCTTCGATGTCCTGCTAGTTTTCAAGAAGCTCACTTTTTTCTGCTTTCCTAAGATGTAACTTTCACACATGTCAAAATCAATGGACTTCAATTCTGATAGTTTTCCTTTGGACAACAACATCTTCATCCCTTTCTCACTCATGTGACCAAGTCTGCGGTACCATAGGCTTGTATCAAGATTTGCATCAAGAATCGTAATTGTGTCTCTTGGACTTGAGGTCATGTATAGAGTACCGCTTTTCTTTTCACGAGCCAATACCCTAGCTCCCTTTGTAACCTTCCAAGTACCACCAACAAATAGTATTGCATGCTTTTCATCATCAAGTTGTCCAACAAAATCAAATTCCTCCTTAGGTCGAATATGTCGAACCTTCTCCAAGAACCAAACAGATCCATTGGGCAATAATATCCGGACGTCTCCCATACCTACAACATCCAAGGCAAACTATCACCAAATACACCTTACCAAAATCACCCAAACATAATTCTATATGATTTCTCGGTGTGGAGTGGTATGAAACGAAACTCCTGAATCTAAAACCCAATCATCAAGTGGATCAAGTCATCGTAAGAAGTAATGCATCCTGTACCTCTTCTCATTAGACATTAGCGTAATCATCTCCATTCTTCTTCTTAGGACTTTTGCATTGATTCCTAAAGTGACTTGTTTTCCCACAGTTCCAGCATTATACTTGTTGGCCTGATTTAGATTTGCTTCTGTTCTGATTAGAATTTTTGGATTTTGAATTGCCTCGGTTTGAATTTCTGTCATTACCTCTACCTCTTGTCTCAAGGTTTAGGCGAACCCAGATCCCGAGGTTTCGCCCGCATCTCTCTTCTCGCGAATCTCCTCGGCTAGAATTAAATCTCGTATGTCATTGTACTTGACTTTTTCTTTTCCTGTAGAATTGCTTACTGCCATCCTCATTGCCTCCCAACTGTTTGGCAAAGAAGCCAAGACGATCAGAGCACGAATCTTATCATCAAAATCAATTTCTACAAACGATAATTGATTTGTGATAGTATTAAATTCATTCAGATGTTGTGTTATCGATGCATTCTCTGCCATCTTCAAATTGAACAATTTCTTCATCAGATGCACCTTGTTGTTTGTGGACGGCTTTTCATACATACCGGACAAAGCCTTCATTAAATCTGCTGTGGTCTTCTCCTTTACAATATTGTGTGCAATGACCCTAGACAGAGTTAACCTAATAACTCACAATACCTGTCTGTCAAAAAGAGCCCATTCCTTAGCCTTCATAGCCTCGGGTTTTTCCCCTAGAAGCGGTAGATGCAATTTTCTCCCATAAAGGTAACCCTCGATTTGCATCCCCCAAAATCCAAAGTCTGTGCCATCGAACTTTTCTATTCCAGACGCCTTTCCTGCTTCCTCCGCCATTGCTCCCACTCAAACCTAACCCTAGGCTCGATACAGTTTTAAGGGAATTTAACCAAAATCCCAACCTGTGAGAAACAAAACAAATAGAGAAAACACACTCCAAAGAAAACAATCATACGCACAAGACAATATTTACGTGGTTCGGCAATTTGCTTACGTCCATGGAGTTGCGGAGATTTCACTATTATCGTGGAAAAATATAGAGTACAACTTGCGGCTATAATATTTCTCTCTCACCCACAAGATAAGAAAACACTATTCTTTCTTTTTATGCGGCTGCTAGGTTATTAGGAATTATCTCTCACAACTACCCTTAATCTCAAACCTAATATATATATATATATATATATGTCAAAGTCGGCTGTACTAGGAATTATATTCCAAGTTAAATTCGGTCAACTTGGGCTTGTAGCAATTCAAGCCACACGAGCCCACTTCAACACCAACTGCATGGGATGGAGGTTTTATTTTGATTACTCGAAGAATTGGTAGCATTATTTGGATAGAGTACATGAAGGCAAGTGTGACTGGGTTTCATTTTGAAGACTGGCTTTCCAATTGAGAAGGGCATTTGCCTCTGCCTCTTCATTCACAGAAAGAGAAGCAACATCCAATGAGGAATGTAACACAGCCAAGGCGGCCGTAAGAAGGGCTGAAAATACAAGTTGAAAACATATTCAAAACTCTATCTTAATATGTCTCAGCTGTTTTTTGCACACTATATACAGGTCTAGGATTTGAACGTCTCCTGCAATCAACTTTCGTCGTCAATGGGTAATAGAAATAACTACGTGTACGTAGTTATTTATTTATCTTCTCTCACGTTACAGACAAATGTAGAATCGACCCAATATATTATTTATTTTTGACTATTGTTCACGGAACTTTCACACGAACTTAATGCATTTTAACTTTTTTGCATGCATCGTCAAGCAAGCGTGACTTTGGCTCTCTGAATATCACGCCTCTATCTCTACATGGGGTGTACTGGTGCACAACAATTTCTCAACAAATATATATATATATATATATATATTGATTTCAATAATTAATTGTAAAAATTCTTCTACAAATATATATCTTGACTGAAAACTATATATAAATTTATACACACATCATATTAGAAAACATTAGAGAAAAAATTGAAGAAAGATAATGAAGTGAGTGAAAGAATGACACGACTTCAATTATTTCTTCTCAAAGCAAAAAAGCAAATACTGATCAAAAGTGATTCACTTATGCTAAGTATGTTAAATTTGAACAGATTAATAAGTATATTTCCAAATGAGTTTCTACAGTTAGTTGCATCACAAATAATTAGCTAAATTAAGCCTACAATGATTTAAAGCATTAAAAAATGTTTTTTTTTTTTAGAGAACACAGTGGGATCAAATTTTATCCATCCTCAACATCAACTTATCCTCTGGAGTATTGACCTGTTAAACATGTGTATTTTTTTTTTTTTAATCTTTTTTAGTTTTATGGATGCACTTTATTTCAAACCACTTATTCATAACAGATATTTACCCTTTTATTGATACAGTTCTCAACATATGGGTATTTTAAACCACTCACATTATTAAATAAATAAAAAAATCTCAGCACATTTAATTATAATTAGGATAATTTTGTTTTCAAAAAGAAAACAGGAAAATTCAAAGGATCCTATTTTCGTGTAAAACACGCTATGTTGCATTCTAAGTCTTCTTATGGAGCCAAACTTGCATATAGGGCCGTTTAAATAATTTTTTTAAAAAAATCTCAGCATTATTAAATAAATAAATAAATCTTAGCACATTTAATTATAATTGGGATAATTTTGTTTTCAAAAAAGAAAAAAAGAAAATTCTAAGGATCCTATTTTCTTGTAAAACACGTTAAGTTAAGTCGCATGCTAAGTCTTCTTTATGGGGCCAAACTTGCAGACAGGGCCGTTTAAACTTGCATGGTTTACTTGACTTGGAGATTAGACCCTAAATTTAGGGGCCCTCTTTTCGTGAGAACTAACTTAAGTTTCCTAATGTAGACGAAGTTACAGATAAAGCTATTGAAAATTTCTGCAAACAATTTGTGGAAAAGATATTAAGAGCATTAGCATTGGAAAATGCTAATTTTACTCTATTTTACCATTCTAAAAAGTTACTTTATCATTATATCATACCATTTTACAATATCTCCACATCCCAAAACTCTATTTTTATTAAAATATTATTTTTTAATCTTTCTTTATTATTTCTTTTAACTGTCACTTTTTTTCGGCTTACCTATGATTTCAACGGTCACATTTTACTGGGGTTTTCATTTTTTCAACAGTCATGCATTTTTCCAACAGTGATTTTGGGAAAAAAAGTGAACCTTACCTAGCAAACTTTGCAGATATATTTCTAGTAATACACTAATACCTAGCAAACAAAATATATTTCGGTATTCATTAGATGAAAACAACTCCTCCATTCAACTGAGTTGAACTCACAATTTACTCTGTTTCAGCAGGGAGTATAACATTTCTTTGAAGAAACCAGTTATTTCAAATCAAAATATGGTCAAGCTTATTGAGATTCACAATTCTAAAATTAAAACAAATTAATGTCATCAACTTAGTTATCACTTGGTATATGTCACATAATTCTAAGTTTTTAGTTCAAACAAAGAGCTAGCTGGCTATCACAAGAACAAAAACCAATTCCACTAAGGCCAAGGTAAGGTTCTCACTGGACAACTCTTTCAAAATAACCCCATTTTCAACGCTGAAAAATAAGTTATATATCAAACGGGCACATATATATAAAGTTATAGTACACATACTAAATGCTATTTAGAATCAAATATGTCAATAAACATTCAAACATCACAACTGAATAATGACAATAAAAAAACCCCTCTTCTCTTTCACTTGAAAATTGTGCTAAAAAACAGACTGCCAACAATCAAAGTTGAGGGTGAAGGTTCTGGGATAACAGTGCAACATAAGACAAATATTTCTACCAAACTAATGAGATTAGAAAAGCAATAACGTTGAAGTATGCCATGTTTAAGAGTCGGCAATAGTTACTTCCACCTCGACACCAAGCTCAATCGTAATGGAGGTAATCTGCTTAACAACATCTGGGGAGCTAAACAGGTCAATAACACGCTTGTAGATACGAAGTTCAAATCTATCCCAAGTGTTGGTACCTACAAACCAGAAACGAAAAGAATTAATAATATTCATACAAGGAAATGAACAACACAAAAACATCTTTCATAATAGATACATTTCTAATAACACCTAGCAAACAAGATTCCATCTGCTATTCAGATTTATTATGCATGTGCACAACATATCAAGCCTACAGTCATTACATTGTTCATTTAATTCATTCAGGCAACAATGAAACAAGGTATAGCATGATCAAAACGCAACAACTCCAAACAAGGTATAGAAGATTCGTACATATATCAAATTACAATAAAACACCACATGCATAACTCACACACTTACTATGTTCCTACAACTCCCCTTGTAAATGCCATAAATGCTCAATGAGGTCTGTTTGGAGTTGAAAATGATTTTTATGGTCTCGAATACATTGATGGGTTTCAATGAACTCCGTAAATGTATTTGTGTGCTCCTTTGTCAGTTGTATAGTAGGATTATTATCAATTTGCTCATAATCTAATTCCACCGCTTCATTTACATCTCGCTCATCCTCAACGATCATGTTATGAAGAATTATACAAGCTTTCATGATGTCTTGAAGCACTTCACTATGGAAAAATCTTGCAGGTCCACGCACAATTGCATATCTTGCTTAAAGCACTCCAAATGCACGCTCTACATCCTTTTTATAAGCCTCTTGGGCTTTTGCAAATAATTGATTTTTTTGTCCTCGTGGAGATGGAATTGTTTTAACAAATGTTGACCACTTTGGATATATGCCATTGGCAAGGTAGTATCCCATTGTATACTTATAACCATTGATTGAGTAATTAACTGCAGGAGCACGTCCTTGTTCGAGCTCAAAAAATATAGGAGACCGCTCTAATACATTAATGTCATTATTTGACCCAGGTAACCCAAAAAATGCATATCATATCCAAAGATCATATGATGCCACTGCTTCCAAAACAATGGTTAGCTCACGAATGTGACCAGAGTCTCGACCTTTCCATGCAACCGGACAATTTTTCCATTTCCAATGCATGCAATCAATGCTCCCTAACATCCCTAGAAATCCACGTCTTTCCCCAATGGCTAAAAGTCTAGCAATGTCTTCGTTGTTTGGGGACTTCAAGTATTCCTTGGAGAAAATATCAACCACCGCTTTAACAAATTTTTTCAGACTTTTCATTGCAAAGGATTCTCCAATCCGCACATACTCATCCATAAAATCAGCTATAACTCTATACGCAAGCATCCTAAGTGCAATTGTTATCTTTTGAAGAGAAGATAAACCCCATTTTTGGGCATTATCTCTTTTTTGGATAAAATAAGATTCATAAGTTTCTACCTTAGATTGAATACGGAGAAAAAGAGACCGACTCATCCGAAATCTCCTCCGAAATAAATTAGGAGGATATACTGGTGTGTCGGCAAAGTAGTCGAGATAAAGTCTTTTATGGCCTGCCAAATGATCACATTTGATATACCGATGACGTTTACGACGTAATGTTGAACCCTTAAGAACTCGCCTCATTATCTCATCCTCATCTAAGTCGTCAAAAAGCAACTATTTAAAATGAGAGCAACCCATAGAGACAACCTTGAAGACAACAATGTTAGAAAATTATCACTATTATTGAATAGGAAAATAATTAATAAGGGTTTAGAGAACATAAATAGCAGTAAACAGCCACATAAACAGCTACCAGAAAAATTTAACACACTTAAATGGCTTAAAACATACTTAAAACAGCCCTATAACAGATTTTGACAAATTCTGCCACTGAAACAGACATAAAACAGCCACATAAACATCAGTGACCAGCCACATAGACAGCTACCAGTGTTCAGATAAGCCTAGTAACACTCATAAGGTATGGCACTGCTTCAATCAAATGACTGATAAGAACAAAGAGTTTGTTTGTTTGTGTGCTTCTTGCTCCGTTAGAAGTGACTCTTGATTCCTCATTTTGAATCACAAATATTAACTACAAAGCGCATAATAAGCCTTTATTGGCAAGTTTAGTTGCAAACGGAACCATCATGACTTGTAGATTCAACAGAAATCTACCCCACATAAAAGAAGCACACGGAACCATCATGACTTGTAGATTCAACAGAAATCTACCAAACAATATTTAATTATACATTTAATATAGGAACCAAAAAGTAAAAATTAGGTAGCACTAATTTTTGTCTAAAAGGTAAAAATATGAGAGTGGTCGCAAACCAACAACATAAATAAAGATTAAGATTTAGAAGAAAAGATTATGAATTTCAAGGTAAGATTTTAAAGTATAAATATAAACAATATATATATATATATATATATATATATACATATCCTTTTAGAAAGATAAGACACTGAAAAAAAACTTCAATTTCTACAAATAATTAAAGCCCTGTTGATGAAATTGGAAATGAGTGTAGAATTGGCAAAGCTACAAGGAAGGTCTCAACTTTCGGACATGTTGAAGCATATAGTGAGGATTCTTTCTGGAAAATTAAATTGCTTTACATGATCCTTGGCTGTGTAAATTCTAAATTAATAGAGTAAAGCTGAAAATGACTAACATTCAAAAGAAAATCAGGTAGATTATAATCCAAAAGATAACATTTATGAACTAAATGTTTGATAGAATGTCAACTATTTTACTCTCGCTTTCAAATGTTTGCACCATTCAAAGTAAAAGTGATCAAACAATGAACAAATGAGTTACTTAAAAATCCAATTTTATTCTCATTTTACGTGATCCTCTAATTGAGAAACTTAATCTTTTCTTCTTCTTCATTTATATATATATTTTTTTTTGTTAGGGAGAAACTTAATCTTGGTTGTAATGTTTTTGTAGGACACAGAGAACTACACAATTCATCATTAAAAGATAAGTCAAGGGTGAACTACTTGCACGGACATATTGGGGCTTTGTTTAATGCACTGAGGTATGCCCATTTTCTATTGGACTGAAAACTGCCACACAAACAGCCACATAGAAGTATAAAACTGAAAACAAACTTAAAGTTGGAACAACCAATTGGTAGAAGATATGATATCAAACATAGAAAATACATAAGTTTTTCATACATAAGTTGGAACAATACATCACCTACATGTTCCAAATCTACGCTAAAATAAGCCACTACCAAAAATAAGGTCGAAACAAAATGGCATCTACATATTCCGAACCCCAACCCTAAAATATTTTACTACCAAAATAAGGTTACGACAAGACATCTACATGTTGCTTGGGTCAAACCCAACTTGTCTTGCAAGGATTTGATCCTTGAGATTTTCAAAATAAAGTCTTTCTTTGTCATTCATGCCACTTGTATCCATGGTCATTATTCTTCCCTCCCCCCTCATAGTTTCAAGACGAATCCTTTCCGCATCCACTCGAATCTTATCCGTTTTGATGCAAAGAGCCTCTTTGTCTTGTTCATGTGATGCCTGAATATATTGCAATTTTTTCGCCAAATAACCATCAAAACCCTTATCACCATCTTTCCTCTTTCGCTTAGCCTTTTCGGCTTTTCTACCAATTGGTCTCTCTAGTACCACTGTGTCATCATCATTACTATCAACTTGATCAATTGAACTTGGAGCTTGAGGGAGCCTTTTTGATCTTTCCTTAGGCATACTCCACTTTGGTTGGTTCTTCAACACAACCCAACAATGTTCATAAGTAAAAGCTATGTTTTTGCTGGTTGTTGGATTTGGTGTAGCTTTATATAGATCCTTTGCATCTTTCAACTAAAGTTTTGTTTTAAAAATAAAATAGTTAAAGTTTTGAAACTATAAAGGAAATTAATATTATGACACCATTGCAATATAATTTATACCTTGTCCTTGTTAGTCCCACTGCTTCTATTTTAGGCTTCAACTTTAGCCATGAACCTAGCAAACCTACTTGTCTCCCTATTAATATTTCCCCATCAACTTGATAGAGAGGTAGAAGAATGTGTGGTTCCGTAAGTATCGTTCGCGCAAAAGTATTCCCAAATTTTCATCCAAAAATTTTCACCCTTTTGATCAATACCATGCACAACATCCATGCTAATGTTAAGCCATGCAGAGATGAAGAGGAGGTCCTCATCTACATTGAAGTTGCCACCACGTTTAGAGGTGACAATTTCAACTTCCGGTAAAGACTGGATGGGCATTGAAGGATTTTGAGACCCACTTAAAAATGGTTCCACAAAATCGGAATCCGCTTGTAAGAAATTACCATATTGTTCATAGTCTTCTTGCCTAACCATTCCTTTTAAATAGGGAACTTAAAACAATTAGTGTATGAAGTCTATTAGTGTATGAAGTCAATTCTTATTTGTATCTTTACAATCAGTATAAGCTAATAATAATATTTTGGTGGCAACTTCTCACATATAGCAACATCCTACAATTGGGGTTGACAACTCCTAATTAAAACAATATATGTTGACAACTCCTAATCAAAACAATATATGTTGACAACTCCTAATCAACATATTTCGACTATACTACAAAGAATATTTTGTTATAGAAATACTAGCCCTGTACACACGACCAATTATTAATAGAATACACCAACACCGATTATCTAATAAAATTGGGATTTTGGTAGAAAGGAGGAGTTGTTGAATGATTTGTGAGGAAAAAAAAATCTTATCAAAGAACGGTTTTACTGAGGGGTACAGAAACAAAGAGAAAAGAGAGAAGGGAGAGAAATAGATAGAGAGAGATACTTATTGGTAATTGAAGATGAACCTAGCAAACTTTCTCAAGATGTTAATCCTGTGCCTAAGAGCAAAAACCCCTCGTGATGAAGCTGAATCTCACCTCTGCAAACATCAACAACAATTCTTTGATCAAAACCCAAACACAAACACAAGCTGAATCCCTCTTTTTCTTGCAGAGAGAGAAAAGAAACACAAACACAAAAACTCTAATACATTAATCAAAACCCACCTTACAGTCAGCACCAACACCGACGGATCAAAACCCACCTTATAGTCAAAACACTCCAATACATTGATTAAAACTCTAATACGGGTGAATGGGTGAGGGTGAATCGGTGAATGGGTGAGGTGAGGGTGGTGAATCGGTGAATGGGTGAGGTGAAGGTGAATCGGTGGATGGGTGAGGGTGAAGCTTCAACGATGGAGATGGCTAAGGGTGAATGGGTGAAGTGAGGGTGAATCGGTGAATGGGTGAGGTGAGGGTGAAGCTTCAGCGATGGAGATGGCTGAGGGTGAATGGGTGAGGGTGATTCGGTTGAGATGGCGATGGCGATGAAGAAATTTCGGAGATGAGAGCGCAGATGGCGATGACATGAGAACTACAGTTGAGAAATTTCGGAGATGACAGAGAACTACAAAATTTCAGAGATGGCGATGCTAGTATTTCGGAGATGGCGATGAAGAAATTTCGGCGATGAAGAAATTTTGGAGATGAGAGAGCAGATGGAGAAACAGAGAAGGAATAGAGAGAGAAGAGCTTGCACAGAATGTGTAATATGTTGATGAGAGAGAAGTTTTGAGAGGAAAACGTTAGTAAAATATTATTATTTTTTTTACAATACTGTGAACAATACAATTCTATGTTTAGAATTGTACTATAGCAATATTGCAAAAGAATTTGCAATCTTGCTGTTTACAATTCCCTGATGCAAGAGTTTTTAGGGGTTAAAATGCTAAATTTGCCTTAGATTTGGCATTAGCATTCTCCAATGCTAATGCTCTAACAGATTACATAACGCGTATTGGATGTTAGATGTTGCTGTCCTTTGTCACCAAAAAATGCACAATTTATAAATTTTAGTAAACGCATCCAAATGAGTTTCTACAGTTAATAATATCACAAATAATTAGCTAAATTGAGCCTACAATGATTTAAAGCATTAAAAATATATATATTTTTTTTCAAAAGAACACAGTTGGATCAAATTTTATCCATCCTCAACATCAACTTATCCCCTAGTATGATAAAGCATTTCTGCATAGATTCTTAACATATGGGTATTTTAAACCACTCATATTATTAAATAAATAAATAAAAATCTAAGCACATTTAAATATAATTAGGATAATTGTATTTTCAAAAAAAAAAATTCTAAGAATCCTATTTTCGTGTAAAACAGTACGCTAAGTCCCGCGCTAAGTCTTCTTATGGAGCCAAACTTGCATACAGGGCCGTTTGCATGGTTTACTTGACTTGGAGACCATACCCTAAACTCAGGGCCCTCTTTTCATGAGAACTACCTTAAGGTTCCTAATGGAGACAAAGTTACAGATAAAGCTGTTGAAAATTTCTGCAAACAATTTGTGGAAAAGATATTATAGCAGATTACATAATGCTAATTGGATATTAGATATTGCTGTCCGCTGTCAATGTTATTTAGACCCAAAAAAATGCACAATTTATAAATTTTAGTAAACGCATTAAATCATGTTTTGTAACCATAAACGTAATTTTTGCCCAAAATATGATAATCAAACAGGCACTAAAGTCTCCCAATTGAGAAAAACTTATAGAGGATGATTTTGAAAATGTCTTCAAATACTTTGTGGAAAAGGATGAGGATGTCGTACCAGAATAGTGTGTGTTGAATATCCGGAGGTTGTGTTGGAATTCATACATAATGGAATATGCAGTTTCGGGATTTTTCAGGAAAAAAAAAAAAAAAAAAACCGAGTGTTGACATTGGTTTACTTGACTTAAGACAGTGCTGTCCTTCGTAGAGTATAAATATATATCACAGAAGTAGTGAAGTGTTAATTCGGCTCTCTTACAGCCATTAAGCCATAAATGGATTCCAAGACTTCCTTTAGGCTTATCATAATCTCGATGCTTTTCTTTCTGTTTCTCTCATCTACAATGGTGATTGCTGACCCAAACAATGTTGTCCCACCAGCCAGTGAGTCGTTTAATTAATCTAAGTGTGTTCTCGCGTGCATGGTTTAAAAGTTTGTTGTGAACTAGTTTTATATTTATCCAATTTCTTGTTTTGCTTGCAGAAAAGAAGAGTTCCTTGCCACGAACAATTGTTGTCCAAAGGAAAATTAATGTGCAACCCCCGGACGAGCTGTCACATATTGACGGTCTCATTATGCCTTAACATTGCTAAGATTGTCGTGTAATTCTTTAATACCTATGGGATGTGATACTCAATTCTCTCACATGAAATTGATTCATGATGAGATTTATTATTTATATGAAATAACAGTATGCGGGATTATTGTATCCCGGATATACTAAATAATTTTCAAAGATTGTGGTTATAATTACAAAATAGTTATGTAATAATTAGACTAAAGTATACATTTAGTCCTAAAGTTTGGGTTGTTTTCATTTTAATTCTTTACATTTTAAAATTTTAATTTTGGCCCTTTATGTTTGATTCCATTTTTCTATTGCCTATTTTCATTAACTATCCGACAACACTGGATAAAATATGGGTGACATGTTTTAATGAATGACACTTGTTTAGCACTTAACGGTTAAATCTATATATTACTAAAAGTTAAAGCGTAGCATTTAATGTTGTTACACTCACATTGAGCCACATCAGCAACTATGTCATTTCTATCATCTTTTCTAAAATTTTCCTACAATTTTAAAATAGTTTTTATCAATTTTAAAATACAGATAAATATAAAATATTTTATAGCACTATCTCCACCATAAAGCCCACTTCTTATACATTTAATTACACCATAAAGCCCAAACCCAAAGCCTTTTCAACTAATACCTTTTAAAACCCTCTGTTTTCACGGATTCAACTTTTTGTTTTCCTACACGGTTTCAATTTCCTCTCCCCACGTTTTAGTTCTTTCCCCTTCCCCACTTTGTTCTACGGTTTCACATTTAATTCACGCCAGCCTCTCTCCCTTCTAATAATGGCCTCTCTGTCTTCCTTCCTTCCTGTCTTCCTCTCCTCACACTACTGTATAAATACTGACAGTGGCGGGATGATTCGGTTGAGGTATCTCTAAATCCCAGTTTCTTTTGTGGTCCATTCTTTTGTTTGATTTTTTTCTCTTTTTAGTGCCTTTATCGTGATGTGGTGTGGATGATTGTTTACTACCTCTTTCATAGGGTGTTGAATTTTTGATTGCTGGGTTTTTTAATTGGAGTTTTACCTCTTTAGGTCTGTTCATTTTGAGTTTTTTTATTGCTGTTTTTTTTTTTTTTTTTTTTTTTTTAATTCGATTCGATTCCAATGACTTAGTATGACTTTGATTTCTTAGTCTAGTGCTGTGGTGTTTGCTTCCGCTTTTTTCCAACAATTGGTATCGATGCCTACTTCAATATCATGATTGTATAATATGTTGATTGGGTTTTAGAATCAAAGCAAATTGTTTTCCTGGTGTTTCAATTTTTTGCAATAATTTTTCTACATAATTGTGTTTATCATGGTCTTTGGTTTAGACATGGTTTGATATTCATGGTTTTGATTTTAAGTCATTGTGCAAGCGTTTTTATTTTGTACTAAGATTGTGTTTTTTTAATCGAGATTTATAAGGCTGCTATGGTGTGGCTGATTGTTTACCGCCTCTTTGTTAGGGGGTTGAATTTTTGATTGCTGGGTTTTTTAATTGGAGCTCTACCTCTTTTAGGTCTATTCATTTTGAGTTTTTTGAGAATTGCTGGGTTTTTAATTCTATGTGATTCCAACGACTTAGTGTGACTTTGATTTCTTAGTATAGTGTTGTGGTGTTTGCTTCCACTCTTTTCCAACAATTGGTATCATAGCCTACTAATTTGGTCTGTTTTAGAATCAAAGCAAATTGTTTTCTTGGTGTTTCAATTTTCTGCATAATTGTGTTTATCATGGTCTTTGGTTTAGACATGGTTTGACATTCATGGTTTCAATTTTAAGTCATTGTGCAAGTGTTTTTATTTTGAGCTAAGATTATTTTTTTAATCGAGATATATAAGGCTTAAATCTCTCTCCCCACCTAAGATGTATCAAGATGGGATTATAATGACATGCCATCTTTTATTCATCCTAGAAATATGGGTAGGTCTGATTTACTAACCATTATTATAGTAAAAAATTTGGGTGGGTCTATAAAATATGTCATTGCAAGTTTCAACTTCCCATTAAATATGTAATTAACTTAAAATATGTCCAGGAAGTTGATGCATCCTATTAAAATACGTCTTTCAAGAAGAGCAAAACATTATAGTAAACATTTTATGCATCCTATTAATCTAAGTGGTTCTTACTTGCAAGTTTCAACTTCCCATTAAATATGTAATTAACTTAAAATATGTCCGGGAAGTTGATGCATCCTATTAAAATACGTCTTTCAAGAAGAGCAAAACATTATAGTAAACATTTTATGCATCCTATTAATCTAAGTGGTTCTTACTTGCAAGTTTCAACTTCCCATTAAATATGTAATTAACTTGAAAGACGTATTGTAAAATGTTTTGCTCCTTTAGTTAATTAGTTAATTACATACTTCAAAAAATTAGTTCTTTAGTTCAAATTAGTTATAAAAAAATAAGAAAATAAAAAAGCAGAGCAAATTAGTTCTTTAGTTCAAACATTTTATAAATTACGTCTTTAGTTCTTTTTTGAGCAATACATCTTTCACATATTTTCAATGCGTCTTTCCCATTTAATGTTTGAAGTTGAAAGTATGTAATTAACTAATGAAAAATATTTTTAATTAATTTTATTGATCTTTTTCATGTGAGAATGATATATTTTTAATGGCAATTTTTTAATGAAATTGAGGGAAGACCTAAATTGCGGGCAATTTTTTATTGGCGATATCTCAATAGGGAATATGTAAATTTTGATTTTGACAAGATTTAGAGTACTATTGCACGCTGTTCAATCAGAGGCATTTGTAAAAATGTTCATGCCCAAGCCAGTGATAATTGAATGATTACTCTTTATGTACTCATATCATAAAGGAATCTATGGAAAACTCTAATAAGATAATCTGCATTTACTCAAGAACTTTTCCACTATTAGATTTGGTCACATGTATTTGGAAGTCCACTAAAAATATGCTAAATGATTTAAATTCTTATATCATTTTTATTCATTCTTGCATTACTTTTTTTTTCTTATTTATTTATTGGTGATTCACAAGTGTCATAGATAGATTCACAGCTATTACCACTTTGGAGGCAGAAGTAGCAATATTTTGGATAAAAAAACATATATATGAGCGATCCGGGCTTGATACAATTGCACATACTCAAAACATATTACTTCTCATTTTCTGCAATGTATTGTTTAATGAGTTGCTTTGCTAGGAAATTCCATTGTCAACTGAATAGTTTATGTAACCAAAGGAATTATCCAAAAGAAATAGAACATTGTTGAATGAGTTGCTTTGCTTTGGAAATTCCATTGTAAATAAAGTTGGAGTTGTTTCTTCAAGTATGTCCAACTCACTTATAAATAAAATAAAAAGGTTATGCTAACATATTTTTATATTATCTTTCGATATGCTAAAATAATTTTTATGTTATCTTTGGGTTGTGTAGGATGTTCAATTTTTCTACCAATTTATCATAGATTATCTATTAAATTGCAAGTTCAAAAGCTGGAATATTTCTTTAGGTATCACTAAATATCGGTTGTAAATAAAATGAAATGTTTTACTAAAATAGTTCTCATATTATTTTTGGTGGTGTAAGTTGTTCATATTATCCACCACTTATTTGAAATGATTTTTAGGTGGGTGTAATCAAATGGCTTTCTATAATTAAGACAAAACATTTAATGAAGAGATACCGCTACTTCTAGAATTGTTTCAAAGACACAAATCAGAGCTTAAATCTCTATGAGATTGAATATATGTCATTGATCATTGAAATGGGCAGCTTAGGAGAGTATAAAAGTTGAGGGGGATAAAATAGTGCAAAAAATAGGGGTCCTCAAGTTGTCTTTCTTGGGTTCATAAATTTCGAACGGTAGAAGGAAAAAAAAAAAAAAACAAAAGAAAAAGGATGGCATATAGAGCATGTAGGTGAGAATTCGGGCGAGTGCTAAAATAGGCGGTGGAAGCTTTTAACACAAAGTGAAAGAGTAAAAATAGAGGGAGATTAAAACCAAAAACAGAGAGAAATTAAAAAAAAAAAAAAAACGATGTTGGTCTAAAAATGAGGTTGGTTTAAGTATTTGGGTTGGGTCTTATCTTGTGATAGTTTCATTTATAATGGAACTACATAAGGCAGAATCTTCAAATAGTCTTAGAAAAATGCTCTTCATGTTTCTTGTATGAACTTACTTAACAACCAAGAAGACACTAAATAAATGACAGCAAAATCAATGCACCCCAAAACATAAAATATAAGATCTTCTTGATTGTGTGTATTTGCACGCGAGTGTTTGTGTTCATTCATTAAAAAAAAAAGTTCTTGGTGTTCAATGATATGGACACCTATCATTATTTTAATTACTATTTTACCCACCCATTGCTCACAAGTTACCCGTTAATTTGCATGTTTTAAAGTTGGATTGCTTATTCAAGAATGTCTAACTCTCAATTATAAATAAAATGAAAAAGGCTATACTAAAATATATTTTATATTATCTTTTGGTTGTGTAGGTTGTTCATATTTTCTACCATTGATTATGAATTATCCATTAAATTGCAAGTTCAAAAGCTGGATTGTTTCTTCAAGTATGTCCAATGAATAAAATTTCCACATTCTATTCCAAATACTAATCTCTAATAATACACAATTAATTCCATCACCAAAAACTCCAATCACCATGAATCCTGCAATATATTGCTCATACATATATAATGCAGCTTGAGTAGTAATGCATAGAAAAATATTAATAATTAATAATATATAATAATAACACTATCAAAAACAAATTTATCACGCGCAATGCGCGAGTCTGCGACTAGTTACTAATAAAAATGGACTTATATGGATGATGTGTCTAAATGGATGATGGTAATTAAGTAACACTTGACGGTCAAATTACAAACAAAAATTAATTTATGTAGGTGACAAGTATTAATGAATGACATTGATTTCAAACCCACATTTGCGTTTCAGAATTTTGCTTCCTTCTCATTTGAGTTTTTGTACTTGTAAAATTCTCTTAACAAATGCATTTCTAATAGTTTAAGAATGAGCTAGGGGCCAAAATGGGCAAATCTCCTTTTCGTGCAAAAAAAAAATCAACATTTTTGCCCCCTTTCCCAAACTAATTAAGGAAATGCTTATATTTTGATACTTGATTTTTGGACAATTGAGTTATAACAAACTGAAAATTAAAAAAATAAATAAAAATTTCTGGAACTCGAGCTCCATGAACTTGAGTTCTATGCAATTTTTTAAAACCCTATAGTGGCGTTTTAAAACCCTATAGTTGCGTTTTAAAGCCCTATAGTAGCGTTTTAAAACATGCAAGTTTTTTCTTAAGTCCGATCGCTCCATAGAGAGCCCTATAATGGCATTTTAAATACCTATAGTGGTGTTTTTTATGGAACTCGAGCTCCATGAACTCGAGTTCCATGCAATTTTTTTAAATTTACCTAGAACTATGTTTCATGGAGGCCTATAGTGGCATTTTTAATGGAACTCGAACTCATGAACTTGAGTTCCATGCAATTTTTTTATTTTTTTTTTTAATTTGATTGCCCCATACTCGATTTTGAGAAAATTAAGTTACAAAAGAGGGGCATTTCCCTAATTAGTTTGGGAAAAGGGTAGAACGCTGATTTTTTTTTCGCGAAAAGGGCATTTGCCCATTTTGGCCATGAGCAGGGTCTAATTTATTTAATAGCTTTGAGGTGTATTTGTTTTGACTATGTGTCTAGCAACTCGCTTGATCATTTTAGTTTAATATGTTGTTATTTACTTAGTTTTGAAAGCTTAAATAGTGTAAAACTTTATAGCTAGTCTAGACTCCCAATTTTAAATTATGACTTAATTGTTTTTACTCTAACTTATTTAAGTGCAGAATAAGAGTGAATGATACGCAATAACCGGAACTACTCTCTAAGCCATAACCACAAGCAAGCAATAGTAAATATAAAGCTTAAAGAAAAAGGAAAGAGAGATGCAAACAAAAGAAAACACCGAGACGTGTTATCGAAGAGGAAATCAAGTACTCGAAAAAAACCTCTCTATAACTCTCCAAGCCGAAATCAATCCATTAGTGAATAAAGTTGGAGTACACGAATATCAAATTTTGATAGGTCACATGTTGAGACCTGATGTGTCTATCTATTTTTCTTCAATAACTGACATGGCACCTTTATTTTAATATTTTTATTAGTGGATTAATGACTTGGTATAATTTGAACCACTTATTTCAAAATGAAAGGTCAAGATTAAAATAACTTTATGTAGTAGAGAATGCTAAGAACTTTAGAGGATTTTGATTTTGTCTTTTGATAGTTGTTTTAACTTTTAAATGGTTCACGATGAGAATTAAAATTTAGACCGTTTTGCTTAAATGGTATTTAAAGTTTAAAATTTATTTCATAATAGATACATGTATTACTAGGAGGGTTTGTGAAGAGTGCTAATTCTAAGTTGCGGGATGGAGACAGTTTCTTGAAACAATCGGTGAAGAAAGGACTAATTCTCCAGTTTTTAGACTAATCGCAACCCTCGATTCTTTGTCTATAGAAGGACAGGTTCAAATTTCTGTAGCCATTGCTGCCTTGTTACAAGATTACAAGTCTGTTTTTGCCACTCCTAAGGGGCTACCTCCCTTAAGAGATCATGAACACCATATCAACTTGAAGGATGGAGCTCAAGCTGTATCTCGTAGACCTTACAGGTACCCTTACTATCAAAAAAATGAAATTGAGAAAATTGTTAAAGAGTTGTTGTCTGTTGGGTTTATTATAAACAAAAGTGACCCATTTGCTTCACCTGTTCTTCTACTTAGGAAGGCTGATGGCTCTTGGAGGATGTGTATTGATTACGGGGCCTTGAATCAAGAGACCATTAATGATAAGTATCCCATACCTGTCATTGATGAATTGTTAGATGAATTGTTTGGAGCTACTATTTTCTCTAAGTTGGATTTAAGATCCGGGTATCACTTGATTAGAATGAAGGAGGAAGACATCCCAAAAACTGCTTTTAGGACTCATGAGGGTCATTATGAGTTCTTGGTAATGCCATTTGGTTTAATCAATGCACCCTTAACTTTTCAGTCACTCATGAATTCAATTTTTAAACCTTATTTAAGAGACTTCGTCTTGGTGTTCTTTGATGACATTCTTGTGTATAGTAAGAATTTGGCTAATCATGTTGGTCATCTTAAATTGGTGTTAGAAACATTGGTTAATCATCAATTGTATGCCAAACAATCAAAGTGTGTGTTTGCTTGTAAGGAAGTGGAGTATTTAGGGCATCTAATTTCTTGTGAAGGGGTGAAAACAGATCCAAGGAAGATCACGCTGCTATGCAAGAAAGGGCCCATTCCTAAGGATGTGAAAGCTTTAAGGGGGTTTTTGGGCATAATTGGCTACTACAGGGAAGTTTGTTAAGGGATATGGCTTGTTTGCAACTCCTTTAATCGCCTTGTTAAGGAAAGACTCCTTTATTTAGACCTCTGAAGCTTCACATGCTTTCCAATTACTCAAGGATGGTATTCCAAATTCCCCTGTGCTAGCCCTACTTGATTTGACCAAGTCATTTGTTATGGAGTGTGATGCATCCGGGATTGGGTATTGGAGCTGTTTTAATGCGGAACCAAAGGCCAATTGCCTTCCACAACCAAGCTTTGAAGGGAAAAGCACTTGCCCTTTCCACTTATGAAAAGGAATTGTTGGCCTTAGTGGTGGCGGTGAAGAAGTGGAGACCTTATCTTCTTGGCGATCCTTTGTAATCAAAACAGACCCATCAAAGTCTGAAATATTTGCTGGAACAAAAGATTGGTACTCCTACTCAGCAAAAGTGGATCACCAGGTTACTTGGATATGCCTTTATAGTTGAGTATAAGCATGGTATGGAAAATTTGGTTGCTGATGCACTTTCAAGAAGAGAAGCTATTGGAGATGTTGATGTTGACTGTGGCAAGGTGGGTACCCAATGCATTATCTCCTTTCCTACCCCAAATTGGCTTGATGATCTCAAAGCTAGCTATATCATTGAGCTTGCCATCCAACAAACAATCCAGGCACTTAAGTCGTGACAGAATGTTCCAGTTGGGTTCACATTTTGCAATGATTTGTTGTTCTATAAAGGTAGGCAATTTTTAGGAAGTTCACCTCAAACTTTAAAAACTCTTGTCTTGCAGCAGGTACATGATAGCCCTTTAGGGGGTCATTCTGGATATTTAAAGTCTTTCCATAGACTCAAGAAGGACTTTTATTGGACTGGTATAGGGAGAGATTTGAAGCAATTTATCAAGGAATGTAATGAATGTCAGAGATTGAAAAATGAGACTTGCCTCTCTGCTGGCTTGTTACTGCCATTGGTTATTCCAAATAGGCCTTGGCTTGACATTAGCATGGATTTTGTGGAAGGGCTGCCTAAGTCTCGGTAGAAGTTAGTTGTGTTTGTTGTGGTGGATGATTCACCAAATATGTTCATTTCATTCCATTGGCTTATCCTTACACGGTTGCTAAGGTTGCTCGATTGTTCATGCGGTTTGTTTTTAAGTTACATGGACTGCCTTCCACCATTGTGAGTGACAGGGATACAGTGTTCACCTCTAAATTTTGGTCTAAATTGATGAAGCTGCAAGGAATTAGTTTAGCTATGTCATCTTCTTACCACCCTCAAACTGATGGCCAAACTGATGTAGTGAACAAGAGTTTGGAACATTATTTGAGGGCCTTTGCTCTTGACAAACCTCAATCTTGGGTAGACTGGCTTCCTTTGGTTGAGTTCTGGTTCAACACTAACTTCCATACTTCTCTTAAGCTTACTCCATTTGAAGCTCTTTATGGCTATTCTCCTCCTAAGGTTGTAGATTATGTTCCAGGCACTACAAGAATAGCAAAATTTGTTGATTCGATTTTGCGGGATAGGCGTGACTTTTCTCTTTGCTCAAGCACAACTTAATCACAGCACAAGAAAGAATGAAGTGGTTTGCTAATAAGAAAAGAGTGGACATGTCTTTTGCTGTGGGGGATTGGGTGTATCTTAGACTACAAAGATTACAAGCAGTCCTCAATTCAGTCCAGAAGTTTGGCAAGCTAGCTCCTCGTTTCTATGGACCTTACCAGGTTGTGCGGAGGGTGGGAGAGGTTTCTTATAAGCTTGATTTACCTGTAGGTTCCTAAATCCATCCAATGTTTCATGTATCCAATCTCAAAGCTAAATTGGGTGCTCAGGTGGTTCCTAGGCCTATTTTGCCTACTTTGATCAGAGATCGAATTCTTAACCCTAAACCAGTGGCCATTTTAGCTACCTAGTCTCATCAGTGGCCATTGTGAGAGGTATTAGAAGAGTGTGGAAAGGATGAACATGTAATCAAAAAACAATTCTTAATTCTAATCTTCTTAATTCTTTCTCCAATTCCTCTCTATCTCTCTGTTCATTCTCTTCCTCAATTTGGAGGTCTAGTTGTCCTCGAATTCAACTACTAAATACCCCTGTTCTTAACATGGACAACCTTTGTAGATAAGCATGAGAAAAGTATAAAAAAATAAAAATAAAAATCCCTTTAGAGATCAACAGATATATATGAGAAAGGGAGAATTTGGAGGTTTCTACAAATTTTGGATCAAAACTATATATGGATAATCTCTTCGAATTTTGAACTATATATAAAAGAGGACTAAACCAGAACAAAGGTTTTGTAGACTCAAAAAAAAAAAAAAAAAAAAAAAAAAAAAAAAACCTAACTTACAAAGTCCAGAAAAAAAATATATGTGTAGCCAACCCATATCCTAGAGGTGTTTGAAATTGAAAAAAAAAAAAAAAAAAAAAAAAAAAAAAAAAAAAAAAAAAAAACTCGTAAGGGTAACAACATCGCTCCCTAGCCCACTTGAAAAACAAAACAAATCCCCAGCATTGACCTGAGAAATTTGAGGAACCGAGGGAGAAAGAAAGGGGGGAAAAGAGAGAGGCCGAGAGAGAAAGAGAGATCGGGAGAGGGGGAAGAGAGACCGAGAAGGAGAAGAGAGATTCGCGGTGGCTCCACACCGCTTTGTCGGGATAGGGTCTACTTGGCGGCTCAACACCGTCGAGCGAGGGTCTACTCGCGGTCCCTCTTCCTCTAGAGCCTCATCACTTCCCAACAAAACCTTCAGCTGCTTCAAGAATGGTGACCCTGTACACCCACACACACCATTGCACCATAGAATGTTTGTACTGTCAACCATGGTTTAAATAATTTTTGTGATTCTGATATTGCCATTGATCTAGAGGTGTACGAGATTCTGATTTTCTATGCTATAAAAATGAAATAAAGTATTCATTTCTAGCATTTTCAACCTGCAAAGTTTTGAATTTTGGATTTTCGTCTTGATCTGCTATGTGGGTCTAGTGTATTATAAGCTCACTTTGTCATTCAAAGCTTAGGAATTCTACTTATTTCCCGCCTTACAATACAGATTGTTATGGTACCTGGTTAGACCCCAATGTCGGATAAAAAGGAAAGGTCTTTTGTTTGTGTTGTGTATTTGATCAATGACCTGATCGGAAACTTTGTTGTGTTTTGATGTCATTTGGGGCGGATTGGTGGTTTGTACGGTGGTTTCGGAGTGTAATGGGTAATGGATTGAGGTGGTGACAGGCCAACAACAATGGGTCACCTGTGTTTGTGTGGTTGTGGGATGACAGGGTCTCTTCTCCCTCTCCGTCTCTCTTCCCTCTCTTTCTTTATCCCTCGCCTCCTTAAATTTCTCAAATCACGGGCTGAGGATTTGTTTTGTTTTTCTAGTGGGTGGGAACACGTCGTTCACTTAGGTTTTTTTTTTTTTTTTTTTTTTTTTTTAGAAATTTAAATAAATTAATAAATAAAATCATCCAAAACTAATGGCAAACTTAATGAGAAGACTAACAGAGAACTGAATTGATTATACTTGAAATTTAGAGGAGTGAAATGACAAAACCAAAACTTAAAGAACTAAACTGACAAAAAGTAAAACTTAGAGGGTTAGTTTTGCATTTTGCCCCCCCCTTTTTTTTTTGGTAATGAGTAATAAAATTGGTATTTAAGTGTCCAACCCATTTATTCATATTTTTGGTCAAAATATGTTTAGGTGAGGGGAGGCTACCCCATACTAGAGCTAGGGCAAGTCACAAGCCTCGTAGAGAACTTACATTGGACTTATAGATCGCCTATCAAGGATTGCTAGCAACAGGACTCGAACTTAGACCTTTTGGATGAAATGTTTGAGCCTTACCAACTAAACAAATCCCCGTTGCCCATCCACCCCATTTATGTCATTGCTTGAACTCATCTATTTGCTACCCCTACATTAGAGAAATTATAAAGTGTACTTTGGAGGACCATGGCTACAATGGCTTATGGTAATAGCAGTAATCCACTTCCCATCGACGCTAGCTAGACTAGCTCTTCTGCTTCTTCTTTTTTTAATTGTAATTTATTTATTTATATTCGTAATAATATGAGAACCGCACTAGCTTGGCTTAAGAACAAAGAAGAGTTTGTATTGGGTCCATAATAAGTTATTAACCAACCCCATCAACATTAATCTTAATATTTTTCATTGATTAGGGAGTGTTTGAATACCGCTTATTTTGCTTTGAAACTAAAAACTTATTCTTTGAAATCTTGTAGATAAAGGTAAAAGTTAGTTAAAATAGTACAAATGGGGGCCATGAATAATATTAAAAAGTGCAATGGGGTCCATGAATAATAACAAAAATAAGTTTAATAGTAAAATAATTTTAATTTTCCATCCCAATCCAAATGCACACTTAATGTAGAGATATCGTTGGCTTTAATCGCCAAGGTAGGCATATTGGACAATGGTCAAAATCGCTAAAGTTTGACTCATAAACCAAAAATTAGATCTGGTTAGCCTGGAGTTCATCGTCCAAATGATGACAAGGAAGAGGAAAGATGTTGGGTTTGAAATAGGCTACATTGGTTTGGGCATATACCTTTATCAATATATTACTAAAAGCTCAAGCGTAACGTTTAATCTTTGCTTTGCGCTCACGTTGAGCCATGTCAACGTCCACGTCATCATCCTTTTTTTTTTTTTTTTTTTTTTTCCATTTTCTTATAATTATTTATAATTTTTTTTATTTCATATTTACACTTCTCCAACCTTTCTTCCTCCCTTACCTTTTCATCTCCCCACTACTTCTCTAACCTTTCTCCTTCTCTCATTCTCTCACCTTCTCATCTCCCCACTACTCTCTACATTAATATCATTTTTCATCTTTCCCTTCATCTTCCTCTATTTTTGTCTCTTCCTATTCACACTTTCTTACTATAAATTTGTCACTATCTCATTCATTCCATGCATAGTTTTTCCTTACAAAAAAAAGGTTCTCTCTCTCTTTCTCTCTCTCTCTCTCTCTCTCTCTCTCACACACACACACACACACACACAATTTTTGAGTGAATTTTTATTTTTTATTTTTCTTGCATCTTCGCTTTAGGTTGATAATTTTTTATATTCTTTAATCTACTTTAGATTAATGCGATTCATTCTCTCTCTCTCTCTCTCTCTCTCTCTCTCTCTCTCTCTTTTTGATTGTTAAATGTTATTCTATTGCATTATAAAGGATTAAATATAAAAATATAATATTATTCTAATACATAGCATGATTTGGATAATTTAATTTGGTAGCTACTGTAATTTGATAGCATGATTTTTATAGTGCTCAATTTAGATGTTAAACTATGAGACTTTAATCATTTTTGTTTATTTTTTAATCCTTTGTGGTAGACAAAGTACTCTATAATGCAATTTATTTAGAGAAAAGCAAAGGTTGGCTAAACAAAAGTTATTGGATGAGAGACAAATTTTATCTTTCGCAATTTTACTTTAATTATTATTATTATTATTATTTTATAACAATGCATATATAAAAATTTAATTCTTAGATTTTGCTAATAATTGATTATTTGATAATATGTTTTGGGTAGACGAAATTATAATTTCCAAAAGAAAATAACCTTAGTAGATTATAAATAACAATTTTTTTCCTAATTGGTTCAATTAATCATAGTTAAGTTTTATTAATTTTTTTAGTTACTTTTTTCAGTGTTTTGGATTGTAGGCAGAAAAAATAAGTTTGAGAAAGTTTGTTTAAAACTAAAAGAATAATTTCTAAATTTTATTTTCTTTTAATGATTCACAAAATGTTATAAATAACTTTTATTAAAAAATAAATATTTTCGTTAAATTGCCTTTTGAATTTTTGAGAAAAATTGTATTTTTTTTCATTTAAGTACGACAAAAATTATTAAATTTATGATTTATGATTGTTTCTATATTACATTTATGATTATTCTTATAATGAATAAAAATATAATTACAAAATACATTACTCTTTATTAAATTAGTTTAAATTGTATAAAAAAAAATTAATAAAACTACCATAAAAATAATTATCATGCGCAACGCGTAGGTTTGTGGCTAATCTATATATATATATATATATATACATATAAAACCGAAACCTTTGGAGCTCCCACAATTTTCCACGTCATCACTATTTTCTTTTTCTTTTCATTTTAGATTCTTTTTATTTTTGGTTCAATTTTCCACGTCATTACTATTTTCTTTTTCTTTTTATTTTGGATTCTTTTTATTTTTGGTTTTATATCTTATCAAGTATTACAATAGTTTAGTTTAAATAAAATTCTATTAGATATATGTTTCAAAAGCTTGAAAATTCTATTTCAACTAAAATTCTATAACAAAAATTTTCACAAATATAAACTTCTGCCAAGGTCGAAACCCTTCATACTCACTCAAATTTTCACAAAGAAAACACACATATCAAATTGAAGCCATAGCAGGAAGCAAGTTGATTCTTCAATGAGAACAAATCCTGTAGTACAAAGGCCACCTAATTGCTTTTAGTTTTGAACTCGATTGTCTTATTAACAACAATGTCTATGAATTGCCGTGATGGACAGCCGTCCACAAATAACATCCACGCAAGGGCTTGATGTTCTTCTTAATTATCTCATATAATTCTAGGAATTATTTTATTTAATTTTTTTTGGAATTAATATATTTCGATGGTTGGCATAGCGGATAAACGTAAAAACAATTTTCTGTCATTTATGTTGCCTTCTGCATAACCCTAAATCAATGTTGTGTTTTACAACCATCTGATCTTGGTAACCAAACCCTGCACCTATGATTGTTTATGATTATTTTTGTTCATTGTTTGTAGTTTAAACCCATTAAAACTTATTGGCTGATGGTATTTCATGGTTTTTTTTCCCTTTACTTTTACTTTCAAGGTTGCTAGGAACACAACCTAACATGTGATTTTTTTCATTGTTTAAAGTTTAGACCCATTAAAATTTAAAACTAATTACTTTATAGGTTCATGTACTTTTTTCTTCTTCTTATTTTTCTCTTTTGAATAGTCATATATTTTGTGTTAGTTTTTGCAATATTTGAACATGTTTAGCGATTTCAACAACTATACCATGTATTATTCTTTTGAAGGTAATCAATTTTTCTTTTATATTTCTCTATTATAAAATCATATATATATATATATATATATATAGTTTTGTTTCAATAATTTATAGGATGTAAATCTTATGATTCCTTAATATTTTTTGGCCTTTTGGAAGTTTTAACATCTAACTTTTTGAGTTATATTTTTGTAATATCAAAAACTATCTGGAAAATTTCAATAATTATAACCATGAATTATTATTTTGAGTGTAACAAATTTTTCTCTTATATTTCTCTGTTGTGTAGTCACACACACATATTTTTATAATTTTTAAGCTCTTAATCTTTTGATTCTTTTCAATAGTTATAAGTTTATAGTCATGAACTATTCTTTAATATTTTTCGTAAGTCATTGCACGTTCAAACAATGACTTCTTTATCAAATTGTAACACAAATTGAAGTTATACAAGAGCAATTCATGCAATAATATAGTTTCTTAATCAATTTAAAATTTTATAAAAATCAATTTAGTTTACCACATAAATAGGTAGGTTCCCGTGCATAGCACGGGTTGGCGACTAGTTTTAATTAAAAGATCAAACAAAATTGCCATGTTTCATTTTCTAATTTTAACAACTTTTGGATACCTTTTTTTTCAATGATTCAAAATTTTATTTAAAATAAAAAATTAAAAAAAAAATCACCTAAAATTATGTCATTTTAGTTGGCATTATGGAAAATTGTCTAACAGTAGTAGACAATATGACTGCATTGAACTCCGGATGCAAATTTGAAGGGTGAAATTGATGAAATTCAAACTTTGAACACCAAAATGATAATTGACCCAATCTTAGAGGACTTAGAATGAATTTTATCCTTTTATTATTTGTGTAAATTTAAAAAATGTTATTAAAGTATTTTCTTTATTTAATATATGATTTTAATTAATTTGTATAATACTTGAGCATGATAGGATGATCGACCTTGCTAGGCTACTAGGAAATGAATGCTACCCAAAGAATTTGGACAAAATGGGCAAATGCCCTTTTCTTGCAAATTAAACATCATTTTGCCCCTTTTCCCAAACTAATTAGGGAAATGCCCCTCTTTTATAACTCGACAATACGAGAATCGAGTTTTTATGAAGAACTCGACATTTCTATGATTGAGTTAGTCTGACCGTTGTGCCACGCTGGTGCTGTAGATGTGGATTTTTACCAATAAAAAAAATGTTTTTGTAGACATTCATAACTTGGGAAGCGTAAAATTGAGTTTTCTTCAGCGGTTTGAATCAATAGGACCCTAATGTCTCACAACACCTATTCACTCACTCTCTCTCCCTGTACACTCTCTTTCCCTCGCTCTCTCTCCCTGTACACTCTCTTTCCCTCGCTCTCTGCCATCACTCTCTCTCTCTACACTCTCTCTCCCTCACTCTGCGATAAGGCTTCCCCACTCTTCCTCACTCTCCATCGCCCTCACTCTCCCTATCCGGTCTCCATCGGTCGTCGTTGGTTCCCGTCGTCATTGGTTCCCGCCGCCGTTGATTATAGGTATGGTCCTCTCCTCTGATATCTTTTCTGATGTTGGTTAATATTAGGTTGTGTTTTGTGTGGGATTTTGATTATTTTGTTGAAACTTGAAAAGTAGTAAATTTACTAATCAAGATGAGAATTTTGTTGTCTTTTATATGCTTTGCAATGATGATTTTCTCATTAATGAGTTTAAATGTGCTTGGGGTTTTGATGGGGGTTTTGGCAAATCGAGTGGTGGTGTTTTGATGATGTCTCCGGGTTTGTGTAAAATGTGTCTTATCCGATTGTAGGCATGACTTTGTTATAGTTGTTGTAAATGGTGTCAAACTAATTACGTTTGAGTGTAAATAGTTGTTGTAAATGGTGTCAAACTAATTACATTTGAGTGTAAATAGTTGTTGTAAATGGTGTAAAATGTGTGTCATGCCTTTAGCAAAGAATCGTTAGCTTCGAAGCGTAACCCATCTCATAAAGATTGGTTCTATTGGGTACACAGGTTAAGGAAAAAATGATGAAAACTTTGAGACTCTGGGTGTTTGAAGCAGTCTTCCATAAATCCAAGATGTTCTACCCATAATGACATCCTATATACATAAATCTATGAAATACAATACACATTCACATGAAACAGAAAGTCAATTATCGTAAGTCCAGTTAAAAACTAGTAAGAGTGATGAAATTGTAGTGTTTAGTACAACAACAAAGAAATTAAGTTCTTTCAAATCCCTTAAAAGTTTTAGTACTCATTGTTTTTGGTATATCTAGGTTTTAATAAATTTCATTATTTCTTGGAATTGACACTACTTTTGTTTTGCATATTAGTCCAATCTAGAAAATTTTAAGTAACTTTACTTAAAAAAAAAATTCATTCCCTAGTACCCTAAGCTTATATGTGCAAATGTATGGTGGAGAAGTCGATGATATAGCAAGCATAGAAGTTCTTTTGCTTGCAATACAGCTCCTATTTGTTTAAAATTGACCATATGGAGGGGGAGAGGAATAATTGAACATTCAATGGTCCTGCAGCCTTTGGTGAATTTGAGATTCTTGTTTGATCCGTGAAATATTATAATATTCTTTACTCTAATTCTTTATTTAAAGAATTTGGAGAGTGAGTGCCTGCTTTTTAAGGTTTCTCTAAATCAATTTGGTACTCTTCTATAGGAGCACAAATATGTGAACTTTTTTTTGCCCCCTTTTATTTTGAGTTGGCTAGTTACTATGGACTAAGAAATTTAAAATCTTTGTGTAAATGAAAATGGGTGCTTCTATTGTGGATATTTCAGGCCCCATTTGTGCGGTTCTAACTCATTCCAACACTCAACATGTTTCCCTGGTTTCTTTTTCTACTATCATCCATTTGCACTCATCACAAGTTTTTAGAACTTACGATTTGCAAAGATGAATTTGTCATTTGCTCTACAGCCTCATATGATATTTTGCATTAGTCAATGGTGAGCAAATAGAAATGATTGGCATGCTTTATACATGGTTTTTATCTAAATACAGAAGTTTAGGTCTGTGCTTCCTTATTTGCACTCTTCTATTTTTGGGTTATGCTTTGGAATACGAGGGTTTTTATGAATTTTTTTATCCCTAAATCAATTTGTTTAATATGTTTAAGTAATGTATGTCTACTTGGGATGGTGTTTGATGAGGACCTAAGGAATAATCTTTCTTATCAATTGATTTATTTATTTTCTTCATAATAGTTGAATAATAATGTTTCAGCTTGTTTGTTTTTTCTTAGTCAAACTGAAACTTCGTTTTTGTTAATTGAAGTCTAGCTATTTGTTGTCTATATCATCATTGATATCATTTTCTATCGGGATGGAGACCACTGGAGTTTTATACTTTTATAATTTTATTTATGTCTTGCTATTTGTTAGTTAGAAGTTTTGAATCTTGATGTGTCTACAAAAGGTGAAATTGTGATTCACAATCTTGATTTGTGATGATGTGTCTACACTCTATAGGGAGGGGGAATGTTGATTTTCTTATGCAATAGAGTGCGTAGAATTCTTGAATCTTTATATATGAGGACATAAGGCAATAATCTATTTTTATCAATTGAAATCATTATTCTTTCCCCAACATGCGAGTGCCTTGGTTAAGAAAAAAAAAATGATTGTCTTTAGTTTGTCGGCTTGCAACTTCTTTTATGCTAAACACTGATTTTTCATTATGTCTTGCTATTTATTGTTAGTGAAAAGACTTTAACTCATGGTTTGTCTACATGAGGAAAAATTGTGATTTACTTTTGCAGCAAGGGTATGGTGTAGAAGTGTTGAATCTTTATTGTTCTTAGGCAAGATGAAAGCCCTTGAAATATTCTTTTGATTTCACATTTTTTACTGCTGAATGTTTGAATGTTATCTTGTCACTTGTTTAATTTATTTTATGGATTTTGTTTCTTGGCAGTTTTTTTAAGGCATATATGTTTGATCCGTTTTTCTTGATCAATTTGGTCCTCTTTATTAGGTGCACAAATATTTTAGGTGGTGCACAAAAGTAATAAGGAAAAAGTTAACAATGAAAAAGTTAACAAAGCAAAGAAAAGGGTGTTGTTCTCACATTCATTGAGGAGTCCATTTTTTAAATTCATGGTAGGGTTCATAATAAATTTGAGAGGAGGGGGTATCATTTCTTCGTATTTTAGGAGTACTTAAAAATTTTCTTAGATTTTGGATACATTTTTAGGGACTCAGTAGAGGACAAGAAAAAAACATTTAGTTTTTATGACGGTTGATTATATTTCTCATAAAAGTGGTGTTATAATTTAAATTTTTTAAAATAGTTTATTAATAATTACCCTAAGGGCATGTATCAATATAAAAATACTTTTAACCTTATGTTGACCAAGGATTGAAAGTTAAATGTATGAAATATCTGTAAAAGATTTTGTCATTGGCAAGGTCCGGGACATGTTATCTCATTTTTAATTAGATTAATTCCTAAACGGGCAAGCTAAATAGAATTAGCATTTATTGATTTTATAATTTTTTAAAACTAATTTTTTAAAAACATATATCTCCAAATCATGATAATTGGTTTGAATTTTCCCTTTTGAGAAAGTGCTAAAAAGAAGCTAAGGTAATATATGTCATTGGTATCCACTAATTTTATTTTTATTTGTTTACTAATAATATGTCCATGCATAGATTAATTAAAAATTATATATAATTATAAAAGTATTAATTATATGTAGATATTTTCTATAAAAAATTATGTATAGATAAAGATAATATTTTATTAATATTATTAAAACTAATTATATGTATAAAAGATAATATTATTGAAATAAAAATGTTTATCTGTAAATATAAAATATAAATTTTTTTAATAATATCAAAATTATCCGAGTCTATTAAAAATTTTATAGGCTTTTCCATGAAATAAATTAACAATGTTAATCAATATATTACTAAAAGCTGGAACGTAGCGTTTAATGCTGTTGCGCTCACGTTGAGCCACGTCAACGTCCACGTCATCATCTTTTTTTTTTTTTTTTTTTTTTTTTTTTCCATTTTCTTATAATTATTTATAATTTTTTTTTATTTCATATTTACACTTCTCTAACCTTTCTTCCTCCCTTACCTTTTCATCTCCCCACTACTTCTCTAACCTTTCTCCTTCTCTTAGTCTCTCACCTTCTCATCTCTCCACTACTCTCTACATTAATATCATTCTTCATCTTTCCCTTCATCTTCCTCTATTTTTGTCTCTTCTTATTCACACTTTCTTACTATAAATTTGTCACTATCTCATTCATTCCATGCATAGTTTTTCCTTACAAAAAAAAAGGTTCTCTCTCTCTCTCTCTCACACACACACACACACACACACAATTTTTGAGTGAATTTTTATTTTTTATTTTTCTTGCATCTTCGCTTTAGGTTGATAATTTTTTATATTCTTTAATCTACTTTAGGTTAATGCGATTCAGTTCTCTCTCTCTCTCTCTCTCTTGATTGTTAAATGTTATCATATTGCATTATAAAGGATTAAATATAAAAATATAATATTATTCTAATACATAGCATGATTTGGATAATTTAATTTGGTAGCTACTGTAATTTGATAGCATGATTTTTATAGTGCTCAATTTAGATGTTAAACTATAAGACTTTAATCATTTTTGTTTATTTTTTAATCCTTTGTGGTAGACAAAGTACTCTATAATGCAATTTATTTAGAGAAAAGCAAAGGTTGGCTAAACAAAAGTTATTGGCTAAATAAAAGCTGAAGTGTAGCGTTTAATGCTGTTGCGCTCACGTTGAGCCACGTCAACGTCCACGTCATCATCCTTTTTTTTTTTTTTTTTTTTTTTTTTTTTTCCATTTTCTTATAATTATTTATAATTTTTTTTTATTTCATATTTACACTTCTCTAACCTTTCTTCCTCCCTTACCTTTTCATCTCCCCACTACTTCTTTAAGCTTTCTCCTTCTCTTAGTCTCTCACCTTCTCATCTCTCTACTACTCTCTACATTAATATCATTCTTCATCTTTCCCTTCATCTTCCTCTATTTTTGTCTCTTCTTATTCACACTTTCTTACTATAAATTTGTCACTATCTCATTCATTCCATGCATAGTTTTTCCTTACAAAAAAAAAAAGGTTCTCTCTCTCTCTCTCTCTCTCTCTCTCTCTCACACACACACACACACACACACACACACACACAATTTTGAGTGAATTTTTATTTTTATTTTTCTTGCATCTTCGCTTTAGGTTGATAATTTTTATATTCTTTAATCTACTTTAGGTTAATGCGATTCAGTTCTCTCTCTCTCTCTCTCTCTCTCTCTTTGATTGTTAAATGTTATCCTATTGCATTATAAAGGATTAAATATAAAAATATAATATTATTCTAATACATAGCATGATTTGGATAATTTAATTTGGTAGCTACTGTAATTTGAAAGCATGATTTTTATAGTGCTCAATTTAGATGTTAAACTATAAGACTTTAATCATTTTTGTTTATTTTTTAATCCTTTGTGGTAGACAAAGTACTCTATAATGCAATTTATTTAGAGAAAAGCAAAGGTTGGCTAAACAAAAGTTATTGGATGAGAGACAAATTTTATCTTTCGCAATTTTACTTTAATTATTATTATTATTTTATAACAATGCATATATAAAAATTTAATTCTTAGATTTTGCTAATAATTGATTATTTGATAATATGTTTTGGGTGGACGAAATTACAATTTCATAAAGAAAATAACCTTAGTAGATTATAAATAACAATTTTTTTCCTAATTGGTTCAATTAATCATAGTTAAGTTTTATTAATTTTTTTAGTTACTTTTTTCAGTGTTTTGGATTGTAGGCAGAAAAAATAAGTTTGAGAAAGTTTGTTTAAAACTAAAAGAATAATTTCTAAATTTTATTTTCTTTTTAATGATTCACAAAATGTTATAAATAACTTTTATTAAAAAATAAATATTTTCGTTAAATTGCCTTTTGAATTTTTGAGAAAAATTGTATTTTTTTTTTTCATTTTAGTACAACAAAAATGATTAAATTTATGATTTATGATTGTTTCTATATTCCATTTATGATTATTCTTATAATGAATAAAAATATAATTACAAAATACATTACTCTTTATTAAATTAGTTTAAATTGTATAAAAAAAATTTAGTAAAACTACCATAAAAATAATTATCATGCGCAACGCGCAGTTTTGTGGCTAATATATATATATATATATATATAAACCAAACCTTTGGAGCTCCCACAATTTTTCACGTCATCACTATTTTCTTTTTCTTTTCATTTTAGATTCTTTTTATTTTTGGTTCAATTTTCCACGTCATCACTATTTTCTTTTTCTTTTTCTTTTTTTTTTTGGATTCTTTTTATTTTTGGTTTTATATCTTATCAAGTATTACAATAGTTTAGTTTAAATAAAATTCTATTAGATATATGTTTCAAAAGCTTGAAAATAGCCTTTGGAGCTCCCACAATTTTCCACGTCATCACTATTTTCTTTTTCTTTTTCTTTTTATTTTTGGTTTTATATCTTATCAAGTATTACAATAGTTTAGTTTAAATAAAATTCTATTAGATATATGTTTCAAAAACTTGAAAATTCTATTTCAACTAAAATTCTATAACAAAAATTTTCACAAATACAAACTTCTACCAAAGTTGAAACCCTTCATACTCACTCAAATTTTCACAAAGAAAACACACATATCAAATTGAAGCCATAGCAGGAAGCAAGTTGATTCTTCAACGAGAACAAATCTCGTAGTACAAAGGCCACCTAATTGCTTTTAGTTTTGAACTCAATTGTCTTATTAACAACAAAATCTATGAATTGCAGTGATGGATACCGTCCACAAATAACATCCACGCAAGGGCTTGATGTTCTTCTTAATTATCTCATATAATTCTAGGAATTATTTTATTTAATTTTTTTGGAATTAATATATTTAGATGGTTGGCATAGCGATAAATGTAAAAACAATTTTCTGTCATTTATGTTGCCTTCTCGCATAACCCTAAATCAATGTTGAAATGTTGTGTTTTACAACCATCTGATCTTGGTAACCAAACCCCGCACCTATGATTGTTTATGATTATTTTTGTTCATTGTTTGTAGTTTAAACCCATTAAAACTTATTGGCTGATGGTATTTCATGGTTTTTTTCCCTTTACTTTTACTTTCAAGGTTGCTAGGAACACAACCTAACATGTGATTTTTTTCATTGTTTAAAGTTTAGACCCATTAAAATTTAAAACTAATTACTTTATAGGTTCATGTACTTTTTTCTTCTTCTTATTTTTCTCTTTTGAATAGTCATATATTTTGTGTTAGTTTTTGCAATATTTGAACATGTTTAGCGATTTCAACAACTATACCATGCATTATTCTTTTGAAGGTAATCAATTTTTCTTTTATATTTCTCTATTATAAAATCATATATATATATATATATATATAGTTTTGTTTCAATAATTTATAGGATGTAAATCTTATGATTCCTTAATATTTTTTGGCCTTTTGGAAGTTTTAACATCTGACTTTTTGAGTTATATTTTTGTAATATCCAAAACTATCTGGAAAATTTCAATAATTATAACCATGAATTATTATTTTGAGTGTAACAAATTTTTCTCTTATATTTCTCTGTTGTGTAGTCACACACACATATATTTTTATAATTTTTAAGCTCTTAATCTTTTGATTCTTTTCAATAGTTATAAGTTTATAGTCATGAACTATTCTTTAATATTTTTCGTAAGTCATTGCACGTTCAAACAATGACTTCTTTATCAAATTGTAACACAAATTGTAGTTATACAAGAGCAATTCATGCAATAATATAGTTTCTTAATCAATTTAAAATTTTATAAAATCAATTTAGTTTACCACATAAATAGGTAGGTTCTCGTGCATAGCACGGGTTGGCGACTAGTAATTTTTAATTAAAGAGCTAATGAGAAAAAGACTTTTATAATAGTGTAATACAAACACATAATATTGAGTTATTTGGAGCAAGGTCTGTAGTGAGCATGTTTCATAATCTAAACAGTTTTTAAAATTTATTTTTAAATTAAATTAAATGAAGCATCTAAAAAAAATTAATAATAGAGTTTTACTTAAAAATTTTGCAATGCTCATGGATAAGCCTTGATATACTGAGTCTGTTTGGCAAAGATTATTTTTGCTAACTTATTTTACTATTTAGCTTATTGGGTTGAAGTCGGTGAATTTGAGATTCTTGTTTGAGTGGTCCTGCACCCTTTGGTGAAAATGGCATGCATTATGTTGTAGATTTTATTGATTTTCTGTCTTTGCGATTATAATCTTTTGATTATGTGCAATTTTTTTAGGAGAATCTTCTGTAATTTTTCACCCTTTTGTTAAACAAGAAATGATATTCACTGGAATATCAAACTCCTCAAGTAACTTCAAGAAAAAAATGAATGCATTTACTCTAGGAAATAACATTCACTCCATCATTGTGGTTTAATGAGTTTGGTACATTTTGATTGACTATTGCTTATAGCTAATACAATGGAATAGGGTAATACTAGATCCATACTCATATAAATGGATCTAGAACTAACTCCTAAAATTTGTAAAACAGACCTAGCAAGCAAGGAAATGAGCCTAAAATTTGAAAACAACTCACCAAGCACCATTCAATTGAGTAGAATTTACTTCGAAAATGTTGAAAATAGGCCTAACAAGCGGGAAAATGGGCTGATTGAGTCATGGTATGCTTACATATCTAGTGGTAGAAATGTAGAATAGTTAGTATAGGTTTCTAGATATTAAGTTGAGAACTCGAGCCCAAATGACCTATAGCTATAGGGATCTTAGTGGTCCATCGTAAATGGGCAATTGTGTAGGACATAAAATGGGGAGTCACAAGGATGACCTTATAGAGAGTGTTACTTTTTTGAAAAGACCAAGTTTGATTGAACAGGTTTGGGAATAGAATACCTAAATTGAGTTGTTGCAATTTATATTTACTATGTGACTGCATTGGTCATAAGCCATAGAGTTGAATTTAAATGTCCTTGGGGGAAGATCACATACTGTGTGTCGCATTGTTAAATTTAATATGTCTTCCCTCCATATGCAGCTCCTAATAATTGTAATTGATATTTTCCCCGTTAAAATCACTCTCAAAGACATCATACACCAAAAAGAACTATCACATTTAAATATTGCTCGGATGTTGAACATGCGGGTATCAATCAAGTTTTTAGCACTTTAATTAGTTATTTGTTTGTTTTTTTACTTCAATTACAGATAATAGAAAAAAATAGGTGTTTTATGGAAAATTATGGCAAGTTCTTATTTATTTAAGCTTTAAGAAGTGATGTTGGCAATCTTGTTAGGGTCATAATATGTCTTACTGAATCCATGCTTTTATTTTATATTAATTGTGGTTTACTTGTCGGATAATTGCTAACAATCTATTTGCTGCCATGTCAGATATGCATGCACTAGATAGAGTGCAGCCTAGACCCGACGTTGATACCCAGTTGACCCAAAGAGGGATCATCAGTCAACTCCGCTTTGGAGGCATGCCACCGACGAGGTATGTAGTAGTATTATTAATACATGTCTGTTTTATAATTACCTCGTGTGCACTACCTAACACAATACTCGTCCGTGTGCGGGAGGTGCCTAGCATGATAAAGGTTCGACGCCGTAAATGTGTATTACCACGGGGTGGGCTAGACCCACGTATCATGCAATACGTAGATGCAACAGGTTTGACTGGTTTATTCAAGGTTCCCGATATGGAGGTTGACCACGCCTTGATCACGGCCTTGGTCGAGCGGTGGCGTCCAGAGACACACACGTTCCACTTACCCCGTGAAGAAATGGGTATTACCTTGCAAGATATCGAGGTGATGTTGGGGATTCTAGTGGATGGGTTGCCTGTCACTAGGAGGATAGACTATGAATGAAGCTTGTTGTGCCAAGAGTTGTTGGGCCATGAACCTCCGCCCGCGATACCAAACTCAAACATGTCTACCCTTGTTGAGGCGAGGATAAAATACAAGTGGCTTGATGCATAGTTTGCCGCTCACCTAGCTGCGGACGCCGGTGACGAAGTCGTGCGACAACATGCCCGCTACCACCTACTTGTACGGATGGGGGCCCTTTTGTTCATGGACAAGTTTGCGGACCGAGTCTCACTGGTGCCTTTGCAATTGCTCAACCCAATCAGCAATGCGAGACGGTATAGCTGGGGTAGTGCGGCATTGGCCTGGCTCTATAAGCAACTTTGTGGTGCATCGAAGAAGGATGCGATGCAGATTGGAGGAGCACTCTTGTTGGTGCAGCTATGGGCCTATTCAAGGTTCCCACGACTATGCCCCGTTGTGAGGCCACCTCTACCGCTAGTGCACTCGGGGCCCCTTGCCATTAGGTACGTTCATTGAGTTCTCGTTATTCAAGCTAAGTGTCTCTTAGGAATAATTATTTATGTGTAATAGTATATTACATTTTATTTGTCTCTTTGATATAATTAAAAATATGCCAAACTAACAAACAAAAGAAACTTATCAATGCTTAGTATATGGATGTGAAATATAAAGCAAAGTTTGTTAAATGTAAGGTTCAGTAATGAGCATTTGTCAACACCCCATGTTTGTTAGGTGGAGCGGGCCAAAATGCACCGCAGAGCATGCCACACATATCCTTGTCAGATACCGGTGTCACCGGCTACACTACAGGCCGAGCGGGTTAATTTAGTTTGAATTCTTATGACCACGTTTCCCACGTTTCCCTCAATTCTTATGACTACGGGCCGAGCATGTTTCCCTCAAATGTACCGCACATGCTTTTATTTTCGTTTCCCTCAATTGCATGACCACGTTTTTATTTTTATTTTAGTTTGAATTCTTGGATTGTTGTAGGAATGAGTTGATTTCATAATATTGGTTCCATCCCATCATTTTGTTTGATACTTCGATTTTCATCCCATCATTTAACTCAATTGGAATGTCCATCGTGAAGTACTTCACATTAGAACTTCCATTTGCAAAGACTCCGCATGAATACGACCAAACATAAACTAAAAAAATTATTGAATGTTAAATCAAAGTCTTCAATTCTTTTATTTTAACCTAGCATAAACAAATATTATATAATCCAACAATTTGAAAACCTTATATTTGGAGACTTCTTATTATCAAAAGTAGGGGTGTACATGTGCATGGGTTAAGTCGGGTTGGATTGAAGGGTTTTTTCCAATGAGAAATTCCTAACTCATTACATGTGTAGAAACCAACGCAAGCCAACTCACATGAGTCAAGTTAAGTTGGGCTAGATCAATGGGTTATATTTAAATTTAGTCATATATATATTAAGTAGAATTTGGCTATATCCTTCATTATGTACGGAAATGTTTGTGATTTACATCGACAAAAGAAAAAAAGAAAAAAGAAGAAGAAGAAATTGTCCCTTTTCCAAGATGTTTGAATTGAATAAGTAACTTACCTATGTATATGTTGTTCAAAAAAGCATGTGCAACATGCGCAAAAGATTGAGCATGAAGTCTTGGTTTAGTGCAAGACAAAGTGAGTTCAAACCTGTGTTGCAACCAAAAAAAAAAATCCACCAATTGTTACAAATGTCATTAATCTGATGCAATGAAGAGAAGGCACACATATTGGATTATGTAATTGGTTATAATTCAATGAGAAATGAATTTACCTAAGAGTATACCAAAGATAATCAGATTTGTCTTTGGTTGTATTTGTGTGCTCGGGTAATTCATTTGATTTTAATGATCCATCTTCAAAACTCACGATGACATCTTTAAATTTTTCCTAGCTACTAACTCAATCAAAAGTTTGTGTTGATTTACTGATTATGTCATTATACACCGTTTCAACCTATTTAACATTAGAGAAAATAGAACTTTTAGCCTACCATCAAAAGAAAAGAAAAAATTTCAAAACAATATTTCTTAAGACTTTATATAAGCCGAATGATTGTAAACTCACAAGATATCAATTAAATTCTAAACAACAAATTTCCTACTATAAATTTGACAAATATGGGTCTTTTCAAAACAAGGGAATCAAGGCATATTGGAGTATAAATGATATTTTCAAAATGCAAACAATATATGCAAGAAATTTGATTAAAAAAATAAAAATTAAGCTTGTACAGTTTGTAATTAATTAATAAAATGTTATGAGTTTAAAACCATAGCTATTGCTCTGCCTCATAAGTAGAAAATTTAGTATTTCTTGTTCTAACATAGGGGTATCTAGGATTACAAACATTGTTATTGTGATGCAAAAAACATTGTTACATTGTAAGTTATAAATTACCTTTGCTGAATTGAAGGTTATATTTTTACAGTCTAGTAGAATATTGTTTGACTTCGATTTATGTATTCAAGTGGTATATTTTGAATATGTACAGTAACATTTTATTTCGCATAGTTAGTAAGAAATGTTTGCCACCTCCATTGTCTTCTTGGAAAACAATGGCCTAAGTTTAAATAAACAAATAAGTGTTAATCAGTGATATATGAGAAAACATAAAGATGCTTGACACATTACCTCTTGTTGTTGACCTAAATGAAAAGTTGGTTCGTGCTCCTTGCACCAAAGTTGAGAGCACAATTTGATTGCAACATGCAACTCCTTAGGTTGTCCCCACTTTAGTCTGCCTTAATAGTCCTAAAATTATTAAAAGTCTGTGGATTATTAATTACTACTTTATTCATATAATTTTAGAAGCGTGCAAAATATGCTACTCACCATATTCATCAAGAGGAGCTTGATCATAATAAGTCGTGATTTACACTCTGTAGCTTGTTCGACAAAATTTGTTCCACCATGGTACTAAAATAAGGAATGTAATTTTAGACATTGACATGATTAGTTTCGGATAACTAAAAGGCTTACGTAATTTCCAACACAAAAATTTATAAGAAAATATATTTAGATAGAAATATGATAACAAAATTTGATGAGGATTATACCATGTACTAATTTACATAGCTTCCATTTCTTGCAATAAAAAGTTCTACTTGAAATGCAATGTCTTCAGCAGACCTTATATATGTCTTCCCTCCATATTTTTTATAGCTTCAATATTCATTTTGTTCTCATTCATTGAAACATTGTTAATGACTAATGCAATTAATCTAGTACAAGTTTTCTATTACGATAAAAAGATTTTGCGAAATCATCAACTTGGATTCATCTTACAACCATAAGGATGCTCTAGTACCCTCCTCTAAGTCTAGTTCAGATTGAAAACCCTAGTATCCGATGGTGTCACTTAGCTTTGAATGTTATGCATATGAACATGAGGCTGAAAATGGTGGACACGAACAACCTAGATCTTTTAATATTTTCTCGCAGATCAATGTTCTTTGTTCTTTTACTTTCTGCCCAATAATCCCTCAAGATTTTGTGTACGAATAGAAGCAAGAAATTCCATGCTTTCCATATTACATATCACAAACATAATCTTAAATTAGCATGATGTCTCACTATCACAAACATAATCCACTTATGTAGATTGTATGGAAGCCATACACGCATACGCTGGGCTCCCTACCTGTGTATTGCACTCGCTGTAGGGCAACATATTTGGAGGGATGAGGTGCCATTGATATACTTTTGGATAGTGGAGTGGCATCATCTTGAGCGGGTCTTTCGTCAATTTGGGATGAAGCAACCAGTTCCACTTGTCGTGGATACATCACCTGCCCTTCACAAGATATCCCTCTAGGGTAAATGGGAGAAGAACTGGGAGGTAGAACATGCGCCCTTTATTCAGCAATGGGCCAGTCGAGAGAATGAAGTTCGCGGGTCCCCTCTCCTGGACGGTGATGATATGTACCTCGTTCAGTACATGATGTGGTACAATCGCAACACAAGGCGGTACATAACACCAGAGTCTACGTACTGGGAACTCATGGTGAAGCAACAATTCCTATGTTATGGATGAAACCATTGTTCGATTAAATATCTTCAGCAGCTTTATCATGCATGCAAAACTCCACAATAATTATCGTTGTTACATATCTATGAGTTTATCTTTCATTATGTTTTAAAGTCAAAAAATATTGCATGATTTAAGTTGTTCATAAAGAACTGAATTTGTCTTGATCCAATTTGTTTGCGTGAGGAATGGTTAATTGGCAATGACTAATGATGACCACACCTTTGTTCATATAATTACATTCAAATTTTAAAAAGGGTGGGTTGGGTTTTATTCTTTTATTTTTATTTTTTGTTTTTTGTTTTTTTTTTGTTTTTGGTTGGCTTGTAATTTCAAATGGACGGTGTAACTCTTTTTAGTAGTGATGAATTCACATTTCATGATAGTTCAGATAGCCTTACCTCCAGGACTCAAAGCTAATTACATATTCCTTGATAGATATTACCTCTAGGACTGGGAAGTCCCTTACTAAATCACAGGTAGAATGCAATTTCCAACGACTTAAAGGTCATTTGAAATCTTGCAAGTATGCAGCAAGGAGATGTGCTGGACTACTAGATTCAAGTATGATATATGTTGTAATTTTTGGTACTTCCCTTAATTGAAACTTTAAGCTCGCGTTTGATATTTTCAATTCATTTGATTTGGACGTGTACCTTAGGAAATAATAACTTCAAAATATGTGTCCTAATTGCAATATGATATTATTGGAGATGTAACTCTGGTGAAGCCTAGATACACAAATGAAATTCTGATATTTTCACTTATGCTAAGATTGAACTTATGCACAACCAACCATACGTGTTTTTTAGAAGTATTATCTCAATGTTTAGATTGCATAGCGATAAACATAACAGGAAACTAAAAATTCTTGAGTGCTGGGTTGGAACTATAAATTTTTGCACAGGGGGGGCCAACCCCTATTTTTATACACTGTCTTTTTAAAGATGTTTAATAATTATAAGTAATATAAGGATTTCATTAGCTATGTTTACTACTTTTTTTTTTTTTTTTTTGATTTTGGAACAGATTTATCCAAGTTTTGCATCATACCTGCGTTCTTGCTTTTATGACGCCCTTGTTTTGTAGGTTCGGACGATGATTAGGTCTATACAAAGGTGCGATCAAGGTTCTGACATGCACAATGATCTTACACTTACACTAGAGCTTGTGGAGGAGCTAGGCTGACTTAAATTGGCGAATGCGCTTGCGTACGCTTGACATTGCTACACAGGCCCCAAGTTGTGGCAGGCAACGTGGTGGGTTTCGTGAGGGTGGACATCGTGGAGGTGGTCAAGCTGGTCGCGTCCGTCTTAACCGAGCTGGATCCCATCTACGAGGAAGGGAATGAGTCGGGTGTAGAAGAGTCATGGCTTGGCACTGATTGGGTCTTGTCTCGATGACGACGGCAGGACACTGTGATGCACGCCTGGCGATGGTGTTGGGCCATCCCATAGCGTCGGTCATCGTGGCACTTTGTTCTAGCCTGGACTACGTCCCATGGTGCTAGCACAGACTATGAGGACCCTCCCCGTATGTCACCCCTAGTTTTCAGTGGATCCGCCCATGATGGTGGATGCATATTTGTCCCCACACAAGGCATGCCCACCCCACCTCTAGTGCATGTGGACCCCACCATGTTAGCTTCAACTTAAACCCCCCACGAAGAGGCTGAATAGATTGAGCAGATACCGGCTGAGGACATTGAGCCGGTGGAGGGTTTGCGGAGATCGCGACACCCGTGTGTGCATGCTCTCAATTGCGGGACTGGTGATGGTATGTACTTTGTCTACACTTCCCATCTTCTTAAACTACTTATATTGCGCATTTGATTGATTATGTTAATTTAATTATGTTGTTGTGTCTTATGAAACAGGTAAGATTAGACTTGTCGGGGCATATGGACGGAAACGAAAAGATCATTAAATGCCTTAGTGTATGCTTATACTTCCCGCCTATAGGTGATCGGATAGTTCCGTTTCACTTTTCTTTTAAAGTAGTATTTTTTTTTTAGACCTAACTGCAACGGTGGACACGAAAAGGCCATTGAGCTTGATTGTCCCTATGTGCTTATTCTTCACGTGTATAGGTGATTGGAATAAGCATGCAAAATGTTCTAATTGGGGAGAATCTTGGTGGTTGTGCATCTGTTTGTGGATCATTGCTTGGGGGAGAATATTGGCTTTCAATGTGTTTGTTGTCAAGAAATTGATATTTTGGAGAAAACCCACAAGGTGTATTGTATTTACTGATGTATTAGGAAGTTTTTTTGGGCTTGGACTTTTGATTGCAAATGGACAAATGCCTCGATTGGTATTCATTTGAAGCCAAACTTTCTTGTATCTTTGTATGTTGTTAGCTACAGTAAAGTGGGTTGTAAGAGAGATTTTATGTGGCATTGTTTTTTTTTTTTTTTTTTTTTTTTTGAGAAATAAATGTGTGGCATTGTTGATAAGCAAGAAGAAGTAATTTGATACTTTTCGTAAAAGAGTTTGATGAGGAAGTTTATGCGGATCAATGGCACAACCAACTCCTTTGTAGCAAATCATTTATCCGAGTCTCTACAATGCTTGGCGCCATGACTATAAGAGCTTTTGAGGACGAAGACCGATTCTTTTATTGGTCCTCTTGAATTGATTGACAGAAATGCTAGTCCTTTTTTAGATAGTTTTGCAGCAAATGAGTGGTTCATCCTAAGATTAGAAACACTTAGTGCGCTTCTTGCCTCTTGAGCGCTCTGCACGGTCATGGCTTCCTCTCGGAACTGTTAACTCTGGTGAGTTTTACCTTGAATAGTTATTTTTTCTATCTTTAACGATTTACAGTCCTTGTATAGATGCTTTAATTTACTGGAGATGGTTTTTTAAACATGCTTGTGGAGTTATATTGAGCTGTAAAACAAGCGTATTAGATTCTTTATAACTTTTTCTCCTTTTATTGTAGGATTTATTGGAATGACACTTCTTATGGTCTTTCATTAAACACGCCACTGCCTCTTCTCAATTCAATATCAGTGCACTTTACCAAATTATGTCACTTCTGTAGAAAGGCTAAATCAATACATGCATATACCTAGTGAGGCCCTCGAAGTAATAGAAGGGAATTTGAAAGTGATGATAAACTCTTGGTAAGTCACTACAATCAATGCTCTTTGGAATTTGGGTCTGCATAACTATATAAATGTTCATATACTAGAAGTATCAATGTACACTTTTGCATTGACAAATGGGTCCCTTACTCCCTTTTAGGAAATCTGAAATTTCCTATCCTGTCATGTTCTTGATAACTCTAGTCCTAGTTTAATGGAGAGATTGAACTAACAGAAATTTGTATGTTGAATCTGTGGTTCTATTACTGGATCGGATAGGTCAGGTACATGCAGGATTGTATAGTAGATTTTAGTTTGTTTTTGCTGGCATTTTGCTATGCCAATGCTCATTTGGCCTTGATGTGGATGGATATAATCTTAACAAAATATACCAAGGTGAGATGCACGATAACTTGGATATATCTTCTTGCCCATGTCACACGTTTGTCCGAATGGATCTCCCGTCCATAATCGAGATTCCATCATTTTTTTAAAGAAAAATAAGTATATAGGAGTATTAATAATCGAAGAATTTTGGTAGTATGGCTAGTGCCCTCTAAGTTTATAGGAGTATTACAAGTATGTTCTCTTGGGAGTTTATATCATACTTCATCGTTATTTATCTGTAATAGTACTCCACTTATCAACATATAAGGCACAATAAGTTTTAATGTCCACTATAATTTATCTAAAGCATTTGGAACATGGAGCATTCTGAGTATTGTATACGAGGAGTATTTTAAGTTAAGAAAGACTCATTGGAGTTAAGTGTAGGCTTTTGCACTGCTTTTACAACTCTGTAAGTTACACATAGTTCCAGGAGTATAATTGCTTGCTTTGTGATATTATTAATTGGGTGGTGTTTGTATCTCTAATACGAATGTTTGATGGTATATTAATTCTTACAGTCTACATAATTTGTTTCCCAGAATATAGAGGATTATGTTGTTATGGGTGCATCCTCTAAAATTGCTGTTGTTCTTCCATTCCAGGTAGGCATTTGTCTTGGGTGGTGTTAGACCATGAGTTGTTGATTTCATTTGTTAGTTGATCATTGCTTCTTATATGGTTGGGTGACTTTGATTTCCAGGTTGTAAGAGCTCAATTGCAGGTTTGACAATGTGACCCTTTCATTCCTTTTTGTCTCTGTATATGTTGTGTAATTATCAAACATATTGAAGGAAGATGACTGATCCATTCATCATAACTATTAACGTTTCCGTTGAAATACTGCATAGCCTTTACTAAAATTTTTATTTTTTATTAATGGTTGGAATTTGGTCATATCTGTTTTCCCTCTGCAAGAAAGACCTAGTATTGACTAGAGAAGGAAAGCTCTAACTAGAGTGCAAACACATAGCCCTTTTCTATAAGTAAAATACAAAATCTGTGCATTTTCTCGTAAATGCTATAAGAGAATAAATAGCTAATGATCTCAAGTTGTGAAGGTGGGAGATTTTGGCTCACCCCATTGAGTCACAAACTTGATTTTCGTTTTTAGACGTTCTTACTTTCATTATAAACTTGAGACATTTTCTCATCTATAAGGCTAATTTATTCTGTTGGGGCTTGTAGGTTCAAGGGTGTTTGAGGTTTTTACAAGGGCATTACACCAAACCTTCCCCAAGAATGTTCTCGTTAGAAGGGAACCGCCCTCCATCAAATTCGCCATCCGTGAGTAAAGTTGACATACATGGTTTGCAGGTAACTATTTTTGTTTATTTAATGTTAAAATTAAAGAAGGTTCTTATGTTGAGATTCGAAGAATATCAATGATAAAACAGTCGAGATATAAGCCTGATGCACTTGTTCTGAGGGGGATCGGTTTGCACATTTGAGGAAGGGCACAAAATAGGTATTGTTGGCGGAATCGGCGGTGGAAGACCACTCTTATAGGTGCTCTATTTCATCTAGTGGAGCCAGCTAGAGGGAAGATATAGTAATGTATGTATTGAAACCCGTAGTACTCCACTATCCAGTTGTAGTCATTGAACTTGAAGACTAAGAACAACATGTGCTTTGTAATTGGGCTGCCATTCACTTCATAGATTGAATATTTGTTGGGAACTACAATGGAGAGCATGCAAGGAAGGAACTTCCATTGGTTTCTCCCAATGGGAGTCACCAACAAAACTAACCGCCTTGTGGATCAGTTTTTCCAACATCAATTTTGCATCATACACTTATCCATGTAATGTTAACTTTTTAAGTAATTTTGAAATTTTAAGTGTAACTTTTTTTTCTAATTCGAATCATATTACAAGTCACATCATAATTTTGGGGTTTTATTTACTTTGTTTGGGATTCAAGAATCTTTATATAACTGTGTTATTTGTTTTTTTAGTTGGTTGGTGTCAATTTTTATTCATGGTTATTTTGTTCTGGACTTTCTATATTTTGGGTATTAAATTTTTCAGAATTGACTTGAAGAATTTGGATCATTTTCTAATGTTGGACGATTTTTCATGTATGAACAATTCCAATCCTATCTTTTTTAAAGTTTGAATTTTCTTTGATTGGTATGGATTGCAATGAATCCTCCCAATGGATTTCCAAATCATTCATCTAGAGGTTTTGCAATTCATTGTTGTTTTTGACGCCATGTACATTCGTTAATCGTGGCTCATTGTGTATGGGCTGATCTTATATTTTGTAACTACACAATAATGGACTGAAGTGAACCAAATAGATCTCATACAACTAAAGCTCGATGAATAGGATCAAATAGAGTAAATAGAATGTACTAGAACGATTTCGCTAGAAACCAAAGTGGACCGAATAAGACCAAAGTAGATATAATGGACCGAATAAGACCAAAGTAGTCCAAAAAAAAAAAAAATTTATTTTTCCATATATACATATTTGCTAGTCAAACAACTGGAAAACGATGACACTTCTAGTTAAACCACACACACAAAACTAGTTACTTGCAAGTATACATATCTTACTAAATACCACAACAAGAAGTTGTACTTTTGCAATCATTTACCCGTACGTTGTCTTGTGGGTGCATCAACTTCATCATCCCCCACAACATGGGCCACCACTTCATTCAACATGTTTGCACTCAAGGTTGCAATCCTCCTTGCGTGGTCACGCTCCTCAATGGCAACTTCCAACTGATACCTTAACAAGGTGTTCCTAATGTCTCCACCGCCGTAGTTGGTTCCTTCGCTTAAAGAAGTGCTAGGTGGAGTTGAGGTTGATATGTTCGGAGTTGCCCATGATGTGGACGCACCACCATGCACGTCCATACCATTACAATGCAAATACTCCATGTATGTGGCTTTTGCTTCCCTTTGATCTTTATATGATTTGTGATTGGCGTTTGGGAATTTATGAACTTGTCTTCTCGCATCTAGCCAACTGTCGTATATGCTTGGAACACGACCGTTAAACACAACATAGGTACGTCCCATCCTGCTCTACAAACATGCAATGGTGGGAATTCTTGCACTAGAATGGTGGATGCACCTTCTTACATGTGAAGTAAGTTTGGCTTTTTGTAGAGGAAATGGAAGCTGAAACTCGATTCTTAAGAAATTGAGTTATAGCAATATCTATGGGTAAATATAATACGGAGTTACAATTAACTCAATTTCTTAATTACCGAGTTTCTGAATTGCCGTCACTTCAATATGTCGTGTCAACAGTAACTCGATACCACAAAAATTGAGTTTTTAATAAAATCGACTTCCTGGATATCAAGTTATGGTTTCTGAAAACCTTCGGTGTGTGGGTTTCTGAAAAAGAAAGCCTGCGAGGTGAACAAAGTTTGCTGACTCTTCCGGCATTTTCCTTGTCACTATTGCATCCTCACCAAGCGTGCTATAGCTATGGTCCCCTTCTTCTTTGTTGTGGCACATCTTCCCCGACAGGTATATCTTGACTTACATAACTACTTATAATTGGATTGGCATTTTAGTATAAATGTGATTGCTTTCTACCACTGTCTTGTTCTGACACTATGTGTGTGTGCATATATATGTATGTATGTATAGATATATCTATATATAGACAAACCTACCTACCCATATATCATAAGATGTATATGTGGCATGAACAAATATATATATACACACACACACATATACATACATATACATATATATATATATATATATATATATATATATATATATATATATACATATACACACACAAACACACACACACACACACATATATATATATATGTATGTATGTATATGCAAATATATGTAAATATAAACAAAGCTACCTACCCATATATGATCACATGTATATATATATATATACACACATATATAGGTATGTTTATATATAATGTATGTCCTTAGGGAACCTATTTTTTGAAACATTTTGTTAGGAATTGCAAAAACTGTTAATACACTAAAAATCCCAATAAAAATTGTCCCAAGAAAGATTAATTATTGTGTGCTCTTAGGACACACATTAGCAAAATCCTATGTGTGTGTGTGTGTGTGTGTGTGATAGTGACATTGTATACATATTGTTCCTCTATAAGTATAGATATAGTAATGTATATAATCATTCTAAATAAACATATATATAAACAAACATTGTAGGGTGAATGCCTATGATGACATATGCATTCATTCATACATATCAACAATGATGTAACAAGCAATTAGAGGTTTAAATTGTATGGCTCTTTCAGTTTCGAAAGACTTTCTTGTGTGGGTTTTGAAAAAGAAAGCCTGTGAGGTGAACAAGTTTTGCTGACCATGTTTGCGTTTTCCTCCTTCTATTGCATCCTTACTAAGCGATATGTGGAAGACCCTGATTCTTTGTTGTGGCACATCTCCCCCAAAAGGCCAATGTTTGTGTACAAACGAATCAAGTTTGTTAAGAATACTTAGGATATCATTATAGTGCATCTGTAAAAGATTAATTACTTCTGCATTAACATAACCCCCTATCTTCTGCATGATAACCGCAATTAATTGTCCTTATCCAGGTCCGGCATGAGTCATCATTGCTTCTACATTTACTATGATGGGGAACAGTATTTCCATGAGTTGCATGTGCTGTCCTATAGAGGCGAGTCGGTGAAGCGGAAGTTCATTAAGTTGAAATGGGGAACACACTTGAGAAAAATGCACCGAAAGATAATGGAAGCTCTACGGTTGGACAGGGAGTCACATAAGATATCTATCGTGTACCGTGCCCCTTAGATACTTGTGAGTACTCGGGTTGTCTACAACTCAAATCCATTGGGTTGCAATGCTGACGTGGACATGATGTGGGCGTCCGACTTGTATGTAACTATTAAGGCTATTGGGTTCCATACTAGTGCAAGTTCACAGCATGGCAGTGGGGTGGAAGAGCCACACTCATCGTTGCTTGACGTGCATCCTTCCTTTGCCAATGTCATGCCGTTGCCCTACAATAATCAACCATGTAGTGCAGTTGATGGTTTGGACAACACCGAAGTGTTGGGCGCCACCCATACACATGATGTGGGAGGGTCTAGTCACACATATGAACATGTCCAAGCCGATATGGACAGGGGAATTGATATTGATGCTAGCCGAGATGTGCACGAAGAGTTCATTGATATTGATGGACCGGTGGATGACGCGGAGGTCTTAGATGTACCACAGATCGAAAACAACGAGGAGGATTTCCCTACAACAATTCCTATCCCAGAATGGTTCACATCAAACACATGGGACAATATTAATGACCCATCACCTGCATTGGGTACAGGACATAGCAATATGATGAGGCATAAAAAATCGTCGGTGAGTTGACGATCCAAATGGTGAGCTCCTAAAGACCTGCAAGGATGAACACATTCTCAGAGAGCGTTAGTGTAAGGTCGGCCTACTAGCCAACGACCCTCCAATGATTAAGTCAATACCTCACAAGATCTCTAAGAACTCTCAAAGCATAATAGATTTAGAATTTTGTTTTTCACATACCTCAAAATTGGGGTGGCTTGGTGTTTATATAGGGGGTCCGTGGATGACCACCTTAGCTAAATTGTAGGGACTTAGAGTTATCCCTCACCTGACTTGTAGGAGGTGGCCGGGAGCTATCCCATAGCTAATTTGTAGGAGGTGAGAGTTATCCCTTTGCCAGCAATTGCGTGAATATAGGAAAGACTTAAATGATAGCTACTATGTTAGGGTTGTGGTGGAAGTTTTGTACACCCATCTTCACCCGTCCGTCTACGAAGGTGACGAACAAGTGTCAAGGTCGGGGCTCGCAAGTGCTTACTCATCCGTTCTTGTATGTGATGGATGACTTATTAGAGTGGACGTAATAAGTTGCATTTGCTGCATTGAGTCATCCATTTTTGATAAGTTAGTATTTTTGGAAGACTTAGCTTAGGTTCGGAAGACGTAGCTTACATTCGGAAGACGTAGTTTATATTTAGAAGACGTACCTTATTTCAGAAGGTTGACCGTGGAGTTAGCTAAAATATTCTCCATCACAACATATTTAAACTTTTTGTTTTATTTTTGTTTTATTTTTATTTTTAGTTTTTGGTAGTTTGGAGTACACGAGTCTACCAACATCATAGACCGTCAGGACTACGAAGATCGCTGTATAGCCTCAGCAGGTAGACTCCATCTTTTTTGTTTTATTTTAAAGTTGTGTATGCTGAGGTTCATTTTAATTTCGGTCCATCCAGTTTCTTTCCTACATGGAGTAAAGTATTTTACCCATTGTATATTTTTTTGGTTTCTCTAATGGCATCTTGCAGACAAGAATAGTTACCATCATTTATTGACAATTGGCATGGTAGGGATATTGACCTTGCGTCCAAATATCTGATTTTGATAACAGGGCTATACTAACAAAAATAAAAATAAACATTTCATTATATTTTCTTGTGCCTCAGTTGGAATATAAATGACTAAAACCAAAGATCACTAAAATATGTGCAAATCTCAAATTTTACTACATTCGAAACCTTTATAATGCATACCAAAATGGCCAATCAAACATGTATCTTCATAGTAGTGATTTATTGATACTTGCAATTATAGATCTAGTAGTACTCTAGGCATTACATAGTCTTAAAACAGTTCATCAAAAAAGGAAAAAAGAAAAAAACATAATCTTAAAACAAAAAATTGCCTTCAGCAGCATAAATTCAACTGAATAGTGTCCCACATAATTCATGTCGTTGCTTGTTCTAGTCAGATTTTGGATGGCTCTAAGAAAGTGCAATTCATCTTGATAACTCCTGAGAGACCATGCGCATTGTTGGTCTAGATTCTGGATTAGCATGCAAACATGCAATTGCAAGCTTTATGATGACTATCAATTGATTCTCAACCTCAAGAGTCGGAGGTGGAAGGCGTATGTCTAACCAATCATTCAATGATAAATTCTCCTCTACTGATGAAGCGGATAGAATGGAGATGATTTCACCAGGATGCCTTCCTTTGATCACTTCAATAGCCAAAACTCCAAAGCTAAAAACGTCACACTTCTCAGTTATCTTCATCGTATAAGCAAGCTCTACACAAAAAAAAAAAAATTATGCCAATGTAGCCATATGATCTATGTTCTATATTGATTGAACAAATAAGTGCATTACCTGGTGCAACATATCCATATGTGCCAGAAATGAAGTCCAATTGGATGAGTCTTGATTAAGAAGCTTAGCTATGCCAAAGTCCGAAACATGAGCCTCGTACTCTAGATCCAACAAAACATTTTTACTTGATATGTCCCTATGAACAATTGGTGGTGAGCAATCATGGTGCAGGTATGACAAAGCGTGAGCAACACCTTTAATGATATTATCCCTCTTATTCCAATCCAACTCTTTAGCTCCTTCATCACTGGTAAAAATTGTGGCCAAGCTACCCCTTTCAAGGTACTCATAAATCAAAAACGAGTGTTGTGGATGTGAACAAAAGCCATGAAATTTAACAATATTTCGATGCCGTAATTCTGTTAATGCCCTTATCTCATTTAAGAACTCTTTTTGCTGTGCAATCTCACCATCATGCAAGGATTGTAGTTTTTTCACCGCAACTATGTTTCCCGATATTAGGTTGGCTTTATAGACAGTTCCATATCCCCCTTTCCAATGCAAAAATTAGCATCAAAATTTTGGGTTGCGTCAATGATTTCTTGGTACATTGTTCTTCCATCAAAAGATGATATTGTAAACACTTTTTCCTTGACCACGTCATTTGTTTGGTTTGTATGTGGATTTTGCCATTTTCTTTTTGCAAAGAAGAAAATTCCAAAGAATACCAATACAAGTGAAAGTGTTCCCAAAAGAGGGAAAATTATAAAGAAAATGATTTTATTTCCCTTTTTTGATATATGCCTTACCCTACAGGGTTGCAATCCTGTAACATTTCCACAGAGCCCTTTATTACCTTGTAATGCTTCTATGTGAGCCTCTTGAAAAGCTGTGCTATTGGGAAGAGGGCCTTCTAACTCATTGTAGGATATATTGACACAAGATAACCAAGGCATCATTTCAAAAGTAGTTGGAATAAAACCTGAAAGGTTATTGTGGGAGACATTCAACAACTCCAAGCTCTGCATATTGTTGATTTGCGAAGGAATCTCTCCTTTGAGTGAGTTATGGCTCAAGTCTAACTGGGACAAGTGAGTTAATTCACAAATTTGGATTGGAATGTTGAGGTTGAACTTGTTGTTGCTCAGATTCAAGTAATGTAGTTTCAAAAGGTTCCCTATATTTGCAGGGATTGACTTGCCAAATCTATTAGTGGATAGATCTAGATACTCAAGATTTACAAATGAGCCAAGATCAAAGGGTATACCACCAGAAAGTTTATTTCCATTCAACATCAACTTCTGCAAAGAAGTCAACTTTCCAAATTCCATTGGAAGCTCCCCAACCAATTGATTTGAAGAAAGATCAAGCAATTGGAGTCGAGCGAAGTCTCCAATTTCAAGCGGTATGCCACCAGTGATATTGTTCCCAGCAATCCGTAGGCTAGTCAGTTGTGCGCACCTACTCCAATTTTGTGATATTTCACCATAAAATCTATTGTAACTTAGCTCTATGAACTGCAAGTTTTCGTAGACACCAAAATCTTCGGATATATTTCCAGAGAGTTGGTTTCTTTCAAGGCGGACTCTAACTAAGCTTGTGCAATTTCTCAAGGTTTTGGGTATTGGACCTGTGAGATGGTTGTTGCTTGCAGTAAATATTTTGAGAGATCCACTTTGGCATAAGTTTTGAGGCAAAAACCCAATGAAGTGGTTGATATCCAGTATCAACACACTCAAGTTCATTAGATTTCCGATCTCTTGCGGAATGAGACCAGAAAGTTGGTTATTAGGGAGGAATAAAAATTCTAAGTTGCTCAACTTACCCAAGGAATTTGGAACAGTACCAGTCAACTTATTTTCACCCAATTCAAGATCCTTTATGGACTTTAGGTTTCCTAATTCTTCAGGAATGGTGCCCGAAAGTTGATTTTTGTACAGGTGTAAAACAGTTAGGTTGCTTAAAGCACCTAGTGATGTGGGAATCAAACCAGACAGATTATTTGAATAAAGGCTTAAATAGATAAGAGACTTCAAATTTCCTATTTCATGGGGAATAGAGCCAGACAGATGATTTTCATACATATGCAACATGGTTAGCTTCTCTATGTTCCCAATAGTAGATGGGATGAGACCTGTAAGATTATTTTTTGATATGTCAAATTTAAATAAATTGGAGAGGTTTCCGATTTCTCGAGGAATGGAACCAGAAAGTTGATTATCACGTAGGTACAAATAAGCCAAGTTGCTTAAATTACCTAAAGATGCAGGAATGGTACACGCAATGGAATTATTGCTGAGATATAAGATAGTCAAGTAGCTCAAATCACCTAATGAAGCAGGAATGCAGCCATGGAGGTGGTTGGCATACAGATAAAGCTCAGTGAGAGATTTCAACTGACCTATTTCCCACGGAATCGAGCCATTTAATTGATTTTCAGCTAGGAACAGGGCCTCAAGATTGGTCAGTAGGCCAATCTGTGGTGGGATTTCACCCGATAAGTTATTGAAGGATAGATTAAGATGTATAAGTTTGGATAGGATGCTAATTTCAACAGGGATTGTACCAAAGAGTTCATTCATGCTAAGATCAACAAATGTAAGGTTGGGGAGAGATGAGAATGAAAATTCATGGAGCGTACCTTTCAAGCCTGAGTTAGTCAGGTTTAATCTAATAACACTTCCTGCTTGGTTGCATGAAATGCCGTACCAACTGCATGGGATGGAGCTTTTATTTTGATTACTCGAAGAATTGGTAGCATTATTTGGATGGAGAGTCCATGAAGGCAAGTGTGACTGGGTTTCATTTTGAAGACTGGCTTTCCAATTGAGTAGAGCGTTTGCCTCTGCCTTTGCCTCTTCGTTCACAGAAAGAGAAGCAACTTCTAATGAGGAATGTAACACAGCCAAGGCGGCCGTAAGAAGGACCGAAAATACTTTTTTTAAGCTAGACATTGTAATGGTCTTTGTTTTACAAGTTGAAAACATATTCAAAACTCTATCTTAATATGTCTAAGCTGTTTCTCAAAAACAATATATATTTATAATATGTTTAAGCTACCCCATTAATTTCTTACACACCAATTTTCGTCGTCAATGGGTACGACAAATACGTAGTTATTTATTTCTTTCTTTCAGGTTAAAGACAAATATGGAATTGGACTATTCTTCACGAAATGTCAGATGATGGCTGGAACTTTCACACTAACTTTTTTATTTTTTTATTTTAAATGCATATTTGCAAGCATTGTCAAGCAAATATGACTTTGACTCTCTGAATATCACGTCTTTTTCTCTACATGGGGTGCACAATTTTCCAATACTAGACTTGTACCCGCGCAATGAGCAGGCATTATACTATTAATTAATTTCATTTTACCTTTTTTATCCGCAAACAAAAAAATACATACTTTTTTTAATCCAAATAAATTAATAATTAGCACAATCCCAAAAAATATTTAAAAAGAATGTACCTGCAGCTCGTACCCAAAAAAATATAATAATAATGAAAAACATATTGACGTTGATAGTACTTTCGTAAACCACAACATTAGGGAGTCACTAAAGTTGAGCTTTGTACAAACATAATCTTTTCATAATCAACATTGTTAATTTACTGTTCTCATTGATAATTGGCTATGACATCATTTCAATAGTATAGATCACATTGATGTACAACAACAAAGTAACTACGTCTTTTGCTTACTTCACCCTTCTCCAATGCACAACATTGCCATTTGACAGTTTTTAATCAATGAAACTAATGACCTTTCCACGGCTGCAACATCAGTTAAATTATTCAGCAAATTTTTTTTTGAAAAAATAAATCAATTTAATTGTGCACAAATTAATTTACAACAATTTTTTTTTAATTTAAAAATTTACAACAACTGAGCAGCTACTAACTTTGCTTCCTTTCCCTTCCCATTCTCATCACTTTGATGTACAACATTTTTAAGTGACAACTCTCATTACATGAAACTAATGCCAGTCCTTCTCCTTGTTGGGTTATACGTGTGAGTGAAGTTCCACATTAAATAAAGATAAGAAGAATGAGTTGTTAATATAACATAATTGAGCACATACCCATAGAGCTTAGGCCTTTTGGGTTAAAGTGTGCCTCTATATGTTATATTAATTACTCAATGAACCTTCCCAAGGTATTTATCCCTACGACAAGTGGTATCAGAGCCCATGGTGGTATGTGGCGAAGGTAGTGAGGTGTTCATGGTCCCTACCCAACGGGGATAAAGAAAGCCTAAATGGCCCACACACAAAGATCCTAGAGAAGAAAAAAAAAAAAAAGCCCAACAAAGGAATATTGCTAATGGTGCTAAATAATGGTGTGGTGCGAGGTTCCCATGGACATGGACGTACGGGTTTCCCATGGATGGCGTACAAGAGACCCATGGTTGATGTGCTGATGAAGTGAAAAGCCCATTAGGCAAGGGGGAGTGAGTAGGACTTGTTCATGGCCCATAAAGAGGTCTTGAATCCCATAGAGAGGCGGACTCGCACGTGAGGGGGAGATGTGATACCAGTTGTAGGGAATTAACCCGAATTCCCAATCTGCGAGAAATAAAAAAAAAAAAAAAAAAAAAACACACACACACACACACACAAAAGAAAAAAAAAAATCACTCGCACAAGACAATATTTTCGTGGTTCAAAAATTTGCTTACATCCACGAAGTTGCGGGGATTTCACTATTATTAGGGAAGAAGAAATACAAGGTGCGGCTATAGTTTTTCCTCACACAAGAAACACGACAATAACACACAATAAATTCTGTTCCATGGACTAAGCCTCAGAAAATCTCCCATTAAACACCACGCAACATTATTCAGGTCAGGTCAAGTCGTCAAACTGGATCAAACAAAACTAGGCTCCACAAAGCCCAACAAATCTCCCACTTGGAGACTAGTTCAATCACCAACATCAACTGCAATCCTCCAAAACACAATCCCTCATCCCTGCAACTCATCCTCTTGTCCTCAAGCTAGAAGGCCAACTGAAGCCGCACACAACTTGAGCTTCTCAATAGTGACACCCTTAGTCAACATGTCTGCTAGGTTCTTAGATCCACAAATCTTCTCAAGTATTACCAGCTTATCTTTAACAAGGTAACAGATAAAGTGGTATTTTGTCTATATATGCTTCGACTTTGAATGAAAAGCCAAATTTTTGGCAAGAAAGATTGCTCTCTGACTGTCACTATGTAGAATGCCTATCTCCTGCTTCTTACCCAATTCATCTAAGAAACCATGTAGCCAAATCATCTCCTTTCTAGCTTCATTCTTTGCAACATACTCAGCTTCTGTAGTAGACAAAGTAACAATCTTTTGTAGATTTAAAGCCCATGATATAACTGTACCACCCAGAGTAAAAACAAACCCAGTAGTACTCTTTCTACTATCAATATCATCAAAAAAATCAGCATCTACATAACCCTGCAGTTTCAAACTTTCACCTGTGAAGCAAAGATATGTATCTAATGAACCTTTCGGATATCTCGAGAATCCACTTGACTGTCTCCCAATGCTGCTTTCCAAGCCTACTTATGAATCTGCTCACAACTCCCACTGCATGTGCAATGTCCGGCCTTGTACAACCATAGCATACATCAAGTTGCCAATAGCTGAGGCATAGGGCACCTTGCTCATATGATCCCTTTCTTCTTCTATCTTTGGTGACTGTTCTTTGCTTTGTTTGAAATGACTACTCAAGGGTGTGCTCATTGGTTTAGCTTCATTCATATTGAACCTACTAAGAACTTTCTTCACATACTCTGATTGTGAAAGTTTCAATGTACCATTAGCCTTGTCTCTAATGATTCTCATACCAAGAATTTGCTTTGTATCTTCCAAATCCTTCATTGCAAACTATTTGGACAACTACTTCTTCAAATTATTAATCTCCTCAATGCTAGACCCTACAATAAGCACATACAACAGTAATGTGATGTAAGAATTGTCAAAAGACTTAACATAGCAACAGTGATCAGCTTCACATCTCTTAAACCCAATTCTATACATAAAACTGTCAAATTTCTTGTACCACTATCTAGGAGCTTGTTTTAGGCCATACAAGCTCTTTCTCGGTTTGCAGAATAAATTCTCTTATCCCCGAACGATGAACCCTTCTGGCTGAATCATGTAAAGGTCTTCCTCCAAGTCACCATGAAGGAATGTCGTCTTCACATCTAATTGCTCAAGATGTAAATTTTTTGCAGCCACCATTCCCAATACCAGTCTAATTGTTGACATCTTCACAACTAGAGAAAATATCTCTGTGTAGTCAATGCCCTCCTTCTGTTGGAACCCTTTAACAACTAATTTGACCTTATAACGTTTGCTACCATCATGCTCATTCTTTATTCTATGTATCCACTTATTGTGCAAAGCCTTTTTCCCTACTGGTAATTCGATTAGTTCCCATGTTTGATTCCCCAACAAGGAATTCATCTCATCCTTCATGGCTAACTCCTACTTACTTGAATTCTCATCTTGCAAGGCTTCATCATAACACTCTAGCTCACCACCATTCGTCAATAAGAGATAATTTAAAGTAGGTGAATAACGCTGTGGAGGTCTAATGTTCCTAGAAGATCTGTGAACTTCAGCTACAGATGTACTCAGATCTACCTGTGAATTTACATTCTCCTTATCTTCTTCACCCCTTTTCCGAACAGTACTTTCAGTCAATTCATCTAAGTTGACAAACTCAGATTTCTTTTGATCTATCTCTGTAACATCGACACTACGATTGACCTGTCTTTGTACATAACCTGTTCATTAAATATCACATTTCTACTTCTGATGATTTTCCTTGTTTTGTTCATCCCAAAACCTATAGCCAAATTTTTCATCACCATAGTCAATGAAAAAACATATTTTAGACTTTGTATCAAGTTTACTAAGAGTATCAGAATCAATATGAACATAAGAAACGCAACAAAAAACTTTTAAATGTGAAAACTTTACCTCTTTACCGCTCCAAACCTCCTCAGGAAGTCTGAACTCCATAGGAGCCGATGGTCCTTGGTTTATCAGGTAAGCTGCAATGCTAACAAAGATCAGCCTAGAAAGTTTTTGATAGTCCAGCATGCAACCTCATACTCCTAGCACGCTCATTGAGAATTCTGTTCATGCGCTCAGCCACACCATGCTGCTGTGGTGTCCCAGGAATGGTCTTCTCCATCCTAATTCCCTGTGCAGCATAATACTCACTGAACCCTCTATCTATGTACTCTCCTCCATTATCTGACCTCAAACATTTTACTTTCAAACCTATTTCCGTCTCAACCATGGCATTCCACTTCGTCAAAGTTTCAAATACATCAGATTTATTTTTCAGAAAATAAACCCATACCTTTTTGCTTGAGTCATCAATGAAAGTGATGTAGTACCTTGAACCTCCAAGAGATGCAACCGGAGAAGGCCTCCACAAGTCAGTTTGTACTAACTCCAATTTTTCAGCCTTCGATTGTCCTGCTAGTTTTCAAGAAGCTCACATTTTTTTACTTTCCTAAGATGCAGCTTTCACACATGTCAAAATCAATGGACTTCAATTCTAATAGTTTTCCTTTTGACAGCAGCATCTTCATCCCTTTCTCACTAATGTGATCAAGTCTGCAGTGTCATAGATTTGTATCAAGTTTCTTGCATCAAAGAATCGCAATTGTGTCTCTTGGACTTAAGGTCATATATAGAGTACTAGTCTTCTTTCCACGAGCCAATACCCCAGCTCCCTTTGTAACCTTCCAAGTACCACCAACAAATAGTATTGCATGTCCTTCATCATCAAGTTGTCCAATAGAAATCAGATTCCTCCTCGGGTCAAGAATATGTTGAACCTTCTCTAGTAACCAAACAGACCCATTGGGTTTAAATCTGCATCCTCCAATACGCCAAGTCTGTGCCATCAAACTTTTCTATTCCGGATGCCTTTCCCGCTTCCTCTGCCATTACTCCCACTCAAACCTAACCCTAGGCTCTGATACCAGTTGTAGGGAATTAACCTGAATTCCCAATCTATGAGAAATAAAAAAGAAAAACACACACCAAAGAAAAAAACAATCAGACATACAAGATAATATTTATGTGGTTTGGCAATTTACCTACGTCCACGGAGTTACAGGGATTTCACTATTATTAGGGAAGAAGAAATACAAGGTGCGGCTACAGTTTTTCCTCACACAAGAAACACGACAACAACACACAATAAAACCCTAATCACAAAATTGCATTTTCTACACAAAATGGGCCAAATTTTTTTTTTCCGGGGACGTTGCCCCCAGACCCCCCAGAGGCTTGTTCGTGAGCGTTTTAGCTTGGGCCTATCGGCCCAAACCTCCGCTCCATGGACTAAGCCTCAGAAAATCTCCCATTAAAAACCACGTAACATTATTCGGGTCGGGTCAACTCGTCAAATCAGATCAAACAAAACTAGGCTTCACAAAGCCCAACACTCCTTGCTAGGAGCGTCGACTTAATAGATCACAAATGAAGCAAATTCAAGTTCAACCGAACCTTAAAATGAACATCTAGTTGCCGTAATGAACACGGTTGAATCATATATTACAAAGTATTAGATTGAGACTACCAACGCATTCAGATTGGCTGATATCACAAACATGTATTTTATGGTGTAACTTAATGAAAATTCATTGCAAAACAAATATGAATGATAAATATGAAAAATACTTTTGATACACTAAACCTATAAGTGTATATATATTGATTTCAATAATTAATAGTAAAAATCCTTCAACAAATATTTAGCGAGACTGAAACCTATACACACACACACATCATATTAGAAAACATAAAAAAATGAAGAAAGATAATGAAGTGAAGGAATGACACAATACTTCAGTTATTTCTCTTCAAAGCAAAAAAGCAAATATTTTGTCTCATCCTGGGGTCGTCGCGGTTAATGAGGGATCCAGTAGTGTTTTGTTTGGTTTTAGCTATTCCTCTCTTCAATTTGCTGTTGACTGGATTGTGTTTATTTTGTTTCAGTTTAGTTTGTGTGTTGATGTGGTTCCTTGCATTGTAGTGCTATTGTAATATTTCTGTTTGCAAGACTTCTGTCTATCTAATATATTTCCCATTTATGCAAAAAAGAAAAAGAAAAAAAAAAAAAAAGCAAATATTGATCAAAAGTGACTCGCTTCTATTAAGCATGTTAAATTTGAATAGTTTATCAAGTATATTTCCAAATGAGTTTCTACAATTAGTTGTATCACAAATAATTAGCTAAATTGAAAAATAGTTGTGTTAATTCAAGTAATTCATGTTTAACGTAGCCAACAATCATGATTTAAAGCATTCAAAAGTCTCTTCTTTTTTTTTTTTTTTTTTTTTTTTTTTTTTTTTTAATACCAATATAACATATAAAAACACACTTAACCCAAAAGACTTAAGCTCAATGGGTATGAGTTAACCATTCTTTCTTCTCATTAATATCCAATGTAGGATTTCACAACTTAACCAATTACACTGCTCACACGTGAATATTGCAATACACCATAAAATGGTAAATGTGTAACAACACCCACTTGATGATACCGCTACTTCAAATTCATAGGATTTGCTATTCTATAAGAGAATTAGTAATTAAATTGTTTTTGGGAAAGGACATAACTCTCAAAAATTGGAATAAGTATATTTGTTCATGTATGTTTGTTCTTAAGGAGTATGTTATTGACTATTGTTAGAATTGGGTGGGTAACGCTTTGTATGTTTCGGCAATAATGTTTCTAGAAAATAAGTCAATTTTCAAAAAGTGTTTTTTATAAAACTATCTCATTTTCTTATTTTTGGTAGCAACCATAAATAAGTTGGAAAACAATCTTCTAACTTCCCTTATTTAGCTTGCTGTGAGATAGAGTTGTTTTCTATAAAGAATTAGTGGAAGACAATCTCTAAAAATAAGCCTTACTATTTATGTTGATCAAAGATAATTTTCCTTTAACTCATTTTTTCTGATACTACCAAACACTGGAAAACAAGGAAAACTATCATTACACAATGTTTTCCATCGAAACAAATGAAGTGTAAATGATTAAATTTATCATATCTTAATAGTTTAAGTTTTTGAAACAATCGGTAATTTAATATGGTATCAGAGCAAAAGGTCTTGAGTTTGATCATATCTCCTCCATTCTACCTCTTGTTTAAATTCCCACGTGGTTTTTTTTTTTTTAATACAAGATAAAAATTCTACTCTAACTTAATCTAAGTGTATATGTGTGTGAAACTCCCCCTAGAGACTTGAACTCCGACCCTTACCCTCTACATCCCACAAACACTTATACCTGTGAAGTGACCACTGTACCAAGGGTGTGTGGCGGTTCCCCACGTGATTAAATCTACCATATCCTAGTAGTTTAAAATTTTGAGACAATTGGTAATTTAATACTTATAAATACTCCTAGTTATTCAATTGAACATCTATACAGTTTTCTCTCTACAAACTTTTTTTTTTAACAAATGAGGGTGACTAGACCTCTTTAAGTATATGACTATTACCATAGGTGTATGCAGTCTTCCGTCTTATAGAGGTAGCCTCAAGATTCTAACAAGAGATTTCAAATTCAGGATCTCATAAATCTCATGAAATTTTAGGAACCACTATACCAATCCCTTGGAAATTTTCAATACAATCTGAAGTCCTTATGTTTATGATTCCTACTCTAATGAGTTGTCATTCACATTAGAGACGAACAGAACCCTCTTTATGTTCTAATAATGATTAATCTTTATAAATTCCATTCATCATGGAGTTAGTTACATGCAATCATTTACCCTTTTACTGACACTGAGTGATACACATCTCGTCATGTGGATATTTTAAACCACTCATATTATTAAATAAATAAATAAATAAAATCTCAGCACATATAATTATAATTAGGATATTCCAAGGACCCTATTTTCGTGTGGACCACGCTGAGTGGCTAAGTCTTCTTATGGAGTCAAGCTTGCATACAGGGCCGTTTAAATGTCTTCAACTAATTTCTAGTAAAGGTCTTTGCATGGAGTCAGAGGATAATTCTAAGGAACTATTTTCGTGTAAAACACACAAAGTCTTCTTAATTCCTATGGAGTCAAACTTGCATACAGGGCTGTTTAAACTTGCATGGTTTACTTGACTTGGGGATTAGACAGTCCTGTCCGAAGAAGAAAATTCAAGATACAATAAATTTAGGGGCCTGCTTTTCATGACGACTACCTTAAGTTTCTTAATGGAGACAAAGTTACATATAAAACTGTTGAAAATTTCTGCAAACGATTTGTGGAAAAGATATTAGCAGATTACATAACGTGTATTGGATATTGGATGGGACAAAATGGGCTTCTGCCCTTTTTGGGCAAATTAACTAGCCTTTTGCCCTTCTTCCCAAACTAAATAGGGAAATGTTCCTCTTTTGAAAATCGAGTTTTTCAAAATCGATTTAAGCCCTATAGTGACGTTTTCAAGGACTTATAGTGACATTTACAAAGACCTATAGTGGCGTTTTGTAACTAGATAAATTGCCTATAACTCGATTTCATGGATATCAAGTTATAAAACGTCACTATAGGTTCTTAAAATGTCACTATAGGTCCTTAAAAACGTCACTATAGGGCTCCAGAATTTTTTTTTTTTTTTTTAACTCGATTTTGAGAAACTCAATTTTCAAAAGAGGGACATTTCCCTATTTAGTTTGGGAAGAAGGGCAAAAGGCTAATTAATTTGTCCAAAAAGGGCAGAAGCCCATTTTGTCCATATTAGATGTTGCTGTCCTTTGTCTTTAAACCACCTCTCAACGTATATATGGGTATTTTAAATCACTCACATTATTAAACAAATAAATAAAATCTCAGCACATTTAATTATAATTAGGATAATTTTGTTTTAAAAAAAAAAGGAAAATTCTAAGGTCCTATTTTCGTGTAAAACACGCCAAGTCACATGGTAAGTCTTCTTATTGAGCCAAACTTGCATACAGGGCCGTTTAAACTTGCATGATTTACTTGACTTGGAGATTAGACCCTAAATTTTGGGCCCTCTTTTCATGTGAACTACCTGAAGTTTCCTAATGGAGACAATGTTGCAGACAAAGCTATTGAAAATTTCTGCAAACAATTTGTGGAAAAGATATTAGCAGATTACATATCGCGTATTGGATATTAGATGTCGCTGTCCTTTGTCTTTTCATGTGGACTGATGATGCCAAAAATCGTAGTACGTTGCACAGTCCTCACATACCCTAGGCTAAGATCTGCAGAACAAAGAAAGAAACGACCTCACAGAGAGCACCGGTGTGGTACCGACCAAATGCCCTCCGAAAGTTAAGTTAGAGAACTTTTCACAACTCTAGAGTACCAGAGCTGGGGTAAATTATGCGTACCTTGATTACTGAGGGTTTTTGGGTTTCTATAGTAGTGTAGAATTGACCTTTATTTCTTGGCGGTCAAGGCATTTCCTTGTGAGGGAGATCCTTATTAATACACCTGAAGGGAACGGGTCCAGCTAACCTGTTCATTAAGAGAAAGCCGTCAGATAAAATTGATCGTCCCCTTAAGAAACCCAAGGTGGTGATGGGGTCAACAGTCGGGGGGACTCCTTAGACCAATAAGTTGCCCCTTCTGTCTAGTCCTAGTAAAGGAAAAGTTCTAATGATGGGCTAGGGTCCCGTCTCCGAGAAGCGCTCCGTCTTCCTCCTCGAGGATTCGCGATATGCTATCCAATAACTCTCGTCTATCATCAAGGACGATGATTATGAGGACTTAGGCAAACATGCAACCGAGGCCATGGGAGAGATGAGTCTCCTCGCCTTGACACAAGTGTGCATGTCTGTCCTTCTCTCTTTCCTGTCTTATTGTTACCCCTATTTCTAACCATTGCTTTGATTTTATTTATTTATTTATTTTTTTATGGCGTGCTCATGATCAAGGGCCTGATGGACTGTTGCATGTCCCAGGAGAGGGTGGTAGGCCGTCTGAGAGAGAAGGCTAAGGTTACGGAGTTGTCGTTGCGTGAGCTTAAGGCCTAGAAGGAGGTCCAGGTTAACAAGCTTGATCTGACAAATAAGCTCTTGGAGGAGTCGGAGGCACATACTGAGGTGTTGAAGAACGTCCTAAAGGACAAAGAGGAGGAGCTTTCCTTGTTAAGGAAGCAAGTCCTTCATGCCAAAGGGGACGTGGTAAAGGAATTTCGTGACTCTGATGCCTTTCTCTTCGAGCTAGGAGGGTCTTTTGCCGAGCAATGATTGCTTTTGTCAGGTTAAGGCTTCCTTCCCTAACTTCGACCTATCCTAGATTACCATTAATGCCATGGCCCAGACCCTAACCCGATTTGCCGACCTTGATGGTACCGACGAGTTGTTCATGGATGACCCTACGCCTGACACTTAAGGTGGTGGTGAGGCCGCTCTCCAAGGCGAGCAGGTCAAGTCCATCGAAGACGAGACCCGTCCACTTAAAGAGACTCAAATGGACAATGAGACCCCTATCAATCAGCCATAGACTATTTTGGGAGGACAATATTATCCTTTTTCCCTTTTCTTTTTAATGTACAAATCTTTTGGGAGGACAATATTTGCGTTGTTTTCACTGTCGCCCCTTGGGTGTCAAACATGGACAATTGCCTTTCATGGGCCTTTTTTATATAATGTTGTTTATATCCGTTGCTTATACTTTTGTTCATATGTCTGAATGTGTTTCTTGCCGTTGCATTTCAATGGATTTCTTCCATCCCATGGTCTGTACCATCCATTTATGGACTTAACAATGAACTCGTCCACCTAAGGACTTAATAATGAACTCGTCTACTTAAGGACTTGGTATTTTCAAGACATCCTTTGGGATGTACCCGTCCTCTTAAGGACTTGATATTTTCAGGGCGTCCTTTGGGATGAACCCGTTCACATGTGGACTTAATAATAAACCCGTCCACTTATGGACTTGATATTTTCAAGGCACCCTTTGGGATAAACTCGTCCACTTGTGGACTTAATAATAAACGTAGTTTAGTAAAGACGTAGACATACGGATGATATATCTGAATAACTCCTCTTATTATGATAAATATGTGCATAAAAAATTGTTCTTAAAAAATGGAAAGCTACCTTTTAGGCTTAAAAGGTACTGTAAATAGTAAACATTAGCTAAAAAAAAAAAAAAAAAAAGTAAACTGGAAATGAGGAGTGGTGTTGTTCGTGCCGTCGTCTATTGGTAGTATCTCTTTAGGCACTCTACATTCCATGGGTGGGGCAACTTTTGCCTGTCTAGCGTCTCCAGGTGGTAAGTGCCTTTCCTCTGCCATGAAGTGATTTGTAGGGTCCTACCCAATTAGGTCCTAGCTTTCCCTAGGAGGGATCTCTTGTGGCACCTATCACCTTCCTCAAGACGAGGTCTTCAACTTGAAAATCTCTATGTTTGACTTTGGAATTGCAGTGCTTGGCCATGAGGTCCTGATACCGCACTAACCTTTGTTCGGCCATTGCTTTGAGTTCGTCCACTAAATCAAGTTGTAAGCACATAGCCTCGTCGTTTTTGTCCTCGTCATGGTTCTCTATTTTGTAGCTATGAGTCCGAACTCAGTTGGGATAATAGCTTCACTTCCATAAGCTAGTCGAAATAGTATCTCCCATGTAGGTGTTTTAGCCATTGTCCCGTATGCCCATAGTACACTCGGCAACTCTTCTAGCCACATACCCTTTACCCCCTCGAGTTGAGTCTTGATGATTTTAAGCAAGGATAGGTTTGTGACCTCAACTTTTCCGTTGGCCTGAGGGTGGGCCAGGGGGAAGTAGTGATTCTTGATCCCGATTTGCGGTAAAAATCCCTGAACGAGTCGTTTTTGAACTGCTTTCTGTTGTCCGAGATCAGTACTTTAGGTATACCATACCTGTAGATGATGTTTCTCCGGACAAAGTTTCGTGCGTTCTTCTTCGCGATGGTGGCGAGGGCTTCAACTTCCACCCATTTGGTGAAGTAATCTATGCTGACCACAAGAAACTTCAATTGTCTAATTGTTGTTGGGAATAGACCCATGATATCCAACCCCCATTGAGCGAAAGGCCACAGGGCTGTCATTAGACTGAGCTCCTCTATTGGTTGTCTAATGACATTGCCAAACCTTTGACACTTGTTGCAGATTTTAAAATAGGCTTGGGCATCCTTTTGCAAGTAGGCCAATAATATCCTACCCAAATCAGCTTATGCATTAAAGACAATGATCTTGAATGATTCCTACAGATCCCTTCGTGGACTTCTCTCATGACATAGTCTGCTTCCTCGGGGCTAAGGCACCTTAGGTACGGGCGGGAGAAGCCTCTTTTATACAAGACATCCTTGATCAGTACGAATCGTGCTGCCTGAACCCTTAGCTTCCTTGCGGCCTCCCTACCATCGGGTAGTGTGCTGTCTTTTAAGTAAGAGAATATGGGTGTGGTCTAGTTGCTTCCCGAGTCTATTTCCTACACATCGATGCCATTTATCAATGGTGAAATCTGAACAAAAGAAAACTCCTTACTGGGGATGAGCATGTATTTTACTACTGCGGTTTTAGCAAGACGATCGGCTTGCTCATTCTCTTCTCTTGGGATTTGAACAAATTTGACTTGAAGGTTGTTCACTCATTTTCTTACTTGCTTTAGGTACTTTTTCATCCGTTCTCCCCGCACCCGTAGTCACCGTTCACCTGACTCATGACCACCTGAGAATTGCAATAGACAACCATATTTATTGCTCATGCTACTTTGGCGAGATCCAATCCTCCCACTAGAGCTTCATACTCCGCCTCATTGTTGGTTGTAGGGAAGTCGAGTTGAACCATGTACTCAATCTCGTCCCCTTTCGGTGAGTGGAGTACTATACTTGCTCCGCCCACCTGCCTATTGGACGATCCATCCATGTGGATGTTCCATTGAGGGTGCCCTTCTGCCCCTTGGCCTTCTGTATTGGTAAACTCAACAATGAAGTCAGCGACCGCTTAGCCCTTTATGGTGATACGCAGGCGGTATTGTAAGTCGAATTCACTTAACTTGATTGCCTATAGCGCCATCTATCCAGCAGCTTTAGGAGTGCTCATTGCTCTATGCAGAGGTTTATTTGTCGGGACGGCCACAATGTAGGCCTGGAAGTATAGTTTGAGCTTATGAGCCACGGTCACTAAGGCGAAAGCGAGCTTCTCCATTGGTGGGTACCTCTCTTCTACGCCTCGGAGCACTCAACTAGTGTAGTATACAGGCTTTTGTACCTTTTCCTCCTCGCTGACTAAGGCTACGCTGATGGCAACCAGGGAGACGACTAGATAGAGAAACAATTCTTCTCCTAGTTAGGAGGGACTCAATAATGGCGGGAAAGAAAGGTATGCTTTCAGGTCTTCGAATGCTTGCTAACATTCAGCTGTCCACTCGAAGGACTTCTTCAATGTGTAGAAGAAAGGTAGGCATTTGTCTGTTGCTTTTGAGACAAACTTGTTCAGTGCAGCTACCTTGCCGTTGAGGCTTTGTACTTCCTTGATGTTCTTTGGCGGCGTCATCTACATTATGGCCCGTATCTTGTCCGGGTTGACCTTAATACCTCTCCGGGACACCATGAATCCTAGGAACTTTCTGGCCGTCACACAAAATGAGCATTTGTTTGGATTTAGCTTCATGTTATAAGAGCGAAGGGTATCAAAGGTCTCCTTGAGGTCGTCCAAATGGTCATCTTCCCGCAGGCTTTTTACTCACATGTCATCCACGTAGACTTGAACGTTCCTCCCAATCTGATGTGTGAACATTTTGTTCATTAGCCTTTGATACGTTGCGCCCATGTTCTTGAGACAAAATGGAATCACTTTGTAGCAGAAAAGACCTTGGCTAGTGACGAATGAGGTCTTCTCCCGATCGGCCTCATCCAGCTTGATCTGGTTGTAACCAGAAAACACGTCCATGAAACTCAGCAACTAGTGTCTTGCTGTCGAGTCTACCAAGATGTCGATCCGCGGAAGTGGGTAGTTGTCCTTGGGGCATGCCTTATTTAAGTCTGTAAAATCTACGCACATCTTCCACTTCCCGTTGGCCTTTTTAACCATCACCACGTTGGCTAGCCAGTCGGGATAGTACACTTCTTATATGAACTTTGCCTCTTGCAATTTTCACACCTCTTCTGCTATAGCCCTATCTCGCTCCTAGGCGAATACTCACTTCTTTTGCAGGAGAAAAGGAAAAGAAGGTGATACATTTAATCTGTGAACCATGACTAAGGGGTCAATCCCGGGTATATCTTCGTGGCTCTAGGCAAAGACATCCTAGTTCTTCTTTAGGAATGTCGTGAGTGCTTGTCGAACTGGCTGGCTGACGAGGGTGTCAATCTTGATAGTTCACTCAGTGCTGAGTCATTGAGGAGTATCTCCTATAACCCCTCAACAGGCTCTGCAACCATTCGTTATTCTTCTTTGGTCATGGTCTGTAAGTGGTCGTCCATCTCTAGCATTGCTAAATAGCACTTGCGTGCTACTACCTGGTCCTCGCATACCTCTCTTACTCCGTACTCGGTGGGGAATTTGATCATCGGGTGATAGGTTGAAGTTATAGCTTTCCACGAGTTAAGGGTAGTCCCGCCCAACATGGCATTGTAGGTAGACGAATAGTCAATGACCAAGAATGTAACATCTTTAGTAATTTTCTGTGGGTAATCACCAACCGTCATGGGCAATGTGACTACGCCAAGCGGGTACACTCTCGTTCCTCTAAACCCAATGAATGGTGCATTGGTCAATTCAGCCATTCTCTCCCAATCCTCATTTGTTGGAACACCGGGTAGTAAATGATATCAGCAAAGCTTCCACTGTTAATTAGGACCCTGTGAGTGTTTTAGTCCCCCACTTGTATGCTAACAACGAGCGCATTGTCGCATTTGCGAGTGGTGGAGGTGTTAAGCATCTTCCTCTGTGAACCCAATTATGGGGTTGTCGATTCGTGCCGACTTTGGGATGAAACCTGTCACCGGACATTCGGACCATCCCGAGGTAGGTCTTGTGTGCCTTCTTGGAAAAATCAAAAGATGCAATTTCCCCCACGATCATCCTTATGTCCCCTAGGGGTGGCCTAGGACGCTCGTTCTCCTTTCAGAGCGGGCTACTGCGGTGGCAGTCCATCTTTTCCTTGCTAACGAACCGTTGCAGCTTTTCTTGTCCGATAAGGGCCTCTATCTCTTGCTTTGCATCGTAGCATTCAGAGGTGTTATGACCGTGATCATGATGAAAACGGCAGTACTTGTCTCTTGACCTCTTATTGGGATCTCCCTTCAACTTGCTAAGCCACTTTAAAGCTGTATCGTCCTTGATCTGCATTAAGACTTGATCAATCGGGGTAGTTAATGGGGTGAAGATCGTGAACCTTCCAATGGGGGGTTTAGAGTGCCTATCCTCCCGTCGATCTCCGGTCCTTGTAGTCTTTCATCCCCTGTCCTGTCGTGTATCCTCTTGCCTTTCCCTTTTCTTGGGCTTCTCTTCTCGAGCTAGCGGTCGTCTTTTGTATTCATGTATTTAGTAGCTCAACAGAGTACATTTGACACAGTTTTTGGGTCATTTTTATATAAGGAAAATAGGAATTTCCCCTTTTGTAACCCATTGGTGAACACAAAGAACGAGTATCTTGTTGCCGACTTCATCGATTGGGAAGGCCTCCTTGTTAAAGCGGGTTATGTAAGATCTTAGCGTTTCATCCTCCTATTGCTTGATGCTCATCAAGCATGTGGTGGACTTCTTATACTTGTGCCCCTCGATAAAGTGCAAAGCAAACTGTGCGCTCGGCTCCTTGAAGGTACTGATGGAGTTGGGCGTCAACCTCACAACCATAACCATGCGGGACCCTTTAGCGTAGTTGGAAAAGCTCGACACATGATCTCATCCATTATGCCTTGTAAGTGCATGAGGGTTTTGAATGACTCCAAGTGGTCTAAGGGGTTCCTTAGATCCGTCATAGGCTTCAACCTGCGGCATACAAAACTTCTACGGAAAGGGGAATGAAATGACGAATGTAGTGGAGAGCGAGTCTGTCCGATGGACCAGCTCATCGAGGTGGCTTGACACCCATCCTCGGAGGGCATTTATCATGAAGTCCATCTGTTCCTTCATCATCTACATCTTTGCGACCATGTATGGTGGAGTTGTATCTGTGATGGATGGACGACTGGTGTCCCGTTGTTCTTCTCTACTTGGGGCGTTCTTTGCCTTCCGGTCCTTTCTGGTCCCTTCTCTCGATGCTGGTACCAACTTGCTCCTCCTCATAAGTGTTAGGCCTTGCATTCCTTTGGTGTAGTTGCTCCTCTAGATCATGGTTTTGCTTGGTAAGGCATTCCACGACCACGATGAAAGTCTGAACCTGAAGTGTAATGCCCTCCGAGTGCCATAGTTGGGGTAAATTATGTGTACCTTGATTTACGAGGGTTTTTGGGTTTTTATAGTACTGTAAAACCGACCTTTGTTTCTTGGCGGTCAAGGCATTTCCTTGTGGGGAAGATCCATATTAATACACGTATTTTATGAGAGATCCTTTTCATGTAGAGACTTTGTTGATTAGGGTTAATCACGAGGCACAAGTCATTTCCAAATGGGGTCTCTTGCAATACACCATAATATGGTAAATGTGTAACAACACCCACTTGGTAGATACTGTTACTTCAAATTCGTAGGATTTGTTCTTCTATGAGAGAATTAGTAATTAAATTGTTTTTGGGAAAGGACATAACTCTCGAAAATTGGAATAAGTATATTTGTTCATGTATGTTTGTTCTTAAGGAGTATGTTATTGACTATTGCTAGAATTGGGTGGTTAACACTCTGTATGTTTCGGCAATAATATTTTTTAGAAAATGAGTCATTTTTCAAAAAGTGGTTTTTATATAACTATCTCATTTTCTTATGTTTGGTAGTAACCTTAAATGAGTTGAAACACAATCTTCTAACTTCCCTTATTTAGTTTGCGGTGAGATAGAGTTGTTTTCCAAAAAGAATTAGTGGAAGACAATCTCCAAAAATAAGCCTTACTTTTTATATTGATCAAAGATAGTTTTTTTTTTTTTTTTTTTAATGCTACCAAACACTGGGAAACAAGGAAAACTATCCTTACACAATGTTTTCCATCGAAACAAACGAAGCGTAAATCATTAAATTTATCATATCTCAATAGTTTAAGTTTTTGAAACAATCAGTAATTTAATATGATATCGAGTAAAAGGTCTTAAGTTTGATCATTATCTCTTCCACTCTAACTCCTGTTTAAATTCCCACGTGTGAAACTCCTTCCTAGAGACTTGAACTCCAGCTCTTACCCCCCTCACCCCACAAACACTTATACTTGTGGAGTGACCACCGCACCAAGGGTGTGTGGTGGTTCCCCACATGATTAAATCTACCATATCCCAAAGAGCTTAAAATTTTGAGACAATCAGTAATTTAATACTTATAAATACTCCTAGTTATTCAATTGGACATCTATACAATTTTCTCTCTACAAACTTTTTTTTTTTTTTAACAAATGAGGGTGTCTGGACCTCTTCGAGTATCCGACTATTACCTTAGGTGTATGTAGTCCTCCGTCCTATAGGGGTAGCCTCAAGATTTTAAGAATCACTAAACTAGCCCCTTGGAATTTTTCAATACAATCTGAAGTCCTTATGTTTTTGATTACTACTCTAATGAGTTGTCATTCACATTAGAGACCAACAGAACCCTCTTTATGTTTTAATAATGATTAATCTTTATAAATTCCATCCATCATGGAGTTACATACAATCATTTACCCTTATACTGTTACTGAGTGATACACTTCTCGTCATGTGGATATTTTAAACCACTCATATTATTAAATAAATAAATAAAATCTCAACACGTATAATTATAATTAGGATATTCCAAGGACCCTATTTTCGTGTGGACCACGCTAAGTGGCTAAGTCTTCTTATGGAGTCAAGCTTGCATGCAGGGCCGTTTAAATGTCTTCAACTAATTTCTGGTAAAGGTCTTTGCATGGAGTCAAAGGATAATTCTATGGAACTATTTTCGTGTAAAACACACAAAGTCTTAATTATTTTTTTTTTGGTTTCCCACAGTGTTTTCTCAAGGCTTTCAACCAGAGACTAATCACAGGAAATTCTTTTCAAAGTGTAGGTTGTAGGACTCGAACTAGGGAGCACACCCGGTCGAGGCCAAGACAAGCACTTTGAGACCGAGAGCCCAACCAACTCGGCCAACCTCCTGGGTTGTCTTCTTAATTCCTATGGAGTCAAACTTGCATGTAGGGCTGTCTAAACTTGCACGGTTTACTTGACTTTTTTTTTTTTTTTTTTTTTTGAGAACAACTTCCATTAAACCAACACAGAAAACAGAGAACAACGGAACAGGCACATAAAAACCGATCCTGAAGGATCAAGTGACTCACAATGGGCGGGAACACCCCCTCCCGGACTGATTCACTTCTTTACACTTTGCATAGTGGGCAAGTTCATGCACCACCTTATTGAACTCCCTCTGAACATGCTGAACTTTCCAACCGCCAAAACAGTCTGGATTACACAAAATTCCTTGAACAATATGCCCTGTTTCACCATTGATTATCTTTTTGCTTGATATGCTCGAGCCGCTAATAGAGAGTCGATTCAATAATAGCCTTGTTGGAAGCCTAAATCCTTTGCTAACAATATACCAGCTTCCATCACCAACAATTCGAGTCTCAACACGAGAAAATTTCCATTTAGCAACCTACTCATGCCAGCTACCACCTCCCCTTGTAATCTCTTATGATTACTCCAATACTTGAATTCCGTCCTCTCTCAATTGTCGGTCCATCCACATTTATCTTATAGACCCCCATTGGAGACTTCATCCAGCTAATCTCACAAAGAGTCTAGACCAAGTTTGAAAAATTTTGAGGCTTCATTATAATTCAAAAGAAGGTTCGAGGCAAAATCCCACACCCGACCAGCAGCAAGTTTTTCACCCTCATGTACACATTGGTTTTTGTTATACCATATTGCCCACGCAGTCACAACCATTATCTCCATGTCTCTATTTGTTCCAAAGAAAAAACAGCCCTAAAGCAACATCAAAAAATCTTGGTCTCTCGCACATATTTTTATAGGGCACTCCTTCCATCTACTCCAAACATCCTTTGCAAAATTACATTTGAATAAAGCATGATAAGTGGACTTAGCTTCATTCCCACAAATGGGACATATTCCATCAATGGCCACTCCCCTCTTCCTTAGATTTAGCATAATGGGAAGAGCATTTTCACATGCTTTCCACACGAAGATTCTAATTTTTGGTGGGATTTTGAGATGCCACATCTTCTTCCACAAGGGGGTTCTAGGATCAACATGGGAACATTCCCCCCCCCCCCCCTAAAGAACTTAACACATTAAGAGCAATATAGTAACCCCTCTTAACTGTGAATTCCCCTTTCTTATTTCCCACTCAAATAATTTTATCCTCTGGTAAGTTGTAGCTGAGTGGAATATTTAAAATCGCCGCTTCAAATGGAAGGAACAATGACTTTATCATATCCACTTTCCATCTCTTTGTTTCCTCATCAATAAGGGCAGAAACCATAGAAAAATCATTCAAGGGTTGAGGTGGGGAAATTACCTTATAAGTTGTTGGAGTGGGAAGCCACTTATCCTCCCATATATGAATTAGCTTTCCATTGCCTACCCTCCACCCGGTTCCTCTTCTTATCACTTCCAAAGCTTTAAAGATACTTCTCCAAGCATATGATGGATTTGAGCCCAGTTTTGCATTCAACACATTCCCATTTGGGTAGTACTTTGCTTTGTACACTCTTGCACACGTGGAATTTTGGTTTGAGAGAAGTCTCCAACCTTGTTTTGCTAACATAGCCAAATTAAAGGCCTGACAATTACAAAAACCCATACCCCCTCAAAGTTTTGATCGACATAACTTTTCCTAACTCACCCAAGCTATCTTGGATTCTTGTTGCCTTTTCCCCCACTAAAATTTCCTTATCATTCCTTCAATTTCCTCACAAAGCCCTTTTGGAAGAAGGAAACAACTCATAGTATACGTGGGAACTGCCCGAGCCACGGTAGTTATTAGAACCTCCTTTCCTCCCATAGAGAGCATTTTCTCTTTCCACCCAACAAGCTTCTTCCCAACCCTTTCTTTCACTTCGCAAACACTTGAGTCTTAGATCTTCCAATGATAGAAGGAAGACCCAAATATTTGTTATGTCTAGTGTCCTGCATAGGCCCAAGAATGCCAATTACCTCACTTCTCCTTTCTTGGGGAGTATTATGGCTGAAAAATATAGAAGATTTGTCCGTATTTACTTTTTGCCTCGACGCAGCTTCATAGAGCTCAAGGATCTCTACTAATTTTTGACATTCGTGGTCAGTAGCTTTGTAGAACAACAAGCTATCATCAACAAAAAATAAATGTGAAACCATGGGGCATCCTCTACAAATGGAAATTCCACTCAACACTTGATTCCTTGTCGCTTCCTTTATTAAGGAGGGAAACCATCTGCACATAAGATAAAGAGGTAAGGAGACAAGGGGTCTCCTTGATGGAGGCCTCTTGTAGGGTGGATACAACCATTAACTGTACCATTAATGATCACTGAATAAGAAACCGTAGATATGCACTGCATAATTAGGCTAATCCATTTTTCACTAAATCCCATTTTTTCCATCACCCTTTCAATAAAACCCCATTCTACTCGATCATAGGCCTTACTCATATCCAGCTTAACAGCCATAAAATTTTCCTTACCCTCCTTTTTATATTCTAAATAGTGCATTAATTCAAACGATACTAGCACATTATCAGTAATGAGTCTCTCTGAAAGAAAAGCACTTTGATTTTCAAAGATAATATGAGGAAGTACAACTTTAAGGCGGTTTACTAGCACTTTAGCAACAAGCTTGTAAACTACATTGCTTAAGTTTATAGGCCTAAAATCAGTCATTTTTGAAGGATTGTTAATTTTTGGCACAAGGGTAATATTGGTTCTGTTTATACTGGAAATAGACATGTTCATATTTAACACATTTAGGACCATACATGTTATATCATTTCCAACAACATCCCAAGATACGGAAAAAAATAGCAAACATACCATTGGGGCTGGGAGCCTTTGTAGGATGCATCTACTTCAACACGGCTTCCACTTTGCTTCTAGTAAAAGTTTGAATTAAGCTTTGGTTCATCTCATTAGTGACTCGGCTAAAATAGTATCGGCAATTTCTGAAATTCGACTTGGATGGGAAGTAGTGTACAGACTTCTCAAAATAGCTAATGGCTACTTTCTTTGCAATACCCTCACTTGTCTCACACCAATTCCCACTCTCATCCCATAATCCTGTAATCGTGTTCTTCTTTCTACTTTGAGTGGCTTTTGAGTGAAAAAATTTAGTATTGCGATCCCCTTGCCCATACCATTGAACCCTTGACCTTTGGTGCCACAATATCTCTTCGCTATCCAGGAGATCATTGATCTCACTCCTCAATCTATTTATCTCCTTTCCCAACACTCCATTTCTATCTTGCAACTCCAAGGCGTTAAGCTCTTTCCACTTGTTTTGAATCTGCTTTGGGATGTAGCCAAAAACCGATGCATTCCATCTCACTAAATCAGCTGCAACATTCTCAGAACTAGCCACAACTCCTTCAAGAGTATTTTGATTAAGGCCACCCTCCCAAGCCACTTTTATGATCTCCTTACACTCCTCCTTTTTTGTCCACATGGCTTCAAAATGAAATCCTCTCTTCTGTGGCTGACTGGGGGTAATTTTATCAGTAATTAACAAGGCGCAATGGTTAGATGTCGAGTCAACCAAATGAAGAACTCTTGCCCCATTAAATTGGTGTATCCAATCATCAGTAGCAAAAACACAGTCTAACCTTAAATAGACCCGGCTATCACCTTCTTGCATATTACACCATGTGAAATCGGGCCCACTATACCCCAAATCCTTAAAGCCACAAAAGTTAACTACTTCCCTAAACCCCTACATTTGTTTACTCGAGACCTCATAGCACCCCCAACTTTTCACTCATAGATAGAATCTCATTAAAATCACCAAAACAAAGCCAAGGAAGTTTGAATTTTCTGTTCAACGTCGCCAACTCATCCCATAATTCCTTCCTTTTATGTGTTTCCGAGTGCCCATAAAACCCCGTGATTCTCCACCTATTGCAAGAAACTTGCTCCGTAACAATTGCATCTATATGGTTCCTTGAATATCCCATAATTTCCAATTGAACCTCTTTTTCCATAACATTACTAAACCTCCACTCCTGCCTTTACTAGGCACAACAAGCCCATTCACAAACTTAATTTTCTCCATAACCTTTTCCATTGCCTTCTTCTTTATTTTTGTTTCCATCGAAAACACAACATTGGGATCCCACCGTTGGACTAACTCGCCCAACACACGAACTAACCAAAGGCTCCCAAGTCCCCGGCAATTCCACCCTAAGGCAATCATTGTTCCCAAGCCCAACACTTCTACTACATCAATCCACAGCACAGCCAATCTACTTGAAAACCAAACACCCACAAAGCACAAAGCGCAAAACCCGGAGGGCCGGGAGACGAGTAATACCTTGCTAGTGTCTATGGCCGTCGAACTGAACAATCACCCAAAGACTGAGACTTTGCAAATGACAATGAAATCACCACTCCAAATCATCTAATTAACCCACTAAAGGGTAGAGAGAGACCCACACCGGCCAAGAAAATACCCCCTAATAGGGCGGAGAAAGCCCACCAAGGAAAGGGAAAAACCCACAACTAGGCGGAACACCCGGACTACGCGTAACCCACTACGGATGAAAGCCCCACCCACCAAGGATGCAGAGACGACCACACACTAGAGTAGAGCTCTCGAACGCAGCAGGAGAGGATCTAACCAGCGACAAACTATACCTACACCAAAGACTAAGAAAACCCTTGGTGAAGATGGAAGACCCACAATGATGAGCTCTTGCTTACACAATCGGAGATCAAATCGTGCGCCGAGAGAGAGTTGGAAACGTCACTGTCCAAAGAAAGAGAGAGATAGAAATCTCTAGAAAGACCTGGAAACCTTTCGGTCTAGAGAGAACAGACTCCTACTAGGGAGAGAGAATTTTTTGTTAGGATTAGTGCCCTTAAATCCTATTGTATGATGCTATGTATGACATTCTGTATGACTTAATATTATGATTAATAAATTTGTTTTATTATTATCTGAAATAATAGCAACTTGAATATTCGGACATTATCATATAGTCCATGAGATGCATAGTATGTAATTTAGTCACAGAAGATATAAATCACAAGTTTTTTGTAAACTCATAATTTAGTTCATAGTCGGTGATTAAACTGGGCGTTTTATCTACGAAGACTATAACATATCAACTAAGATGATTTGTCTTGATCATGGAAGTGGTGACTTCTACTTGATATGCTGATATGTTCTAAGAGTTAAGACATATTGAACTAGACCGCTGTGAGATTTATTATTCTCCTAAAGACTCACAAATGAATAATAAATCTCACGACTTATATTTACATGAACTCTTAATCCTGAGAGAATAATGGACCTAATCATGAGGTGTAAGTTGCTTTGATATATCGGGAGTGAGATCTAAAGTTACGGTCAAAACCTCGGTATGTTGACTAGCCATATTTAGTATTGATGGAACATATATTCTCAAGATGAAATTCATAGTCTCTTAACAAAAATACAAAATATTCCTTTGAGATAAGTTTAATGGGTTTGTTATTCAGAGAGTTAGGCCTAACCACTTTGGTAAGAAATTACTAAAGTATATATTTATGAAATTGGATTTCATAAATATATGATAAATAACTTAAAAGGATTAAACCGGGTACTCAAGGATTAAGATGTAGTAATTTACAAAGTGGCAATCTACATTTATGACTTTGTGTTACTACAAATGTTTTATGAAATGGTTGCATGTACAATAAAGTCTTGGGACATAATTTATAGATAAGACCTAGAATGCAACTATATTTATATAGTGGTATTAAATATAGTTAATGGTAACTTTGGACTAGTCAAGAGTTGACAGAAAAGCTCAAGGCGTATTGGAGCTAGTGTCTTATTGATCCCTTTTGGTCCCACTCCAAGCCACATTCTAGAGCCCAATTGGAAAGGCCCAAAGGCCTAGCCCAATTAGATGATCAGTTATAAAGAGAGAAACATACAGAATTTTGAAATGAACAACTTGTATGAAATGGTATATGTGAGTGTTGGACACTCTCGAATTCTCTCTTGAACAAATTTACATAACTGATTGAGAGACCACACATTTTGGGCGTTAGTGGAATTAGAGTGAAGATCAAAAGTATTCCCAAGAGTTTACGATCTTTGTTTTGAAATTCACCACACCAAGGTACACTCTCTTATTATTATATTCTGAAATTTACATAGTGCATGTTATCAATTTCAAATGAAGTATATCCATTAATTTTTCGCTGCGCACATGCATTTTTCCATCATTTTTTTCTCTTGGTTACTTGACTTGGAGATTAGACAGTCCTGCCCAAGAAGAAAATTCAAGATACAATTAAATTTAGGGGCCTGCATTTCATGACGACTACCTTAAATTTCCTAATGGAGACAAAGTTACATATAAAATCGTTGAAAATTTCTGCAAACGATTTGTGGAAAAGATATTAGCACATTACATAACGCGTATTGATATTAGATGTTGCTATCCTTTGTCTTTATACCACCTCTCAACATATGTATGGGTATTTTAAACCACTCACATTATTAAACAAATAAATAAAATCTCAGCACATTTAATTATAATTAGGATAATTTTGTTATAAAAAAATACAGAAAAAGGAAAATTCTAAGGATCCTACTTTCGTGTAAGACACGCCAAGTCGCACGCTATGTCTTCTTATGGAGCCAAACTTGAATACAAAGCCGTTTAAACTTGCATGGTTTACTTGACTTGGAAATTAGACAATACTGTCCAAGAAGAAAAAAATCAAGATACAATAAATTTAGGGGCGACTACCTTAAGTTTCCTAATGGAGACAAAGTTACAGATAAAACTGTTGAAAATTTCTGCAGACGATTTGTGGAAAAGATATTAGCATATTACATAACGCGTATTGGATATTAGATGTTACTATCCTTTGTCTTTAAACCACCTCTCAACATATATATGGGTATTTTAAACCACTCACATTATTAAACAAATAAATAAAATCTCAGCACATTTAATTATAATTAGGATAATTTTGTTATTAAAAAAAAAAAAAAAAAAGGGAAAATTCTAAGGATCCTATTTACGCGTAAAACACGCCAAGTCACACGCTAAGTCTTCTTATTGAGCCAAACTTGCATACAGGGCCGTTTAAACTTGCATGGTTTACTTGACTTGAAGATTAGACCCTAAATTTTGGGCCCTCTTTTCATGTGAACTACATGAAGTTTCCTAATGGAGACAAAGTTGCGAGATAAAGTCATTGAAAATTTCTGCAAACAATTTGTGGAAAAGATATTAGCAGATTACATAACGCGTATTAGTTATTAGTTGTTGTTGTCCTTTGTCTTTTCATGTGGACTAATGATGCCGAAAATCATACTAAGTTGCACAATCCTCACGTACCCTAGGCAAAGATCTGCAGAACAAAGAAAGAAAAGATCCCACAGAGAGTACCGGTGTGATACCGGCCAAATGCCCTCTCAAGATTAAGTTTGAGAACTTTTCACAACTCTTGAGTGTCAAAGCTGGGATAAATTATGCGTACCTTGATTTCTCAAGGTTTTTGGGTTTTTATAGTAGTGTAGAACCGACCTTTATTTCTTGGCGGTCAAGGCGTTTCCTTGTGAGGAAGATCCTTATTAAAACACATATTTTATGGGATCATTTCCATCTAGAGACTTTGTTGATTAGGGTTAATCGTAGGGCACAAGTCATTTCTATATGGGGTTTCTTGGAGACCACTTAGTCCACGTAGGTGCCACGTGGCTTTGCCAACCATCTCCCTTGCATTTGTCTTATTGGAATCCGTCCACTATGGAGAGTCTGTCCATCTTCCTTCCCCTCCATCCGAGACACGATCCATTCTACCCGTTTTTTCGTCGAGTGCATTCAAACCGTCCCTTTCTTTAGCACCGTCACTTAAGATTGGCTCCATTGATTGGATCCGTCTACCTTGGGTTTTATCCCCTTCATGAACTATGTTATTAGACTAAAAAATGCACAATTTCTAAATTTTAGTAAACGCATCCAAATGAGCTTCTACGGTTAATAATATCACAATAATTATATAAATTGAGCACATCAACTTATCCCCTAGTATGCTAAAGCATTGCTTCTTAGATTCTTAACTCTAGACTATTAACCTGATTGATGTTACAAACTCATGAGTACAACTCACCCTTGAAAACTGGTTTGCAAGGGGAGGGTGCTCAAGAGCTTATAAACACATGTTAAACTTATACTTAATCCATGTGACACACTAAGATCATAAAAATTGAACATATATATATATATATATATATATATATGTGTGTGTGCATGTATGTCTTCAAAACCACTTATTCTTAACAGTTTTCATGAGAACTACCTTAAGTTTCCTAATGGAGACAAAGTTACAGATAAAGCTATTGAAAATTTCTACAAACGATTTGTGGAAAAGATATTCGTAGATTACATAACGCGTATTGGATATTAGATGTTGCTGTCCGTTGTCTATGTTATTTAGACCCAAAAAATGCACAATTTATAAATTTTAGTAAACGCAGGCTATCATGTTTTGAAACCATAAACGTAATTTTTTGCCCAAAATATGATAATCAAAGGGGCACTAAAGTCTCCCAATTGAAAGAAACTTGAAGATGATGATTTTCAAAATGTCTTCAAATATTTTGTGGATCGAAGAGGACCAAAATAGTGTGTGTTGAATATCCAGAGTTGGTGTTAGAATTCATACATCATGACTGTTTATGATCTGTAATTGTCTACGTTATTTATTGCTATGTACCCATTTTTCTTAGTAATTGAATATGCAGTTTCGGGATTATTCCCAATAAAAAAGAGAGAATAACGTGTGTTGAGGTTGGTTTACTTGACTGTAGACAATGCTGTCCCTTGTGTGTGTGTATATATATATATCACAGAAGTAATGAAGTGTTAATTCTGGTCTCTTTACAGCCATTGAACCATAAATGGATTCCAAGACTTCCATTAGGCTTATCATAATCTCGATGCTTTTCTTTCTGTTTATCTCATCTACAATAGTGATTGCTGACCCAAGCAATGTCGTACCACCAGCCAGTGAGTCGTTTAATTAATCTAAGTTGTGTTCTTGCGTGCATGGTTTAAAAGTTTTTTATGAACTAGTTTTATATTTATCCAATTTCTTGTTTTGCTTGCAGAAAAGAAGAGTTCCTTGCCACGAGCAATTGTTGTCGGAAGGAAACTTAAACAGCAGTCGTCACCAACCGAGGGTATCCCTAGTCCTATGCCTGGCGTAATTCCCTAGTCCTTTTCCTAGCTAAAATGGTCGTGTAATTCTTAGTATTGTAGAATGTGATACTCATTTCTCTCACATGAAATTGATTCATGATGAGATTTATTATTTATATGAAATAAGAATGTATGGGATTATTGTATCCTGAAAATACTAAATAATTTTCAAAGACTCGGCTATATTTATCAAGTAGTTATGTAATAATTAGACTAAAATACACTTTTGGTCTTAAAGTTTGGATTGTTTTCATTTTAATTCTTTACATATTAAAATTTTAATTTTGGCCATTTATGTCGGAATCCATTTTTCTTTTACCTATTTCCATTAACTATCCGATGACCCCTAGTAAAATACGGACGACATTTTTTAATGAACAAGACCTATTAGGACTTAATAGTTAAATTACTAACAAAAACTAGTTATTGGACCTTGCTTTGTACGATTTTTTTCTTTGATTTATTAATTTATAAATATTATAGGTAGACACGTTATAAGAAATATTATTCTTCATTTAAAAGAAAATGTATTACTATCATCATCATCATCATTATATAAACGTTTGTTATTATTTATGTTGTCCTCTTTTAAATTGTGACTAAATTTGATTACACTATGTTGCCGGTACTCCAGTTCTAGGTTGGGGTCTCCGATTAGAGTTGCCGATTGAGGCCATGGGATTGTGGCATTGGAGTTTAAAAGCATTTTAGATTTAGGGATTTTTGAGATGGTTGAGGTTTGAATTGGGTTGTACAGGTGTGGTGCAAGGGTAAATTTGCCTCACTAGTAGAATTGTTTAATTCATGTGGGCCAATAAATGTGTGCAATGTGTTTACAATTTAAAAAAATAAATTTGTTCGGTCAATATCAAATACAACATCAACACTCCATTAAGTCACTTAGGACCTAAACTAGTAACTAACAAACATTGATGGAAAGACAAAAGTAGAACATTATTTTTGTATAAATTTAGGGATAAAAATGATATTTTATACTTCAGTTTATTTTAATTTTTAGAAAATTAGAATACCCAAAATTTGAAACCCAGTTTCGTTCCTCTCCTCTATTTTCATGAAATCTTGCCGGAGAATGACGTAGAAATTGACCTCCATTGAATGCAATTTTCAGAGGCTTAGAACTCCCGTTATCAGCCTCCATCAAGCTTAGGTCCCCCACTTTTCATTTTCCATAACTCAAACAACTCAAGATTTGGATTACCGATGGTGGTGAGAGTGGCTTTGCAAACATGAAGGTAAAACCAGTTGGACCATCTGTTTGCATTGGTTGTGATATGGGATTAAGATCTGGGTTAATACAACAATCAATTATCAATTATCATAGAAAAATCAAAACACAAAATCAAAGATCAACTTGGACCTACTTGACTTATAAATGGTTTCTTAGAGATTTTATCGTTCCACACAGCCATGAGCCAACAATCCAAAGATGCGAAAAAGCTAAACCTCCGCACAGCCAATCCAATGCTTCATACTGTTATCAAATCCACAAAAACAAAAACAGAATGTGATCGCATTATATGGCTCTTGTTGCTGTGTTTTACCTTGCGATCTTGGTTTCTTGGATTTTAGTTTAATTTCTAAAATAATTTTTCATCGGTGTGGTGGCGGTGAGATTGGTTTCTGATTTTGGGATTTCTAAAATTTCTAATTTTCTTAAAACAACAAATAAATAAATAAATGTTGAGTTTTGACAGGTCATATGTTGAGACCTGATGTGTCAATCTATTTTTCTCCAATAACTTTTTTTTGACACAAAAAAGGTAATAAAGTCTCCAATAACTGGTATGGCACCTTAATTTTAATATTTTTATTAGCGAATTAATGACTTGGTATAATTTGAACCACTTATTTCAAAATGAAAGTTTAAGATTAAAATAACTTTATGTCGTAGAGTACACTAGGAACTTTAAGGGATTTTGATTATGTCTTTTGATTGTTGTTTTAACTTTTAAACCGCTCAAGATGAGAACTAAAATTTAGACCGTTTTGCTTAAATGGTATTTAAAGTTTAAACTATATTTCATAATGGATACATGTATTACTAGGAGGGTTTGTGAATTAGGCTTCTTCCATTATATATAGTAATAGATTTATGTTAACAATGTTTTTTTTTTTTTTTTTTTTTTTTTTTTTTTTTTTTTTTTTTAATTCTAAGTGAACAGAATCATTGAAATTCATAGGCTATGAATAGTTTAAGCTAGAAATGCACTTTCAATTTAGAAGTACATATAAACAATATCCTGTCAATTAAAAATATATGTTGAGATAACATGCAGGCAATACTAATAAGAATACTATCATTTAACCCGTGTAATACGATATTATTAATATTATTTTTTCTAAAAGGAAAAAAAAAGTATATATATATATATATATATATATATATATATATATGAAGTGCATCAAATTGAAATAGTTTAGTATGTGTTTCTTTTTTTCCTTTTTTGATAAAAAGATTTGAGTCATGTTTTGGGTGTTTGGGGATTTTTTATTCTAAATAATAACATTATGAAGTAGAAATTTATGGTGCATTTGGATGCCCCTTATTTTGCTGAAAACTGAAAACAATAAAAAAATAATTTACGGTTACTATTCACACTCACAAAATACTGTTCATTTACCTTAATGCATTGTTCATGTCCCATGAATAGTACAAGAGGCACTGGTCAAAAAGAAAAAAAAAAAAAAAAAAAAAAAAAAAAGGCCAGACGCTAAAACGCAATCAGCTATCCAAACACATACTTACTGTTTTAGAGACTTTTGGCTTGAAAGAGGTAAGATAGGCAAAAATATTAGGTGTTTGTGTTTTGATGGAAAGATGAACAACCTTTGTAGATAAGCGTGAGGAAAGTATAAAAAATAAAAAAATAAAAATAAAAATCCCTTTAGAGATCAACAAGAATGAGAGAGAGAGAATTTGAAGGTTTCTAGAAATTTTGGATCAAAACTGTGGATAATCTCTTGAATTTTGAACTATATATAAAAGAGCACTAAACCAGAACAAAAGTTTTGTAGACTCCAAAAAAAAAAAAAAAAAAAAAAAAAAAAAAAAAAAGCCCGTAACTTACTAAGTGTCCAGAAAAACAACCACCTTACAAGAATACGAGTGTAGCCAACCCATATCCTGGATGTGTTTGGAAAGAAATTAAAAAAAATAAAATAAAAAATCCTCTAGACTCTAGATGGACAAAACAGACTTCTACTTCTATTTACATAATCCATGCCTTACTCTTAATGCGGGCCTTGCTTTGTAAAGCATTTTGATCAAGCTAAACTTATGGAAATCCATGGCTTTGTCGCCCAGATTGTTATGATCTTTTCGAGGTACCATTTCCTTGTTGGGTCATACTTACACATGCATGGACTTCAATTTACAATAGAAACACATGCAAGGTTAAGCAAATTTAGGGTGACCATTGTGTCGTCTCCAGGGGTGGCCCAACATAATTTAGGACCTAAGGCAAAAAATTTATACAGGACCTTTAATATATATTATGCAAGATCATATTTGCAACAATCAACGTAAAATCCTAACTTGATTTATGGTAATAAAGACCTTAAATTTATTAATACCTTATTAATAAAAGTTAGGTTTTAGAGGTTGTGGTTGATCCTATTCTTCCAAGTGAAAATTATATTAATTATCTCATGGAGATTGCAACATTGCTTCAAGTAAATATCATATTTAATTACCAAATATACTATTTTATCAATTTCCAGATAGAAATAACAATTTAATCGTTTTTATCAACTTTTCCTTTATGGCTTCATCCTTCTTTTTTTAAGGTTTAGTTGTTATCAACATTTTTGTCTTTTCACTTTTTTTTTTAATTATAAAATGAGTACGAAATCACAAGTCTAGGCCATTGTTTAGTGACAAAAAAAGTGGTAATCGGTAAATCAGCAAGATTATGCCAAATCAAGTTGAATGATTTTTCTCTGCTCACACTCTCGATCTACTTCCAATGATTCGATTATATATATATATCATTTTGTAGTGAATTGAACGAATTACACATTCATACAGGATTATGCCAAGTCAAGTCGAAGTCTCAATGTATTAGCCAAATATTTTAAATATTTTTATATGAAATTTTAATATTCGAGTGACGGAATGCATGTGTTTTGAAAACTTATATTTTCCATCATTTAAAACTTCTACCAAATTAATTATTGTGTATGTGTAATTACACTTTTTTTTTTTTAATATGTGATTGCATTTGATTAGGAACTTCATTTTCTTCCAATGCATTTGTTTTGTATTTCCACGCTTAATCTGAGATTTTCTTTTTTGGGTAGAAAAAAATTCCTTCTAGACATTTTTAATTGAAAAACTTATATCACTAACCTTTTGTACTAACAAACTCTAACAAGCTTCCAATCAGATTGACAGAATCTAATTTGATGTATCATGTGAACCCAAGAAAAGTCATCATTGACGTTGGAGTTAATGGTCAATACAACCATCCACAAATCTAAATCCTCTTTCCTTGGGAACAAAGGCATAGTCGGTATTAAAATAAATGTATTTAAGGTTTTTTATAAATAATATATTTTAATGTTGATATCATGCTCATGATAAACTTAATTTAACATTTGCATGCACATGCCGAATTGTGAAAGCATTTCTACATTAAAAAAAAAAAAAAAAAAACAAGCCGTATTGTTTCATGCAAAGACTTTTCAATTGTCCGAGGATTTCCATTTTGACCAATTCCTTGCATGAGTACTAGTTTTGTTTTTTACTTGCCAACACTCATTGGTCTCTATAATAAACCATCTATAAATAGTTACAAAAGTGATTATTTTGTGCAACCCAATTCAACTTTCAATTGTGAAACGTGCAACCTTCAATAATATGACAAACATGGTCCAACCTTCATGTTCCGATTCGGCATGAAACGTGCACTTGTGATTAGCAATCATGAGGCAGTCAAGGAGTGTTTCACTGCAAACGACAAGGCTTTCGCATCTCGTCCAATGTCCAGCCATGGAAAGTACCTTGTTTACAACTATGCAGCATTTGGGTTTGCACCATATGGATAATATGGAACATATTGGCGAGAGATGCGAAAGCTAGTCATGATTGAACTCCTCTCTAGTCGCCACCTAGAGACTCTTAAAAGCATGAGAGTCTCTGAGGTTAACACTTTGGTTAAAGATTTGTACTCTCTTTGCAAAAGCAACAAGCACAACAACAACCAAGCTAAGGTGGTTATTAGTGACTGGATTGGACGCCTAAGCTTGAATATAATCACCAAAGTGATTGCAGGGAAGAGATATTTTGGTAATGATGGAAATGATGAAGAGGCACAACATATAGGGAAAATTATTAAAGATTTTATGTATGCAGCTGGGGTCCCAGTAATTTCGGATTTAATTCCATTTCTAAAATGGATTGATTTGTTTGGGCAAGTGAAATTCATGAAGCGTGTTGCAAAGGAATTTGATTCTCTAGTAGGAAGTTGGGTTGATGAACATACTACGAGGAGGGTCAATGGTGATGAGCCAAGTGACAAGTTGGACTTCATTGATGTGATGCTATCTAAGATTGAGGAGAACCCTATGTTTGGCCACACGCGTGAAACCATCATCAAGGCAACAGCAACGGTATGTTTTTTGTCTTATAAAGTTAAAGACATCCAATTTTACAATTTGTTAATTTGTGCCATTAATAGCGGTAGACATCTTTTGCCCTTTACTCCACATACACCCAATGTCTTAAGAGTTTTTTTTCACCTAAATATGACATCCATTTAGGAATTGTATGAGAGGAAATTATAACATACTAGCCAACGAGATCACTAAAAAATTCCACTTAATTTAAAAGAGGCAAGTCTTCCACCTAATACTCCCGTGCACACAAAACGGAATACAAAGCCCACATGTAGCAATGTTAGAACACATATTGTGCTTGTGCCACACCTAATACGGGAGCCCAAACCAAGGCCCTTTATAAATGTAAACCTTAAACCCATAAAAAGAATATTCCTTAGTAAGTAACACGAAGGACAATAAAATAAAACCCAAAATTACAAGAGGAAAAACCAATACCCTGGTTACTACTATTGAAACATCCTTCAACTAAAGTGATATTCTTTGTTTGTCCTAACCCCTAATTGATAAATCTTTGAAACAAGCAGACTTAGTACTTCATTCATAATGGACTAAAGAATTTTAGAAGTTGCACACCGTAATTAATCAAGGTCCGAGTACTGGTCCTAGTTCGACTTGTTGACATTGGTTCATTCCAATAATATCATAGTTATAAGTTATAAAATATATAATTTATTTTACTTATAAATTGCAGTGCACTAGAATGAAATTCTAATTCTAATTGTGGTCTCAATTACTTGTTGTAGATGCTCATCTTAGGTGGGTCAGACACTACATCTATTAACTTGACTTGGCTCCTGTCTTTATTATTAAACAACCAACATGCTTTAAAGCATGCCCAAGAAGAGCTCGATCTCAAAGTAGGAAGAGAAAGATGGGTGGAAGAGCATGATCAAGGAATCCCTGCGCTTATACCCACCAGTCCCTCTGTCTGTCCCACATGAGGCAATGGAAGATTGTCATGTATGTGACTATTACATTCCAAAGGGAACTCATTTGTTTGTAAATGTGTGGAAGTTGCATCGAGACCCAAGAGTTTGGGAGAGCCCTGAAGAGTTTTTGCCAGAGAGGTTCCTCACAAGCCATGCAAATGTAGATTCTTCAGGTCAACATTTTGAGTTCATACCATTTGGTTCTGGGAGACGATCTTGCCTTGGTTCAAAATTTGCCTGTCAAGTGTCACACTTGACACTAGCTCGTTGCTTCAGGGATTTGAGTTTCAAACACCATTGAATATGCCAGTGGACATGACTGAAGGCCTAAGCATTAACTTGCCTAGAGCAACTCCACTTGAAGTTCTCCTCACTCCACGCCTTTCCTCCAAACTCTATCAAATCTAGACAAATATACAAACAATGCTTGCCCAAAGTATTTGTAGTGTACACCTTATTTTGAAATTAGTTTGCCTTTACGCCTTTCTATTTTTCTTATTTCCAATCAATAAAGTGGGTTTGCTTCATGAAATGCTATAAATTTTATTACAAAAGCCTCATAAACTAATGTAATAATTAATAGATGTGATTGATGAAACTTTCCTTTCAATAACATGGTAATAAATAAATAAATGTTGATTTGCTTTTTCTTTTTCTTTTTTTAACATAATTGGTGACACAGTAGTTTGTATTTCTTCTTTACTATCAACGGGGACAAACAATTCAAATTTCAAAACATTCACAATATCAAGCCAAAGCAAAAATCAATCTTAGACCTATCTATATTTATAATATATCATATGCTAAATGTAAGGTTGAATTTAATCAACCATTTTGTTGGCTTTATTCCGTACCAATTTGCTTGTAATTCAGCACTTAGAAACCCTGTATTTAGGTGGGAATCATGTAAGGGTAGTGTGTGAGAGAGTGTGAAGAAATGCTTAAGATTGTGCACTAAAGCAAGGACTCATGATCGGATCTCGCGGGTGGCTCGCGATCGGCAATCCGCCAGAGGATGCACACGAATGAAGCATTCCGAGAAGCTGAACCGTCATGCTAGCTATAGCATTATAGGACAAAAAGTCCACACTTGCCATTCAATTAGCTCACGGCTTGAACTCGTGACTCGGTCAAGTCGTGAGGCCAAGTCGCTAGCCAGCTCTGTTTTGAAAAACTGACTTTTCGCATTCCATTCTCACAACAATATAAATACCCCTTATACGCACGAAATGTAGAAAGTTTCCAGAGAGAATTTTGAGTGAGAAACCCTAGAGAAAAACAAGATTGACCTATCCACAATCTTTACATAGTGACTTTTCAAATTCCTCAACTCTCACCCTCTCCATTGTTACATCCTTGAGAGGTACCTTAGCCAAAACCTTTTCTTACCATACCTATATCTGTGAGAAGGCTATTTGGTGCTTGGGAAGCGATTAGGAAGGGACCAATGGATATTGGTTGATGCTATGGGTTATAGCGAAATCCCATAAGCTAAAGAAGACAAAGGTTCGGCGTAACCTTGTTGGAGCAAGAAGCTTGGAGGGCTTAGATACACTGGGTAGATTAGGCTTGGAGGGTCTTCTGCTGTTCATGTATCCCAACTTCATTCTTTAGTGGATTATTGACCGCTTAGAGGGTGGCGGAGAGGTTTTACGCCGAGGACTTTGGTTTCCTCTTCGATAACACATCGCTATGTTGTCTTTGTGTTTGCATCTCTCTTCCCTTAATCTTTGCCGTTTAATTTCTGTTGTGGTTGTGATTTTATTTGGTTTAGATTGTTTATCAATTCTGTTATAAGCTTATGTTCATGTTCCGCATATATATTGTTTGATAATAAACTTGAATTGGTAATTTGTAAATTGGGGGTCTAAACGTTCAAGGTGTTTTATACATTATTTGAACATTCACTAACTATATAATAAAATTTGGATATCACAAATTGTGTGGAGCCAAATGGATATACTCTCTTTATCATGTGAACAAACTCTTTACTCTTTAGTTTTATTAAAAGTCATCCTCTCAATTTGGAATGGATTCATTTTATAAAGTTGTTATTTACAACTATGTTTTTATGTTGGCTTTAATTCCGTGTCAAATTTGATTGTATTTTTATTCAAGCATTTCTTTGTATTTTTTGTGTGATTTAACATAAGGGCTGTGTGTGAGAGTTTGGTGAAGATCTATGAAGAAGGATTCACGAGTAGCTCACGACTGGCTCGCAAGTGCCAACCCACAAAAGGCCATGTGAGAAGCACATGTTAGAGTCTAAAAAGTCTCATGCCAAGCTGGATTTCGCGAGTCACTTTGTGACTCAGGCCAAGTCGCGAGTAACGTACGAAACTCACTGCCTGGAGCTTTTTAAAGTGTGTTTATCTCATACCTTTATCAACTTTATATAAGCCCTCATTACCCACAAAATTATAAGGAGTTTTTCCAAGGAACTTTTGAGAGAGAAAACACTAGTTACACACTTGAGAGTTAGAGATTATATACCCACAATCATCTATACTATTTCTCTAAAGTTTTCCTCTACTCCTACATCTCCATCTTAGCCCAAACATTTACCTCACCCAATCTGAGTGTTGAGAGAAGTTTTGGTGCATACGGGAAGTATTGGAAGAAGCCATCAATTGGCGGATGCAATTTGGAGCGAATTACGGGATCCGGATAACTAGTGAAAACATGGCTCTGTGAAGCCCGTTGGTAGTTGAAACTTGGAGAGTTTAGGTACATTAGGTAGATTAAGCTTGAAGGGTCTTTTTGATATTTGTGTACTCCAACTTTATTCACTAGTGGATCAATTTTGGCCTGGAGAACCGTAGAGAGGTTTTTCACCAAGTACTTCGGTTTCCTCTTCGATAATACGTCTCAATTTTATCTTGTATTTGCATTTCTCTTCCCTTACTCTTTAAGCTTTATATTTCTTGTTGTTGTTTGGTAGTTATGGCTTAAAGAGTAGTTTTGGTTATTGCATATTATTTACTCTTGTTCTGCACTTAAATAAGTTAGAGTAAAAGCAATCAAGCCGTATTTTTAAAATTTGGGGTCTAAATAAGCTATAGTATTTTACACTATTTGAGTCTTCACATTTTATTGTTCAAATTAAATTTTACAAATCTAAAAAATTACAGAGTGTCACATCATTACAATTTAAAATGACATGACAAATCTATACAATATTATATCTACAAAATAAAATTTTAATTGTAAAATAAATGAAATGGAGAAAACTTTAAATGGAAAGGATTATGTTCCTTACTTTACATACTTAACATTGTCATACAATGTGCTTCGTCATGTGTCTCACTCTACAAGTATATTAAAATTACTAAGATAGTCTACTATATGTGATACAACATTAATAAAGTTTCAAAATTTCCAAAAATTAAAATTCTATTACTACAATTGAATAGACCCCATATTTGAGTGCCAAATTATAATTTATCATGTTATTTAATCTATTCATCAAATAGCCATACTATGGTAGTATGGTGTGCTTCGTCATGTTTCTCACTCTAACACTATCATACAAACGTGCTTATATGTAATATATTAAAACAAAGAAGTTCAATAAAGGATTCAAATCAAATTCTAATTGTACTCTTATTTTGTTTCAAATGCTAGCTATTCTAATTAAATTTTGCAAGAATTCTAATTTTGCACCAAGTGTTCCTACCAATCTATTTCAATTTTGCAAGCACTCTAGTTCAATAGAGAAGTTTATTACTCTTATTTCCAACTTATTTAAAATTCCATTTGAAACTATTTCCAGCCAATTTGAAACTACAACCTCAATTTGGCCATTCAAAAGGTTTTGGATGTATTCCAACCATTTTAGAAGTTTTGGAATATTTTGGAAATTTTAGAGGTTTCAATGATATTTTGGCCAATTTGGTGGATTTGGGCATATTTCAATCATCCTAGAGGTTTTTGAAGGATATTTTTGTCATTTTGGAGGTTTATGGTGTATTTCATTCATCTTTTTGAAATTTCAAGGATATTTTTGTCATTTTGGAGGTTTTTGGTATATTTCAATCATTATAAATGAATGTTTTTGCAAGCATTTTGTCATTTAAAGGTTTTAATGATATTTTGATCATTTAGAAGGTTTTAGGTATATTTTGTCATATTGGAGGTTTTAGAACTATTTTGGTCATTTTGAAGGTTTTGTGTGTATTTTGATCATATTAAAGGTTTTATAGATATTTGGGTCATTTTGGAAGTTCTAGGTATATTTTGATTATTGTCAATGTTTATGGAGGTATTTTGGTTGTTTAGAGGTTTTTGGAGTATTGGAAGGTTTTGATGTATTTAGGGCAATGTCGGTTTTTTTTTTTTTTAAAGGTGTATTTTGGCTATTTTAAAAGTTTTTAAAGTATTTTTGTCATTTTAGAAGTTTTAGTGTATTCAGCTACTGTTGTGATGGTTGCGAATTTTGGTCATACATACATAATTGATTAGATAAAAATGTCTGTTGGGTTTTATCTTAAATAATTGGGTTGTATTCTGTATGGGTAATTAATAGTGTATAGCTTTTTTTGGCCAAAATGCAAAACTGACCCTTTAAATTTCACTTTTTGTCTTCGATTTTGTTATTTCAGTCCTCTAAGTTTCAAATATAGTCAATTCAATCATCCATTAAGCGCTACCGTCTACTAACCAAAACGACCATGTTTTGGATGAAAATTTCTCTTTAAAAAAAAAAAAAAAAAACGTAAGGGTGACGACATCATTCCCAAAGACACTAGAAAAACAAAACAAATCCCCAACCCCGACCTGAGAAATTTAAGGAACTGATGGAGAAAGAAAGGGGGGAAAAGAGAGAGGCCGAGAGAGAAAGAGAGATCGGGAGAGGGGGAAGAGAGATTTGTGGTGGCTTCGTTAGGCTAGGGTCTACTTGGTCGCTAAACACCGCCGAGCGAGGGTCTACTCGTGGTCCCTCTTCCTCTTGAGCCTCATCACTTCCCAACAAAACCTTTAGCTACTTCAAGAATGGTGACCCTATACACCCACACACACCATAGCACCATGGAGTCTTTGTACTTGTCAACCATGGTTTAAATAATTTTTGTGATTGTGATATTGCCATTAATCAAGAAGTGTGCTAGATTCTGATTTCTATGCTATATTAGTGAAATAGGGTATACATTTCTAGCATTTTCAACCTGCAAAGTTTTGAATTTTGGATTTTCGTCTGAATTTGCTATGTGGGTCTAGTGTATTATAAGCTCACCGTCATTCAAAGCTTAGGAACTCTACTTATTTCCTGCCTTACAATATAGATTGTTATGGTACCAGGTTAGACACTAATGTCGGATAATAAAAAAAGAAAAGGCCTTTTTTTTTTTTTTTGTGTGTTGTGTATTTAATCAATTGACCCGATTGGAAACTTTGTGGTGTTTTAATGTCATTTGGGGCGGATTGGTGGTTTGTACGGTGGTTTTGGAGTGTAATGGGTAACGGATTGAGGCGGTGACAGGCCAATAACAATGGGTCACCTTGTGTTTGTGTGGTTGTGGGATGAAACGATTCTGGGGTCTATAGGGTCTCTTCTCCCTCTCTGTCTTTGTTCCCTCTCTTTCTTTATCCCTCGGTTCCTTAAGTGTCCAACACATTTTTTTTTTTTTTTTTTGTCAAAATATGTTTAGGTAAGAGGAGGCTACCCCATACTAGAGCTAAGACAAGTCGCAAGCCTCGGAGGGAACTTACATTGGACTTTTAAATCGCCCATCAAGGAGAACTATTGGTAGTGGGACTCGAACCGAGGCCTTTTGGGCAAAATGTTTGAGCCTTACCAACTAAACCAATCCCCGTTGCCAATCCACCCCATTTATGTCAATGCTTGAACTCATTTGTTTGTCGCCCCTACATTAGGAAAAACTCTACCATGCATCCGGTGCATGTTACTTCTCTCTTGCAAGGGGGTGGACCCCACTTCTCCTACATTAGAGACATTATAAAGTGTACTTTGGAGGACCACGACTACAATGGCTTATGGTAATAGCAGTAATCCACTTCCCATCGACGCTAGCTAGACTAGCTCTTCTGCTTTTTTATTTCTATAGTAATATGAGAACTACACTAGCTTGGCTTAAGAACAAGGGAAAATTACACTTTACCATCCTAAATTATACCCTAAATTTCACTTTGCACCCTAAATTTTTCAAATGCACATTTTACACCCTAAACTATGACCATTATTACACTTTGCACCATAATGTTAAATTTGTTGTTATGTCAGACGAAAAGCACAATCACATGCCTCCATAATAAGTTATTAACCAACCCCATCAACATTAATTTTAACATTTTTCATTGATTAAGGTGTGTTTGAATACGCTTTATTTTGCTGAAATTGAAAACTTATTATTGAAAGTATTGTAGATAAAGGTAAAAGTTAGTTGAAATAGTACAGTGAGACTCATGAATAATATCAAAAAGTGTAGTGGTGCCCATTAATAATTGCAAAAATAAATTGAATAATAAAATAATTTTAATTTTTCCATCTCAATCCAAACGCACACTTAATGTAGAGATATCACTAGCTGTAACTGCCTAGGTAGCCATGTTGGACAATGGTTAAAATCTGCTAAAGTTTGACTCATAAACCAAAAATTAGATCTGGTTAGCCTGAAGTTCAACGTCCAAATAATGACAAGGAAGAGCAAAGAGGATGGGTTTGAAATAGGCTACATTGGTTTGGGCATATACCTTTATGTTAATTAAAAGATCAAACAAAATTGCCATGTTTCATTTTCTAATTTTAACAACTTTTAGCTACCTTTTTTTTTTTTCAAAGATTCAAAATTTTATTTAAAATAAAAATTTTTAAAAAAATCACCTAAAATTATGTCATTTTAGTTGGCATCATGGAAAATTGTCTAACAGAAGTAGACAATATGACTGCATTAACCTCCGGATGCAAATTTGAAGGGTGAAATTGACAAAAACTTTGAACACCAAAATGATAATTGACCCAATCTTAGAGGATTTAGAATGAATTTTATCCTTTTATTATTTTGTGTGAATTTCAAAAATGTTATTAAAGTATTTTCTTTATTTTATATATGATTTTAATTAATCTATATATACATATATAACCGAAACCTTTGAAGCTCTCACAATTTTCCACGTCATCACTATTTTCTTTTTCTTTTTCTTTTAGGTTTTATATCTTATATATTTATTATTTTTCTTCAATGTGTAATTATCTTATCAAGTGTTACAATAGTTTAGTTTAAGTAAAACTCTATCAAATATATGTTTCAAGAGCTTGAAATTCTACTTCAACTAAAATTCTATAGCTCCCACAATTTTCCACGTTATCACTATTTTCTTTTTCTTTTTATTTTAGGTTTTATATCTTATATATTTATTATTTTTCTTCAATGTGTAATTATCTTATCAAGTGTTACAATATTTTAGTTTAAGTAAAACTCTATCAAATATATGTTTCAAGAGCTTGAAATTCTACTTCAACTAAAATTCTATAACAAAAATTCTATAAGGACTCACGTTTACAATTTTTCACACCCATAATTACATGGCTACTGCAAGAGTCATTTAGATCACATAAACAAATTGAAACACGCCTTTCCCCCCTTGGTTCCTTATTTAATCCGAATTCATTATTCACTACCACACACTAAAATTTTAGAACTTAAATCGAAACAGAAAAATCTAAAACCCACAAACCCAAATCCTTGAACAAAGTTTGTTAGAGAAAATTTCTCAAAACCAAATGGCTCTTGCTGTTACTTCTTCTTCATCTATTGTAATTTCTAAAGGTAGTTTATTTTCATAGTTTGAATGGAATTGTTGTTTTTTTTAAGGATGTTTGGTTGTTCTAATGATGATTGTTTGGCTTTTTAGATAAACTCAATAAATTTATTTATAGTCTTTTATATTGTCAATGCATTTATTCTTTATTTAGTATGTTTTCACGTTTTAATATTTGATGAATTTTCTATGTTTGTGTTCTGCAATTCATATTGTTCTGCAATGTATTGTTATGTGGTAATCAACATGGTTGTATGTTTGACTTCTAGCCAAATACAATAACACACTCCCACCATCCACTACTTCTTTTCTTAGTCTCTTCATATGCCGCATGTCCTCTTCCTCTTTGCTCACATTGGTAAGGTATTGCATTGATTTGGTTCTTGGAGTGCCTTAAAAACTTGGGTTTTGGATTTATTTTGTCAAAAAGGTATGTAAGTTTTTTATCGGGTTTAATGTTAATAGAATTAAAGAACTCACAATCTAGAAAAAAAAAAAAATAAATAGAAAAGTGATTGTATTAGATTTTTATTTATTTATTTATTTTTTTGTGTGTGTATGTTTGAAGTCATCACCATAGAATAGCAAAAATGTTGTGAGCCACGCTGATATGTGTTATGTGGAACCAATAAAATGAAAGAAAAAGAATTTTCTAAACCTTTATTTTGAATAAAATTACTTATTTTCATTCAATTTCAATTGTTTTCAAGTCATACCTTTTTTAAGGCAAGTCATAAACCTTTAAGCAAAATAAATATTTTTAATTTTTGCTCCAAAAAAATAATAACTATTTTTATTTTTTATTTTACTTATCTCGTGCATCGCACGAGTCAGTGACTAGTTTGTATAATACTTGAGCATGATAGGATGATGGACCTTGCTAGGCTGCTAGGAAATGAATGCTACCCAAAGAATTTATTCTAGCTAGGCCTCGCCCAAGGGAGCTTAGGGAGGGAACTATGTCTGCCACCCCATCTAGGACGCTGCATCTTATATGACTTTTCCCTTTTTTAATTAATACTTTTAATTTCACTACTAGATTTTTTTAAAAAAATAAAATAAAATAAAAGTGGGAGAAAAAGAAGTCAATTTTTTTTTTTTTGTTAGGAAAAAAAAGAAGTTGAATTTGAACATTCATGAAACATTACAAAGAATATTATGATACCAATGGACTGTCAAAACTCTCTTTTTAAAAATAAATATATATAAATAACTTTTGGCATGATACAATTACAATTTTTTTTTTTTTTTTTTTTTGAGGAAAAATTAAGATAACCTTATGCAAAACCCTGAGTCATGATGGAATAGATGACTCAGATCGGACGATAATTCCTCTATTCATACAACTACAGATTTTAGATAAGAATAAAAAATGAATATCCATAAATAAATATAATAGAAAGAAATGTTAGAAAGCATTGGATATATAGGATATAACTTCATAATTTTACAAGGAAAGAAACCATTGGATTTATAACCATATCAGCCCAATTACTCAATGATGAAGTGTAAATTCGTCAATCGCAATGAACACATTTGGATGGAGTCGGATATTCGTCTACGTTACCGTGGAAGTAGCAATCCTACACCTTGGTCACCCGTGCGATTATGCCTGCTACAACGCCTCCGATGCCAAAGTCAATATAAGAAACTTATAGTAGATAATAGAGTATAAAAATAACTACAGATGCTGTTCTTGTGTGTCAAAATGTACCTTTTGTTGGAGGTGTGAGGGCTATATATATATATATATATATATATATACATTCTCTTAGCCCCTAGCCATTGTGGCTGTTATGGTGGTTTTAATGCTCCTTTGGGTAACATCTCACCCCCAGTAATGTGGACTTTAATGGGCTTCCAACGGACTACACAGCTGGCCTTTAAATCGCCCAACTCATTTATTGACTATATTGAATGGCTTCTATACCTTCGTCGGTGGTGTGGTCATGTCACCGGGGATGCTTAGTTGTTTCGTCAAGATAAATTACTTCGTCCAAGGAGATTGATTTCGTCAATCTCATTAGCTACCCCCAAGGTTCTATGGTCATCGTGACGTGTCATGATGACCATAGAAGATGAAAGGTTTTTATGAGCTGTCTGTGACTCTTGGGGTTTCGATTCGTGTTAAATGCATAGTGGCGGCACCACACGCATCGTGGCCACGTGGCATGTTCTGATCAGTGGAGTTAATGCTCCAATCTTGTGACTCTTGGGTTTCCCCTTGAATTTCAATTTTTTGGGCCTTGGTTTTTAAACTTCTCTCCTTCTCATTTTTCTCTTTCACTTTTCTCAAAACTTCCAATAATTGCTCTGAGTGTCTCCCTTCCCAACTTCACTCTGCAACTCTTCCGCAAGCCGGTGTGTAACGTGGTGGTGCCTCCCATACCTGCCTTTTTCAAGGTACACTTCTTCTCTTTTTCTTGCTTCCTCTTTTTTTTTTTTTTTTTTTTTTTAATTGCGATATCACTTCTGATCTCTTGTTTCTCTCCTTTCCTCTTTTTGGTGTTTGTCTTCGATTTCTTGGGGGTTTAGCTTTCATTTCTTCCCTTTGTGCTTTTTCTGGTTTTCCATGGTTAGTAGCTTTGACGTTAGAATAGCTTGCCCCTCAATTTCTTTCCTTTTTTCATGCTTAGGTGGGTCTTTAGGCGTTTTCCCACACCTTGAGAATTTTGTTTTTGAGGGTAACAGTTTGCGTGTTACATTGGTCGATCTGTTGCCTTTGCTTCGTCAATCAATTGATTGGTTCGAGGGTTTGGTGAGAGAGCAGGAGCTAATGTCTAAGGTTAGGTCTAGTGAACTCGAGATTGGGTTATCGTCTAGCGGTGACCCGGTGGAGGGAGATACTACCGTCTCTACCCCTCGAGAGGTTAGAGCTTTTCATGCCCTTGAGGAGGAGTATGGGCTGGATGCTGATACACTAGGTAGATTCAAGGATAGATTCCAATTCCCAAGGGGATTTAGGGTTCGTCTACCCAATGAGGAGAATCGGGCCCGTTACTTCTTCGCTAGGGATGTATGCTTTTACGAGTTTGCCTTCGTCTATGGGTTGAGGTTTCCTATCCATTCCTTCCTCATAGAGCTATTAGACCACTTCATGATACTCCTGGGCAGCTTATGCCTAACTCATGGAGGATATCTTGGTCACCGTATGGGTATATGTTCGGCTACTACGGATGGAGGTATGCTCAAGGTAGACAAGCTTGTCTACTTGTACCGATTGAAAGAGTCTAGGGAGCACGGGTAATATGAATTGGTGCCCTGGCAACGAAGGACCAGGATCATCAAGGGTTTACCTTCGTCTTTAAAATATTGGAAATCCAGGTTTTTACGTATGTCCGGGGACGATTTTGAGACTCCCTCTGGTGAGGTTTGGGGTGATCTCCCGATGTTGCATTATCGGTGGGGAAGCCCGACCTTAGGTGTGTTGTTACTTCTTCTCATCATTTAAGTTTTGTTGCGTTCACTGTTACCACCACTGATTCCTTTACTTCTTGTTTTGCTGAGTTAAGAGATGGCCAAAACTTAAAAGCAGGTATAAAGAGTGTGTGGAGAAGGCAATTGCATACGCGCAAATGATTGAGAGCTGGGACAATCTTATGGACCCATAGACTCTTCCCTTTTCTTGCCTCAGTCGGATCCTTCTGCCTTCATCTTGTGAAATCTTGAAATTGAAGGAAAAAAGAGTAAGTGTTAGGTTCGTCAATATTGATTCTCTTATACACACCCCCTTTTTTTTTTACAAGTGTTTTCCTCTTGCAGAAATGATGACCAAGTTTAACAAAGACATGTATGCAAAGGTGAGGACGAAGGAGGATAAGCCACTATCCAGCCTTGGGAAAAGGACAGTGCGTGTCACTGGGAAGGGCCCTTCGATTACCCTACCGACCTCCTTCACTCCTATTGTCTCCAAAGACTTTGAGATGGTGAGGATAGCCTTTCCAGCCATTTCGGTTGAAGAGATCCCTACTCCCGCTTCCAAAAAGTCGCAGTTGATCGACAAAGGGAAGGAGAAAGTTGATTCCCGCTCGTCTCAGATTTGGGATGATGAGGGTTTGGCAATGGAAAGGGTGCACGGGGTCATGATTGCCGAGGACTTGAAGGCCATCTCTGGCGTGTCCTTCAACGAGGTTGCGACTCGCCACGTCCACAAATTGGTTCAGGTAACGTGCTAGTGCAACTTTAGTCTCTTTCTCTCTTTTTATTATTATTATTATTATTATTATTTTTTATCATTGTCTTGTGACTTCAATGTTCTTTTCAAGTGTTGGGGGAGAGCCTTCATATCAATTCTAAGAACCTTACTCGGGAGGTAAAGGTGGATCTCTAACGTCTAAGATGGAGGCTTTGGAGTCGGAGAATTCCACACTCAAGAAGAAACTCATTGATTCTATGGGTGAGGCCAACACTATGAAGGAAAAAATCTAGACCTTGAGTGACGACATCGGGACTAAGCATTAGCTAAACCTGGAGAAGGATGAGCAACTTTTGGAAGCCAAGGAGAAATTTAAAACCGTTGCCGTTCAGTCCGTCGAAGTGTTTCATGGAACGATGAGTACAACACAAAGTGCTCTTCGATTGGTACTTTAAAGGTTTTGAACTTCTAAGGAGGTACCTCATCAAGCATCCCACTGGAGTTGATCTAGAGAACTTGGACCTTGAAGAGGTGGACAAGGAGATGGCAACCGACGAGGCTACCCAGTCATTGGCTCTTGAGGGTAATGCTCCAGAGAATGTTCTTGTTGATGATGCCCCTACTAGTGACGATGTTCTTTGTGTGTGTGTGTGTGTGTGTGTGTGTGTGTGTGTGTGTGCCCAATTTGAGGCCTTTTGTAAGTCTAATTCTAGAACAATTTTTTTTTTTAAAGAATTATATCTTGAGCCCTGTGTTTATGGGCCTTTGGTTTAGATGTAAAGACAATGGCAATTGCCCACTGTTTTTTGGGCTTAAATTAAATTAGCAATTGCATACTTACTTGCTATAGTTTTCCTTTTTGCATCGATGCTTTGTACTTAGCAAAGAATTTTTAGTTGTGACCCTTCGTCAACAGTTTTTAGTTGTGACCTTTCATAAGATGCTCTTTCTTGAACATGTTTGTTTCAAGATTCTTATATCTTTGTGACTTACACCCTTTTAGGGATCTCATCATTCTTTTTAATTCGTCAGAAACTTATATCCGTCTAGGCGGAATTTTGTTACTTAGCTAAACTTTTTGTGAATTACACCCATTTAAGGGATCTTGTCATTTTTGTGGCTTCGTTGGTAACTTACATCCATCTATGCGGAGTCTTGTTATTTAGCCAAATTTTTGTGACTTACACCCATTTAAGAGATCTTGTCATTTTTGTGGCTCCATCGGTAACTTACATCCATCTATGCAGAATCTTATTACTTAGCCAAATTTTTTTGTGACTTACACCCATTTAAGGGATTTGTCATTCTTATGACTTCGTCGGTAACTTACATCCGTCTATGCAGAATCTTGTTACTTAGCCAATTTTGGGCAACTCATATTACAAGTTCTACTCTTATTGAAACATCGGCTGAATAGTTCTTTTTATTGCTTTCGAGAATGAGTACAATTGTCTATTACATCTATTGGTGGTATTTCTTCAAGTGCTCAATGTTCTATGGTTGTGGGAGTCTCTGTCCATTTAGAGTCTCTAGGTGATAGCTGCCTTGTCTAAAGTAATTGATGACCCAGTAGGGTCCTTCCCATGTGGGGCCGAGCTTCCCTTGGGTGGAGTCTTTGGTTGCTGGGGTGACCTTGCGCAGGACAAGATCTCCTATGTCAAGTCGTTTGAGCTTCACTCTCTTGTTATAGTACTCGGCCATCTTCTGCGGGCACTTCGTCATTTTGTCAGAGGCTATCTCTCTTACTTTATCTAGACAATCTAGATTAACTCGCAGCTGATCTCCTCGTGGAACATTTCTCGCCTAGTGTTGGTTATTCCCACTTCGACCGGGATTACTGCCTTGGTGCCATAGGTGAGTCTGAAGGGGGTTTCTCCTGTTGGGGTTCTTGTCGTGGTCCCGTATGCCCACAAGACGTTGGGCAATTCTTCCAACCAGGCACCCTTTGCGTCATCTAACTTGGCTTTGATAATCTTGAGTAGTGTTTGATTCGTCACCTCCGTCTATCTGTTTACATGTGTATGTCTTGGTGATAAGAATTGGTTCTTGATCCCTAGGCCTGAACAGAAATCCTTGAAGCTTTAGGCATTTAACTCGCCGCTCATTATCTGATATGATCACCCGTGAAATCTCGAACCCGCAAATTATGTTCTTCCACACGAAATTCTGGACTCTGGCTTCGGTGATAGTTGCCAGTGCCTCTACTTCGACCCACTTTGTGAAGTAATCAATGGCGACTAGTAGAAATTTTACCTGTCCTTTACCTTGAGGCAACGAGCCGACGATGTCGATTTCCCATTGCGCATAGGGCTAGAGGGAGGATATTGTCGTCAGCCTCTCTGCTGGAAGACGTTGGACATTCCTGAACCTTTGGCACTTGTCGCACTTCTTGACGAGCTCCTTTGCATCTACCTACATTGTAGGCCAAAAATAACCTGTTTCGATAACTTTACTTACCAATGATCCGGGGCTTGCATGGTCTTTGCAAACTCCTTCATGGATCTCTTCTAGAATATATTTGGCTTTTTCTTCGTCCACACACTTCAAGTAGGGCATGGAAAAGCCTCTCTTGTATATTATGTCGTTCAGGATCGTGAACTTGGCTACTCTTTTCCCGACCTTCCCGGCCTCCTCGATGTCTTAAGGGAGATGCCCATCTTGGAGAAAGGATATGATTGTTGTCATCCAGCTATCTGTGCTCTGGATTGTGAATGTAGAGATCTTCTCAATGTTTGGGCGTTTACGGACTTCCATCATCAAGCCCATGCTCCCCGCTCCTTCTTCTGACGTTGCTATCTTCGTGACTTCGTCTGCTACCATGTTCTAGCTTCTGAGGATTTGCATAAATTCCACTTTATCGAATTCCTGAGTCGGATGCTTCACGGCTGAGGTATTTTTGCATTCTTTCTTCCTTGGCTTCATATTCTTCCTTAATCTGCCCTATCACCAGCTTTGAATCACTCTGGACTAGCGGGTTCTTAGCTTCGAGTGCCTTCGTACTCAGCCTCGTTATTGGTGGCTGGGAATTTCAGTTGAACTTCATACTTGAGCACTTCTTTGTCGGGGGTAGTTATGACAACCCCTACTCCCCCGCTTTTTTGGGCTAATGAACCATCGGTTTGTACTGTCCACCTTTACGCCTCATTGGTGCGTTGTCCTCGTCTGGAAGGGTGAATTCAGCGATGAAGTCCGCCAAGGCCTATGCCTTAACGGCTATCCTAGGGTGGTACTCAATGTCAAACTGGCCGAGTTCAATTGCCCACTAAACCATCCTCCCTGCTACTTCAGGCTTGTTCATGGATTTCTTGATGGGTTGATCCGTCATCAGCAAGATGGGGTTCGCCAAAAATCTTGTCTCAATTTGTGCAAGGCTACTATTAGCGCGAATGCAATCTTCTCAATCCTGGGGTATTTGGCCTCGGCACCATAGAAAGCTTGACTGACATAGTAAACTAAGAGCTACGTCTTGCCCTCTTCTCGAATCAGGGTCGTGCTTACACCGTAGTAGCCGATCTTTTGCTAGATATAAATATAGATTTTCCCCTTCCTTGGATGGACTTAAGAGAGGTATATGGCTCGGGTAACATTTAAGTTCTTGAAATGCTGTCTCGCATTCATCAATCCAAGCAAAAGCCTGCTTCAATGTCTTGAAGAAGGGTAAGCATTTGTTCGTCACCTTAGAGACGAGCCTATTAAGTGCCACAATCCTTCCCGTGAGCTTCTAGACTTCTTTGACGGTCTTAGGTGATGTCATGTTGAGTATGGCCTTTACTTTCTCCCGGTTTGCTTCTATCCCCCTTTGTGACACCACGAATCCTAAGAACTACCTCGATGCTACACCGAAGGCACACTTGCTAGGATTCAACTTCATCCGGTATTCTTTAAGGGTAGTAAACGTCTCCTTCAGGTCGTCCAAATGGGTAAGTTCTTCTCTACTCTTGACGAGCATGTCATCCACATATACCTCCATATTCCCGCTAACTGCTTTGCTGAACATCCTATTAACTAACCTCTAGTAGGTTGCTCCTGCATTCTTCAGCCCGAAGGGCATTACCTTATAGCAAGAGAGCCTCGACTTGTGATGAAAGCAGTTTTCTCCCGGTCTTCTTCAGCTATTTTTATTTGGTTGTACCTTGAGAAAGCATCCATGAATGTCAACAACTTATGCCCTACTGTAGAGTCCACTAGCTGGTCTATCTTTGGTAGAGGGAAACTATCTTTTGAACAAGCCTTGTTCAAGTTCGTGAAGCCCACACGCATTCTCCATTTCCCATTGGCCTTTTTTACTAGGACGACGTTTGCAAGCCGATTCACGATAGTAGGCTTCCTAAATAAAGCCTGCTGACAATAGTTTGTTAACCTCGTCTGTAATTGCTTGGTTCTGTTCTCGGGCGAAGACTCATCGTCTTTCCCGAATGGGCTTTTTCTCGGGGTCCACATTCAACTTATGCTGGATGACTTTCGGGGATATGCCTGGCATGTCCTCGTGGCTCCATGCGAAAACGTCCATGTTTTTTTTAAGGAATTGGATGAGCCTTGTTCTCATTTCGGGTGTTAGTGTCGTCCCTATTTTTGTCATCCGGGTGACTTCTCCTTCGACCAGTTCCACTATCTCCGGGGCTTCCTCTTTATCTTCTTCTTTCTCCTCGATCATCCATGTATGGTTCTCCTTTGCAACCAAAACAGCCTAGTAGCATTCCCTAGCTAGGACTTGATCTCCTTTTACCTCGCCAACACCGTTCTCGGTTGGAAATTTTACCTTCAAGTAATAGGTGGAATGTGGGTCTCCCAATAATCACATTGTAGGATGAGGGGAAGTTTACCACCAAGAAGTCTAGGCGACGTGTCAATTGCCTTGGGTAGGTCCCTACTATTACTATCAACGTCACTATGCCCTTGGGATATACTCTATCCCCACTAAAACCGACGAGGGGGGAGTCAAATGGGTATAGTCTTTTTGGATCTAGCTTCACCTGTGGAGCTACCGTTGTCTACAAGGATCCTCTTGGTATTGAATCCTTCTATCATGAGCATTATGACCAAGGGGTCATTATGGGGCTGCTTCACTCCCCTAGCATCTTCTTCACCGAAAGACATGTCCTGGTTTGTCCGTCTCTATTTAAACGGGGGTGTCATGTGAACGCTGTTCACTTGCCTCTGACATGTTTTCCTGAGGGACCTGAATGGCCCTCCTATAATTGTCTTTATCTCCTCGATTACATTCTACGGAGGCTGGTACATATGGTCTTTGTCTCTGGGCAAAGACTCGCGCTGGTTTTTGTTTCCGTCTTTGAACCCGCTAAACTCGCCCTTCTTTACATATTTCTGCAGTTTCCCTTTCCATATCAACTCCTCTATCTGCTCCTTTAAGTCTCGGTAGTCTTACGTATAGTGGCCATGGTCCTTATGAAACCGATAGTACTTCTTTTTTGTCATGTATGTTCGGCGACGAATGTAATGGCCTTGGCCATTTAAGATAATGTTCGTCCTTAATCTGCATCAAAATCTTGTCAACAGGCATAACTAAAGAAGTGAATTTTACTGTTCTGGGAGTTTTCTCGTCTTTTTATTTACCCCCATCATTGGTCCAACAATCTGGACATGTCCTTTTTTATCCTCTACAATCGTCATCATTCCTTCCCTTGTCTCTTGGTCTCTGTACATCCCTTATGGCGACTAATGCATCTTCAACATTCATGTACTTCATGCCTTCAGAGCATTTTTGCCATTGTCTTAGGAGGATTCTTCATGAGTGAAGCCACGAATTCTCTAGACTTCAACCTTGCCTTGAAGGTCGTCAACTACACTTTGTCGTCGCCTTCATCTACCTCCGGGGTCTCCCGAGTGAAGCATTTCACATATGACCTCGGGGTTTCTTTCTCCCCTTGTCTAATGGTGAGCAAGTGGTTAGTTGGCCTCTTAGGGCATTGTCCTCCGATGAAGTGGCGCAAAAAGGCATTGCTCAACTGCTTGAAGCTATCGATGGACGATGTTGGCAACTTTGTGAACCATTCCCTCACAGCTCCTTTGAGAATGGTGGGGAAGGATCGACACAGTCTCTCGTTAGGGGGCTGTTGAAGGCGTAGCGTTGTCTTGAAGGTGTTGAGGTGGTCCTGGGTGTCCTTAAGCCCATCGAACGGCTCAAGTTGAGGTAGTCGGAATTTTGACGGCATTGGACATTCCAGGACTGTCGTAGTGAAAGGCGAATCAGTTGCCCTGACCAATCTATCCAGGCTCTGGTCTGTTTTCTCCTTGATGGCTTTCCTCATTTCGTCCATCTCCTTTCTTATCTCTTGAAGAAGATCTGAGTTCTATTCATCCGGAGAAGTAGGTCTTCGATGATCACTTCTTCTATGGCTATCTCCCTCATCTTCCGGATTGCCTCTGGACCGATTCTCCTTCTGTTGAAGTCGTAGCTTCATTTCCTAATTTTGTCCGGTAAGCTCTTCGACGGTGGCCACAAGAGCCTGGACTTGTTGAGCCAAGGATGCGGAATCTTGGTCGGACTCCATATGTATATAGAAGTTAATGGAGACTGCGTTTTTGAATCTAAATACGAAAATGTCGTCCCTACAGACGATGCCAAACCGATGAAGTGTAAATTTGTCAATCATAGTGAACACATTTGGATGGAGTTAGATATTCGCCTACGTCACCGTGGAAGTAGCAATCCTACACCATGGTCACCGGTGTGGTGCCTGCCATAATGCCTCCAATGCCAAAGTCGGTATAAGAAACTTATAGTAGATAACAGAGTATAAAAATAACTAGAGATGTTGTTCTTGTGTGTCAAAATGTACCTTTTGTTGGAGGTGTGAGGGCTATACATATACATTCTCTTAGCCCCTAGCCGTTGTGGCTATTATGGTGGTTTTAATGCTCCTTTGGGTAACATCTCACCCCCAGTAATGTGGACTTTAATGGGTTTCCAACGGACTACACAACCGGCCTTTAAACCACCTGACTCATTTATTGACCGTATTGAATGGCTTCTATACCTTCGTCAATGGTGTGGTCGTATCGTCGGGGATGCTTAGTTGTTTCGTCAGTATAAATTACTTCGTCCAAGGAGATTGATTTCATCAGTCCCATCACTCAAATTGGATCAATCCCCTTAATTGGTAAGCAAAATAATAAAATTCTAAAATAATAATTTTTTCAAAATAAAAAAGGATTAAAAGAGGAGGAATAAGTTTCTTTTGTTTTTATGGTTGAGAAAAAAGGAGGAATAGTGACTTAAGAACTAAGAAAGACACTTCGTTACTAAGGGGAAGGGGTCATCCCTCTCCCTCTCCTTATAGGAGGTTATGACAATTTCTTTATTGAAAATTTTGTAGTTTTTCGATTTGTATGGCAATGCCCCAATAATAATAATTACATTTTACCCTTTTAAAAAAATCTATTCAATTCTTCACCTCCTTCAACCAAGACTTCAATTGTAAATTAAAAGTCCCAAAAAAGTCAAAACTTAGGAATATATTAATTTATGGAAAAATTTAACCGATGCTACAAGGGTATTGGTTTAAAAAAATATTTTTAAAACCTTTCTATGATTTTTTTTACAACTTTTTATATTTCTTATAAAAATTATATCAATTTTTTTTTTTAAAATAATCCATCAACAAATAGACTAAAGACACATATTAATTCAACCATTACTTTTATTACATCTCCAGAAATTAGTAGTCCTAAACAAGGGAATTACATGTACCCACTTCAAATAGAATCCAATATCCTTAAATATTATCTAACGTGTCAACCCCTCATTAGCTCTCACCAACATAGAAACAAAATAAATACTACATAAACTAAGAACTTTCCATATTTTTATACCAACTGCAGGCCCTCTTCATATCTTTAAAAAAAGGCTGTCTTACTCTTATTACTTGCCCCCACACAACATCAAAACAAAAACGCTCTCTCTTGTTTGGTTTGAGTTTTGTGTGTCTAGCTAGAGCTAAGAGAGTGATCATCATGGGTAGGATGAAAGCTTTTGGAGCTTATCAAAGTGTATAACAATGGCGGACAAGTAAGAACAAAAAACTGAGAGAAAGAGAAAGAAAAAGAGATAGAAGTTTCTGGAGAGAATTGAAATGAAATGTATTTTCACAACTTAATCAATACAACCATCAAGATTGTTTATGTAGTATAATTACATCAAGGTCATTCCAGAGACTAATCTAACTGAATATAACAAGCTCCACATTATGCTCCGTAAATCAAGGGATGACAAAACGAAGGTGGTTATGACAAATGGAAGGTCGAGCTGGACGGTTGGAGCTTGACTAAGCAATCAAGCTAACTCTATAACTTGATGAAGAAACAGAGCACGGGAAGACTTAAATCAGATACAACATCCCAAAATGAACCGTTTCATTAAACATAAAATAGGCCAAGTTAAACGACATCGTTTCTAATGTGAAACTAGTCATTAACTAGCCATTTGAGTCTTCTTCTTCTATTTTCACTTTGTGTGCTCTATTTAAGTATCATGATCGACTTTAACATCCCTCCTCAAAACCATGGGGTCAATAGACACCATGATTTTGGAGCGAAGAAAACCAAAACGAGAAGTGGATAAGCTCTTTGTAAGGACATCGACAAGTCGATCACCGTGGCAATGTACTTGATTTGGAGATCTCTACGCAAGACCTTTTCTCGAGCAAAATGATAGTCAACCTCTATATGTTTGGTACGGACATGAAATACAGGATTAGATGCAATCGCTAAGGCTGAAACATTGTCACACCAAAGCTTGGGAGGAACAGGAAGATAGATACCAAGATCCTTCAAAACTTGGCGAAGCCAATAGAGTTTAGCGGCGGTGGTAGCTAATGCTCTATATTCTCGACTCAAGAGAGGAATGAGAGACAGATCTTGTTTCTTTGCACTCCAAGTGATTGGATTATATCCAAGATATACAATATAACCAGTAATGGAATGTCTGTCAAAAGGATCTCCTGCCCGATCTGAATAAGAGAAAGCAGATAAGGAGAAGGGGCCAGGTTGAAGTAAAAGTCCATAATTCAAAGTACCATTAACATATCTGAGAATTCTCTTGGTAGCAATTAAGTGAGCATCAGTAGGATGAGACATAAATTGGCAAACTTACTTTGGATCTGCAAAGCTAAGATCAGGTCTAGTAAAGGTTAAATAGTAGAGAGACCCAACTAAACTCCTAAATTCATGAGGATTGGAAAGCAAAGATCCATCGAGGGTGTCAATCTAGTATTAGGAGCGGATGGGGTACGAGCAAGTTTGGAAGTATGCATATTGGCCTTAAGAAGTAAATCCTGTGCATACTTAGTTTGAGTCAGAAATAGTCCTTTAGAAGATCCGTAATCAAGGCCAAGGAAGTAATGAAGAGGTCCTAAGTCTTTAAGCTCAAAGGCTGAACTAAGTCATGTGCAACCAAAGAAGACAAGAACTGAGGATTGTTCCCAATTATGACTATGTCATCAACATAGACTAATAGATACACAACCAAAGAACCTTGTCCGAAAATGAACAAAGAAGAATCTGAGAGTGAAGCTTGAAAGCCTAGATGCAATAATTCAGTAGAGAACCTCTCAAACCGAGCTCTAGGGGCTTTTTAAGGCCATAGAGAGACTTAAGAAGCTTGCAACATGGTTAGGGTGAGCTGGATCAACATACCCTGGTGGTTGGACCATGTAAACCTCCTCTCTAAGAAAACCATGCAAAAAGCATTGCTCACATCAAGTTGTCTCGGTGGCCAATTGAATTGGACAAGAAGAGATAGAATAATCCTCACAGTGGGAGGCTTGATAACAGGATCAAAGTTTCCTCAAAGTCAACTCCAAACTGCCGATGAAACCCCTTGGCAACAAGTCTAGCTTTATACCTGTTAATGGAACCATCACTATTTCTTTTAAGTTTGAACAGCCACTTACATCTACCACATTTTGAGAAGGAGAAGGTGGAACCCGGAACCCGAGTGCCCCGCTTTTTGAAGGGCATCAAACTTAGCAGACCATAGCGAAACACCATTGTGGATCTTTGCTGCTATTCTGTGTGAGGGAGGTTCGGTGAGGGTGTAATCTTGCTTGGGAGGAGATTTAACCTTCTTGGATGGAGCACATTGCACTCAATCGGGCATGACAACAAGGGCCTTTGGCTTGAAAATGCCATCCTTTAATCTTGTGATCATGGGATGAGTATTAACAACAATAGGAACCTGAGTAGGTACAGTGGAAACAGTAGTAGGGCTAATGGTGATGTAGCAGAAGGTAAAGAGGGTGGAAGAGGGTATTGGGGAAGGTGTGTGTCATAGGAGATAGGAGTGGAGGACTATGCAGGTATAAAGGGTATAGGAAAGGGTGTTGATGTGGAATTTATACTAGAATCATGTGATGAACCAGTGGATAAAGGAAGAGAAGAAATCATTTTCATTAAAATGAACATGTCTTGAGATATAGACCCGAGAAGTGACAGGGTCTTGACAGATATAGCCTTTTGAATGAGCAGGATAACCAAGAAAAAGGCAAGGAGAAGTATGTGGTAAGAGTTTGTGAGCATTGTAAGATTTTAACAAGGGAAAACAGATGCAACCAAAAGTTCTAAGATGTGTAAGATCAGGTTTAGACTTGCACAAGACTTCCCAAGGAGTAGAATTGTTAAGAGTTGGAGTGGGAAGTCTGTTGATAAGGTGAACAGCTATGGAAACAACATAGGACCAAAAAGTTGGAGACAATTGAGAATGAGAAAGTAAAGTAAGAGCACACTCCACTATGTGTCTATGCTTTCTCTCAGCAACTCCATTTTGTTGTGGAGTATGGGGACAAGAAAATTGATGAGTAATACCATGAGAGGCACGAAAATGCTTAAATGCATTTGAGGTATATTCCCCACCATTATCTGATCTCAAGGTTTTGATCTTAGAATCAAGCTGATTTTCTACATATGCTTTAAAGAACTTAAAGACTTCAAGAACATCTGATTTGTGTTTAAGAAGATAGAGCCAGGTAAATTTGGAATAGGCATCAACAAAAAGAACATAATATTGAAAGTCATTAGAAGATTTGACAGGGGTTGGACCCCAAAAATCAGTTTGCACTAATTCAAGAGGTTTAGAAGCATGAAAATCTGAAATAGGGAAAGAAAATTGATGCATTTTACCACTCAAACAGTGCTTACAATGAGAAAAAGTCTTATTAGTACTTGAGATACAGACATTATCAATGGAAGATAAAGCAATATTCAGTACTTTATCACTTGGATGTCCTAACCTATGGTGCCATAACAACCATTTATTTGGTTTATTTACATGAAAGCTTGAATGAACTAAAGGAAGGTTAGGAGCAGTAGAAAGATGATTCGACATGAAGAAGAAACATATTTGAAGTGAGATGATGGCTTGATGAAATTCTTGGAGTAGATTGGATAAACACCATTCTCACTCAAGCCCTTGTAAAGGAGTCTCCCCATAGGAATATCCTGGATTTTGATGATATTGGCATCAAAGTAACAAGAACAGTTATTATGTAGGCAGAATTTGTGAACTGAAAGTAAATTCATGGCAATTCTTGGTACATGAAGTACATTTTTAAGAACAAAATTGTGGTCTGACCAAATTGTTAAAAGACAAATTGTAATTTTTCCTTTTATTTTTCTTCCCAAAAAAAAATATTAAAAAAGGTGAGTTTCTTTTACTTTATTGACTAAAGTCTAAACATCATGTCCGAGGAGGTCATGCATACTTGGGAATTAAGTTTATATCAATGACCAGTCTTTTTTTTAGTAGCACGACTAGGATTTTAATGATTAAGGAAAAGTAAGTAGCACAATTAGGATTGTTTTTTTTTTTTTTTTTTTGAGAAGACACAACTAGGATTTTAATTCAGAGGAAAGATTAAAAGATAATGTTGAGAAGTTATTAATTTTGAACTTATCAATAAATAAATATAAATATAATTTTGAAAATATAAACTAATATAATTAAAAAAAATTAAACAAAATTTCTTATGATACAACATATAATAAGAATAAATTGTAATTTGCGATAACTTAGTGATAATACCATTTTTTGTAGCGTTATATTTTTTTAGTTCAAACCACCTTAAAGTACCCTTCCCATTTGTGTGCCAATATATATATATATATATATATATGATGATGATGTGTGTATAACTTACCGATTGAAGAGAAAAAGATTTTATAATGTTACATTGCATATGGATGTGAGAATTTGGGACATGGAATTAGAACTTGAGGTCCCTATTTCAATTTTATTATTTTCTTGCTTTATACACCAAAATTAGCAATTATATAAGATCTATGCAAACCAAACATTTTTTTTTCCATAACCTGTTCCGCAAATATTGGTGTCTGTTTGGTTGTCTTAGAACTTATATTTAAGCATTTTTATGGAATAATAATAAATTCTGTAATTTGCTCTGGTGTTATATATTGAAAATATGCTACCATATGCTTTTTTGCTAATTTTGGAGAATAGAAAAAGACAAAAAGTTTCAAGGAAATTTTTTTAAAAATATAGTGCAAATTGTTTCATATCCTGTTTTCTTTTTTTTAACTTTTGTGTGGCATGTGACTCTTAAGTCTTAACAACAATAGCAGCAACCCAAAAAATTAAAAAATTAACCTTTTTTTTTTCATGAAATAGGAATTCTCTTTCTATAGCATTTCTTGACGTGGTGTTAAGGTTTCCACTGTGTTGCAAGCACGAAACTTTTTATTTTCTATCTACCTTCACAAAGATATGTGTTGAGTTCTACCCATTAATTAAGTTTGAGGAGTATTGGTAGTTCAGTAATAATGTTTTATTGCCTTGTTCAGGCCTCTCGTTAAAGACTCAAGAACTCACAGCTCTGTTCGTAGCTGCAGGGTTGGTCACCATTATGGCTGGTGGAATTTACATAGTATTAGATGTAATCACCCTGGTGGCAACATTATGGGTTTTATACATGATCCGGTTCAAGTTGAAGTCAACCTACATCAAGGAGCTTGACAACTTTCCCTTAAATTATTTGGTAACAACATTTCTACTTCTTCTGTTCAGATTTAAACATTTAGCCCCTATAGTCATTCCTTTCCTTTAAATTTATCATAATTTACATTCCTTACCCTTGTTATAATGAGTATTATTCATAGTTAAATAAATAAAAATAATAAATAATAAATAAAATCATGGAACTGCCTTTTTGTTTAAAGAAGAAGTTGATTTAGTGTCGAGATTATCGAACATACTGCTAGAAAATTATCTTATGTGGTAAACAATAATGCCTGATTCATTTGTTTCTCCTTAGTCTATTGCAATGAAAGTAAAGCCAAGACGACTGTCTTTATAAGAGCTTCAGACGTTTTGAATGTTGCACTATTATTGTATTCTTACATGTTTCACTTTTTGTTGAATGCTCTCCTCTTTTTAGCCAAACATAATTAGCCACTGTAAAACATTACATTGACAGTTGAAATTAGAATGTGTTTGGAATTCTATCAAGGAATTGAAATAGTATGAGCGATATTTAAAGCTAATGAAATATATATATATATATATATATATATATAGGGTAAATAGCAAAATACACCCCTAACGTTTGGGATGGCTTGGATTTTACACCCCTAACATTAGCTTTTATTTTGTACCACGTTTTTGTAAACATCAAAAGGATGTTTTGCTGTACCAATCGTATGGAACAACATGAGCATTGATGTCAAGTTATTAGCTATTCTTTCAAAATGTTTTATTAATATAATGCATTGAACACTTCATAAAGACTGCCATTTAATCTTAGATATTAAAAGAAAAATTAGACAGCTGTTGTTTTAGCAAAGTATAAAGAGAGATGAATTAAGGATGTTCTGCTGGTTATTCTATGACAGGTGATGCCTTGTGCTATCCTTGCCATACCTATCCACCCTAATACATATCATTTTCTCATTTGTCGAATCCTCTGGGCATTGGTTCATTTTTGGAAACCATTTCAGTGCTGTCTCAGCTCCGTCTGATGCAGAATGCAAAGGTTTTAGCTTCATTCCTCTCTTTACTTTAAACTGAGCATTTTATAAATTTCTAGGAAATTCATACTAATTTTGGTCCATTCTGGCTATATTGTTTCAGATGATTGAACCATTTACAGCCCATTATGTGTTTGCACTGGGAGTTTCAAGATTTTTGGCATGCGCTCATTGGATAATTATGGTGAGACATTGTAGGATCACATAATGCATAAACTCAATCTGAGTTCAATATGACTATTCCTACTGCATCCATGAAAATTTAGTGGACTCTGTGTGGAACTGGAAACAACTTGCTAGCAGGGAACAACTTAATAATGTGTGTTTTGCTTGAGCAACTAAACATTCCTTAATTTTACTAATAGCATTCTTACTTGATTCAAGTTTAAAAATTGTAATTAGGGGGAAGAACGCTATGAATTATTGCCTGAACAAGCTCAATAACATCTTTACAGATGTTATTCAAATGAAAGAAATATAGAGAATAAATCATCATTAAAAACAATTATATCCTCATGGAATTGTGTATCTAATCTGGGTATTTATCCTCCCCAATTTCCAAGTTTTATAAAACAAGGACACTTCATTGGTTCACAATTGGAAAGTTTATAAAACTGTTTGCTGCAGAGTTCAACTCTACTGATACAATTTTTTATACTTATATAGTATTTGCAAGTATATACCTTCTTTTATTTCAGAGGGAAATATTAATGTAGGCATTGGATTCTCTACTTATTTCACAACGTATACACTATCAGACATTGGATTTTAACATACCACTCCATTCTTGATTTCTGTAAAGTTTCAACATTTGTTATACTTGGAATGCTTCATAAACTTGTATTATTTTAAGGCTAATCATGAGAACCCCATATTAGAATTGTTAATTTAACCCCAAGGGTTTCTTCTAGTAGTTCAAAAAGCCTTAGGAGATCTATTAGGTCCTAGATTCAAAACTTGTAGCCAGCATTTTGGGACCACCCTCAAGGGGTTCCTTCCTCCGGAGGAAATATATATTAGACTTGTTAATATATCTGTAAGCTGTATACCACCTCAGTTGGATTAAATTCTTAATTTCCAAGCACAACTCATGTGATGCTGGCCATGGTTTTGTCTAAATGTATTTCTCAACATTTATGAATTGATCCTTGTGCTAATTGGTTCCAGAAATTTGCATGATGTCAAAATTCAGGCCACATAGCGTTCATAACAAAGTCATATTATCTGATTAGTTATGAATTAAGCCTTTGGACTAAAATATTTAACAACACTTGAATCTAGTCTATGAGATAAGGTCTATATGACTCTATGAGATTAGGTCTAGATCCTTCCTAGCTGTAAGGGTTTAAAAATGGTCCCAGGCCCTACTTAGAATAGTGGTGCTTGGTATTTCTGGCCCAACACAATTAATTTATAAGAGAGTGGGCTTTCTAAGTCAATTCTAATGCTTAGTAGGGGCTTTTTATGTAAAACTATCTTCTTCTTTTTTTTACTTTAAAATTTAAACTGTGCGAGAAAAAAAAAAAAAAAAAAAAAAAAAAAAAAAAAAAAAAAAAAAAAACTAGCTCAAGAAAACTGTGTGTGAAACAATAAATTTTGGCTCACTCAATTTGACAAAACCAAAAAGTCTAGGAACACAACAAAATAACACAACATTTGCACAATACTTCTATTTTCAACTGTGATAGATCCCAATCTAATAATTTATTATTTTATTTTGACCTGTAAGGAACTTAAACCTTAATAGTTTTAAAAATATTGGGATATAACAAAATGCTCCAACATTTTCACAGTACAATACCATTACTTTTAGTTGTGCTAGATCACGGTTTAATATTTTATTATTTTATTTTTACACATAAGAAATTGACACATATAAAACAACATTTTTCACAATAACTCTATGTTTACATTAAACTTACATTAATGTAAATCAAGATGTAATCCGTGCTACCGCACGGGAATGGTTAATTGTAGTGATGTTATTGGTCTTTTTTTTTTTTTTTTTTTTTTTTTTTTTTGGTTTATCACATGGAGGATAGAATTAGATAAAACATTGAAAAAAAAAATTATTGCATTTTATTATTTAAGTGATGCTATTGGTTTTTTTTTTTTTTTTGGTTTATCATATAGATGATAGCATTATATAAAACAATGAATAAAAAAGAGAATATTGCCTTTTATTATTTAAGTGATGCTACAATGAAAAAAAAAAAAGAAGAGAATATTGCATTTTATTATTTAAAATATATAAATGGTATTTATTTATTTATTTTGTAAATTGTGTACAACCGCATAGAATACAAACGATGGGAGAAATTAAAATAAATAATGAGCAAGCATGTTTCAGAAAATCATGATAATTATTCAGGGAAAAATGTATCTTCAGTTCGTATTACCTGCAAGTACTTTGCCAAAATGTTCTCCTTTCTTTATGTCTTGCAAAAGTGCATCCAATTTTATTTTAAAAGCTCTTGCAACAATGTCTGGTTGATCTTCTAGTTTTTGACCAGGAATCAATTCTAAGAAAGAAACTATTTCTGGCCATTTAGGATTGCATGTAAAAGTAAGGAAGAGGTCTGGATAGCCTACCCGCCGACATATTGCCATGGCATCTTGATAGCTATGAATAGACATGGCAAAACAAGCGAGTCGGGTTGGGTCAATTGGGTTGCGGGTCAAAACAGGTCATTTTAAGCAGATTAAAAACATGTTTAGGTCAATCGGGTTACTGGTCGGGTCAAGTTGAGTTGACCCGTATTTTTCACATGATTTTTTTTTTTTTTTTTTAATAAAGAAAACAACATGTATTTGTCATTCGGAAATTTATGCAACAAATTACTTAATGTAAAATGTATTACTTTGAATTCACCACTTATATCAAGAATGAACTTGGTTAAACTTATTAATACTTATTCAATAATTTTAAAATTATACAAATCCTAACATTGCTATATAAAACAAAATACACAAAGATAAGTAAAGCAAATACACAAGTTTTATTTTTACACAATTTCAACATCTCAAAATATAGAACAAAATTACAAATAACTTATTGGACAACTCATTTGACAAAGAATAAAAACATATAAGAAATTTACAATCTTGAAAATTAATTTTATAATCTATTGTCAATTATGGTTTGCACTCTATTTCAATTTGAGATATACATTAAAGTTTGATTGTTTACTTATTTATACATGGTCTCTTTTATGAATATCATATCATTGTTAAGCAGCACTCACTCTAGAAATATCATAATTTATTTTGAAAAGCCGTTTATTTTGGACATAAATTGTTAAAAAATAGGTCTAAGCATTCATAATTTATGCTAATTTGATACTTTGGCTTCACTATTTTCACACTTGTGAATATTTCTCACACATGTCTACAATTTTAAATCTATGTTTTTAATTCTATTGTAACCAGATTATCTTGGCATGTACTTTGCTATTTGATATCTAAAAATCTTTACTCATTACAGAATGCTCAACCATTCATCTTTCAATTAATTTGCATGTAGTTATGTAAAGTCTCAATTATTTCCTTAAAGCTAACAAAAAATTAAACCAATATTTTCTTTATTTTTTTTTTTTTTTACCAAAAAAAAAGTTTTAAAAAATGGTTCAGGTTCGGATCATGGGTTGGGTCGGGTCAGGTCACGAGTTAACCCATTTTTGTTTCGGGTCAAAAAATTCTAGTTCAGTTCGAGTATTTTTTGAGTTGGGTCAGAAAGTTCTGACTCGTTTTACCATGTCTAGTTATGAATCATGTATCTTGGGCCACCAGTGAAAGAAGATGGTAAAACTATTCCTTTACCAAAAGATGCTCAAGTTGTGTCTCCCCATTTTACTGCATCTTTAAGGCCACTGTATATCTCAGCTCTTTGGTAGTCTTTATTATTATTATTATTATTATTATTATTTGTATCCACCACAAACGAATTCCTTCAATACAACAATAAGCATCAACAATATATTGTAGTAAAAGTCTACCGCCAGAAATTATTGTGTTGCTTTCACTAAGTCGTTGTTGGATACGGAATGCATAATATTCTCTCATCATGAGAATTGAATTTTCACTTTCATTTGTTGAGCCTCTTGATTTTTTTTGTATACCAAGAGAGAAGTCATCCTCACCATAAGGGAAAGGCAGATGACATTGCATAGCCATAAAAGCTAGATGGATTTCACTTATACGTTGGAGCCCACTATCATGATCCTCAACCCATTATTAGGGTCAAAATCACCCATAATAAGACCAGCAACTTCTGAGGCAGTAGGTAGATTATATTGTGAAGAATGATTGGTACGGCAATTGATGAGACAATCTCATATCTACGGTATTATATTAAGTGTAGCGACCCCTGGCCATTATGAAAACCTTAACCAAAGCATTGTTTTCATCAAGCATATGTATTAGAGAGTTAACAATTTTGGGATCAATGCCATCATTTTCTTTATTAGATGAAAATGACCTTATCCTATCTGCACTTCATTCTCCGTATCAAATATGTAAAGTTGAGCAAATTTTGGTTATGATCTGATAGTTTTTAAACCCCTTAAAAACACAATTGGATTAACCTAGGTAATTAACCAAGTTGTTACTTAGTCCAAATTAACAAATCTAGGTTATCACAATCAAAACAATCATATCATGCAAAGCAACAGAAAGATAAATAAGATAATAATATGATCACCTAGGAAACCAAACGGGTAAAAAACTGGGGAAGATTTAACCTAGCTATCCTCAAGGTAAACCTGAATCCACTATAAAAGAATCGAAGTTGTTCAACAGGACTTAGACCACTAACATCCTATTGCTACCCACCAGTAGAAACTTACTGACATGACCACATGCAAACTCCGAAACCACGGACTCCTTCTTTCTTGGATTCTCCAACAAGTACAAGCACACCCGCTTGTGTTTCTTTAAGTTCTTATGGAAGCAACTGAATGATCATCAAGCTCTTGAAGAAATCTCCTTCTTGATAATCCTAATCTTGTGTAAAGGAAAGCTGCTCACAGATCTCACAAGAGATTTACACAAACAACAATATGAGCAACCAAGTCCTTAGAGAGCTTTTGGGTACAAAACCCTAAATACAAAAGGAGGCACACTCTTTTCTCTCTATAGAACTTGTGAAAAACGTTCTAGGGTTTCCCTTATATATAGGAGAGTTTTACTTGAACCCTAATACGTTTAAGTAGAGTTTGGGTTGAACTGGAATTCTGTAGAAAAATAAATCTACACGTGGTTCAATCAATTGAGTCTAATTTTCAATCGATCGAGTCTTGCAGATTTAGTCCAATAAATTCTGCAATTACTCGATTCCAATTTTACAAATGAACATACTTTGAGCAAGCCTAAACCTAGACTCTATGTTTTGATCATGGTTTGCCAATATAATACAAATTGAAGTTTTAATACATTAGTTCCTAATTTCTTAGAACCTAACAATCTCCCTCTTTAGCAATTCATGACAAAACACATCACAAACATGAAATGCTCAAAGTTACAAATAGCCCAAATACAATTCAACCTAACTACTATTTATCGGTTGCAAGTGTAGACAAAGAAAGACGATCAATCAACTCAGTATATTTCCTAAAACACTCAACAAATGCATAAACGCATGTGTGACAGAAAAAACAAAAACAATAAATCAACAAATATGCAAACTAGCTCTCCCCCTTGGTAGAACATTCTTGTATTTTCCACACATATTCTGACATTTCATCTAAATCTCCCCCTTTTGTCACGAATTGACAAAGATAACTCAAACAAATAGTAACAAAGGTCGAGAAAATAGACAATCGAGGGAACACAAAACAATTCAACTCTATAGAAAATAGAGACAACTCCCCCTATGAACAAGAAGGGTTAAAAACAAGCTTCTCCCCCTATAAAAATAGGAAAAACAAAACAAGATTTGGGAAAAACAATTTTTGGGGAAAAATTAGGAGGTGGGGAAAAGAAAACACACAAACCTAATCTTAAAAAAATAAAATTAAGTTGATGATACACATAAAGAAAAATATTCTCTCTTTCAATAAATGCAAACTTGACACTATGTGACCATAAACAGTTCCATGAGTAGAGAAAATATTTGCACATTGATTATCCAACATATATCTTTTAAGAAAAATATTTTCTGTAGTTCACACATAAAAATAGCATATACTAAAAAGTACATAACTCAAAAATTAATCAATAAATTTTTAAATCATGTTGAGTACCCAATTTAGCAAAGTGTATGCATGTTAGGGCATGAAAACAATGAGAGATATGATTGCAAAACTGCAAGATGGATACAAAAAATTAATGCAATGCATGCGAATCCTAAACATAAATGATGCATGCAAAAAAATTTGGTGAAAAACCGAAAATCCGAAAAAAAAAAAAAATCAAATTTTTTAAAAAACAGAGCAATTTAATGCAGAAACTCCACAAAGCATAGTGTTTCATGAATGAAATGCATGAGTATGAAATTAAAAGTTTTTAAAAAACACTTGAATTCAACCCAGATCTTCCAAAAACAAGTTTTTCAACCAATTTGTCTCCAAAACTCAAACATTAAAGACATTTTGCATCAAAATCCAGGAACATGTAATCTTGGATGGCCACAACAAGATCACACACAATATAATGTACCAAGCTTAGCAAAGAGTAACTTGTGTAGTGTGTGCAACTAGTAAAAGCTTGAGATACATGTGAGGTGATATATGAATAGAAATCAAACACAAAGTCTACAAAATTCATCACATAGAATTTGAAAGAGACTATCACCAAAAGAGTTACATCATATAACTCCCACATCTCCTAGATCATAAGCTTGCAATCATATAAGTTTCTTGATTTTGCCTCATATTGTACACACAAATTTTAATTATTCAGAAACTTATTAAAATAGCTAGGATAATATACACATCAATTTTATTTGATTGATTTAACATTAAGTGCAATAATGTATACACCAATTTTAGCATTTAAACCGAGGCTACACCTTATATTCTTTTTGTGCATGTGCTACACTTTCTCGAGCATAAAATCTTATGATATGCACTAAGGTATTCATGATTGGCTAGTGAACAATGATGAGATGGTTATTTATGCCTTTCTCTAAAAGTTCAAGTCCGACAATCAAAGACACGTGACTTCAAGATCAAGACAGTGATCAAAACCATAAATATTTTTCCCACACAACATGCATTACAAAGCTTCAACTAGTAAAGTGCAATAAGAAAGCTCATCAAAACTAAACAAAGTATAAAAGACATGTTATGTGAAAATAAATTGACCAACCTTGTTTTCAAAAACTAAGAAAATAGTGCACCTTTTTCTCCCTTTAAAAAAAAAAAAAAAAAAAAAAAAAAAACAAAAACAAAAACAAAAAAAACAAAAACATCTTAGAATGAAATGCATGAATGTTATGCAATGCAAATCCTAGAAACAGAGAAAACAAAAACCAAAGAACAATGGTCACAAAAGAATAGCAATGAAGTACAAAGACCATGTCAGAAGAACTCAATTAGATTAAGCCTTTTGCATCCAAAAATTTTTAGATGCACCACAAGTATTGGAGTTCTTATTCACATGGGAATGATTACCAACTCCAGAATTGGAATAAAGGTTTAGAGCCTTTACCAATTCACCAATGAATACCATAGGATCTTGTGCTTGAGGCACAGGTACTTTTGGTTTGTTTGCTCTCTTAGCGACTTGTAGCTTGTAATAGTTTGGACGAATGTGTCCAAACTTTCCAGAAAAATAACAAACCCATGCAGGCTTATCATGTGACTTGTCCTTAGAAATGGTAGGCTGCTTAGGTTTAGACTCTTTCAAATCAACCCTAATCTTCCTAGGAGGTGTAACTTCTAAGGGCTTAACAACCTCACTCATAACCTCACTCACGGGGTTTTGAGAAGAAGATGAAGGAACAAAGATAGTGGAATTTGGTGCACCCACATTGATGCTTTCTACAAAACCTAACCCAGTTTTGTCAAAAGGAGACTTTTGAACACTCAGCATATGATCAAGTTTGGAACTAGCAGACCTATTAGATTGTTCTCTAGCAACAGAAAACTCATGTTCCAAATTCTTAATTTTATCAATTAAAAGCATGTTCTCGATCTTCACATTATTCAAAAGTTTAGTAGCATCAAACAGTTTAACAAGAAAATTTGTCTTATCAAGCTTAAGAGATGCAATTTTCTTCAAGCCTAATTCCACATTCATAGCATCCTTTGCAGCAACTTTGCAAAGTTTATTGTAGGCTTCTTGAAGGTCTGCGTCCTCAGAGAGTTCCCCATCAAACGGGTTCTCTTTAACAGATATGCTTTCATTGACTACAGCAGTAGCAGTGAAAGCAATGAAGTTTCCATCCTCGTCACAACCAGACTCATCATCAGAAACTTCACCATCACTAACGGTTACAGCCATAGCCTTACCTTTAGACTTCAAGTAGGTAGGACATTCAGATTTCATGTGACCATACCCTTGACATCCAAAATACTGAGGACCCATAGAATTATTTGAAGATTGCTCTACTTTTTCTCTAGGTTTATCGGTGTTGTTAATCTTAGTGGGATCATTCTTCCTAAAGTTTCTAGGTTCAGCATTGTTCTTATCTCTTGCCCTTCAGTTATTGTTTCAAAGGAAATTTCTAAAGTTCTTGGCAAGGTAAGCAATCTCAATAGCAGAGAGCTCATCATCAAATCCACCAACATCAACATCATCAATTGACTTAAGAGCCGTTGATTTGGATTTGCTAGTCATAGGTAGGTCCAACTCATAGGATTGAAGAGATCCTACAAGTTCATCAACAGGGATGGAGTCTACATCCTTACTCTCGATCATGGCGGTCACCTTAGGTCTAAAATCTTGAGTCAAAGATTTAAGAATCTTCCTAACAATTTTAGGTTGATCATAGATTTCACCCAAGTTATATGTAGAATTAACAATATCATTAAGTTTAGCATACAATTCATCAAAAGATTCATCATCAGACATCCTAATGCTTTCAAATTTAGAAGTTAATCACTGCAAATTTGTTGATTTTGACAACCTTTATGCCTTCATGTACAGTCTGGAGGATATTCCAAGCAGTATGAACAACCTCAACATTTGAGATTCTCTTAAATTCCTCCATAGAAATAGCATTAAAGATAGCATTCATAGCTTTGCTATTGAATGCAGTTGCTTCTTTTTGAGAAGTTTGCCTCTCACTAACAGGAGTAGTGGGCTTCTCCCATCCGTATTCGACGGAGTTCCAAACTCTCTTATCAATTGATTTCAGGAATTCTTTCATCGTTACTTTCCAATAAGTATAGTTATTCCCATCAAAGTGAGGAGGAATAACAAGAGAATGTCTGTGTTCCATGACAACAAGGGTCAAGGATCAACTTAGTGATCAAAAGATCGGCAACAAGAGAGCAACCTGCTCTGATACCACTTGATAGTTTTTAGACCCCTTAAAAACACAATTGGATTAACCTAGGTAATTAGCCAAGTTATTACTTAGTCCAAATTAACAAATCCTGGTTATCACAATCAAAACAATCATATCATGCAAAGCAGCGGAAAGATAAATAAGACAATGATATGATCACCTAGGAAACCAAACCGGTAAAAACTTAGGGAGGATTTAACCCAACTATCCTCAAGGTAAACCTGAATCCACTATGAAAGAATTGAAGTTGTTCAATAGGACTTAGACCACTAACATCCTATTGCTACCCACTAGTAGAAACTTGTTGACACGACCACGTGCAAGTTCCGAAACCACGGACTTCTTCTTTCTTAGATTCTCCAACAAGTACAAGCACACCTGCTTGTGTTTCTTTAAGTTTTTATGGCAACAACTAAATGATCATCAAGCTCTTGAAGAAATCTCCTTCTTAATAATCCTAAGCTTGTATAAAGGAAAGCTCCTCATAGATCTCACAAGAAATTTACACAAACAGCAATATGAGCAACCAAGTCCTTAGAGAGCTTTTGGGTACAAAACCCTAAATACAAAAGAAGGCACACTCTTTTCTCTCTAAAAAACTTGTGAAAAACGTTCTAGGGTTTCCCTTATATATAGGAGAGTTTTACTTGAACCCTAATACGTTTAAGTAGAGTTTGGGCTGAACTAGAATTCAGTAGAAAAATAAATCTGCACGTGGTTCGATCGATCGAGCCTTGCAGATTTAGTCCAATAAATTCTGCAATTACTCGATTCCAATTTTACAAATAAACATACTTTGAGCAAGCCTAAACCTAGACTCTAGGGTTTCCCTTATATATAGGAGAGTTTTACTTGAACCCTAATACGTTTAAGTAGAGTTTGGGCTGAACTAGAATTCTGCAGAAAAATAAATCTGCACGTGGTTCGATCGATCGAGCCTTGCAGATTTAGTCCAATAAATTCTGCAATTACTCGATTCCAATTTTACAAATAAACATACTTTGAGCAAGCCTAAACCTAGACTCTATGTTTTGATCATGGTTTGCCAACATAATACAAATTGAAGTTCTAATACATTAGTTCCTAATTTCTTAGAACCTAACATGATCCATCAACTGGTCACAAAGAGCCAATTTGATGATGATTCTGTCCATTTAACCTAAAGACATAAGAACCATTTCCATCACTTAAAGTTTTGTCAACATTCCCACCCATTGATGTTATTGCAAACATTGCATTATATCGCTGATGATTGTCATGGAAATGCACAAATGAAGGGCCACTGTAATTCAGTAATACTTCATGAGCTGGAGGTGCACGTTTTAACAGAGGTAAATAAATTAGTCCTTACAAACAGCACAATGAAAACTTTGGTTGTGATGGTCTTCTTGACTTGACATTCCTCTCTTCACACCATAGAATAGCCCCACAACTCTCACATGTTTGTGTTGGATTGCCAAAATTCCATGGTTCAATAAATTTACCTGTTAGAAGCAGCAATATTGAATGGGAGTTAGCACGAACAACAATGTCAAATATAAATTTCAAAGGATTTGAAAATAATCAATAAAATCGAACTTACTCAAGTGGACATTCAAAGTAGGAACTTTAGCTTGTGTATCCTGCTGAGTAAATAAATCTATCAATCAAGAGATGTGGTATGAGTAGGAGGCTAGTTAAAAGAAAAGGGTACAGAACTAACAGTGAGCATAACCAATGTAATTAGCAACTAATGAGAGGAAGCAATTTAAAAAAAGAGCATAAATAATTTCTTTCGCAAGCTTTATTTAAATTTAAAGAATCTAGAACAAAATCAAGTTTTAGTTAGAATGTCAAAAATTTAATTGGTAGCTATTGGAACCAGCTTGTTTAGCTCTACAATTAAATAGATAAATCTGAACAATTACTAACGCTTCATATAATATGCCCTTACTATTCAGCTTATCATATTTTAGATTAATGAAGATCTCGGACAATATGATAATTTTTTTATTCGAGTCAGATAAGGCAATGTTCATTTGGTAGTTTTCAAATGTTAGTAATGTAGTTATTATGATAGCCCTTGTGGTATAGGCCCAAGTTCCATATGTTTGACTTTCTTCTTGTTCATTTTTCCTTGCCCTAAAGGAATTTGAAATGTAATGGCTTGAAATTCGATGTTCAATGATAAGATAGATGCTTTCTTTTTCTTCAAAGGGATGACTATTGTACTTCATGGTTGGTAAATAAAAAGCAATGCTGCTTGGTGGTTTAGAGCGTCCACAATAGTGGTGCTAAATAGCTATATTGCTACCTTTAGCAATATAGCTCCATAGCATTAGAGCTATTTTTTTAGCTATTTGGTATCACAAAAAACTACTTTATCTATTTTACCTACTTATTTTACAAAACATCCAACAGTAGTGGATCTATTTTAGCTTTCAACACAATAAAATAATATAAACATCACAATAAAATAATATATCTTCTACAATAAAATAATACATCCCAAGACAAAAAAAAAACACCACAAACCGATCAATGGCACAATCCCCAACCACTACCAACCAAGAACAACCACCTACAACCACTACCAAAAATCTAAATTAGCCAAAAACCACCACACAAATCACCACCAACATAGCCACACCACCTCTAACCCACGAAACTTAGCCAAACCGCCACCACGAAATCGAGCCACACCATGAAACCCAAGTGCATGGCTTCCATGGCTGCCCTCTTCATCAAAAACCCATATGATCCCTCTCACACTATCACCAAATTTCCAAATACCCATTTCACCCCTACCTTCAGAGTCTCTATTTTCGTGCCTTCAGGTCGAAATAAACCGAGGCTCCAAGTTTCCTCCGGGCTGATTGAACTCGACGGGGAAGCTCATGGAGCTTTTGGTTGATAAGCCTCTCAAAGATTTAAAGAAAGGAAGGCTTTGCCTCTGCCTAGAATCAAGCTCTCAAGCATTGATCTTCAATGGGTCCATGTACTTAGCAAAGGTTGGGCAAGCCCACTTCGTGGGTTTATGCAAGAATCTAAGTTCTCCAAACACTTCATTTCAACACGCTTTGACTTGAAAACAGGTTGGCCATGAACATGTCGGTGCCGATTGTTTTGGCCATCGACGACTCGCAAAAGCATCGAGGGAAGCAGAGAGGAGATGAGGGAGAGAGAAAAAAAATGAGAAGGAAATAGGAAGAAAGAAGAGAAGCCAGAGAGAGAGAAAAAGAAAGAAAATAGAAAATATTTTTTTAATGGGACAAGGGAGAGAAGTTTAATATATATATATATATATATATATATATATATATTTAGCTTCTTGCTATAGTGCACAAATAAATGGTCATGTATCTCGTAGCAAGAAGCTAAAAAATTTTAGCTATAGCATCATTGTTGCAGCATGCATTTTAAGTATTAGTGGTGCTAAAAATAGCAATATAGCTATTTAGCACAACTATTGTGGATGCTTTAATACTTAAAATGCATGTTGCAGTAATGGCGCTATAGCCAAAAAAAAAAAACTAATAATATTTTATTAAACTTCTCTCTCTTCTCTCATTAAAAAAATATTTTCTCTTTTTCTCTCTCTCGACTTTCTCTTCTTTCTTCCTTTTTCCTTCTCATTTTTTTCCTTTCTCCCTCATCTCCTCTCTATTGGATCTTCATCTATTCTGTTGGATCGTCATCTTTATCACCGATCTATTCTAGGTTTATCTCCGATTTGTGCTGGGTTTGTCTCTGGAGATCCATCTCGCCCACGCCGCCATCCCACGCCGCCGACCCATCTCACCCAATCCTCCATCTCACTGCTCACCCAACACCGACAAGCCTAGTCCTCCATCTCACCGCCGATCCAAGCTTCATCGTCAATCCAAGCTCCATCGACACCGCCTTCATCGAACTCAAGAGTTCCGCGAGACCGATCAAGGTAGAAAGGAGACAGAGGAATTCGGCTTTGGTGGTATGGCTGGATTTCATGGGTTTCTCTGGGTTTCGTGGTGGGTTTGGCTAGGTTTCATAGTGGCTGAGTTTCGTGGGTCAATGGTGGTGTGGCTATGTTGGTGGTGATTTGCGTGGTGGTTTTTGGCTAATTTGGATTTTTGGCGGTGGTTGTGGGTGGTTGTTCTTGGTTTGCTAGTTGTTCTTGGGCGGTTATGGGTGGTTGTCCTTGGTTGGCAAAGATTGTGGCTTGCACCATTGACTGGTTTGTGGTGTTTGTTTTTTTTTTTGGTAGTAGGATGTATTATTTTATTGTAGTAGATATATTATTTTATTGTGATGTTTATATTATTTTATTGTGTTGAAAGCTAAGATAGATCCACCGATATTGGATGTTTTGTAAAATGAGTAGATAAATAGATAAAGTAGGTTTTTTTGGGTGCCAAATAGCTAAAAAAAATAGCTCCACTGCTATGGATGCTTATAAATCAAATTACATATACAAGAGTATCTGTACAACATACATACGTCTATATCAGAATCGGCATAGTTCGACATGTATGCATGACGTCCCATGCATGCTTTTTCTTGTAGTTTCCTTTTCACAAGAAACTGGAAAAGTTTCTAAAACAGCATGACATTAGTGAATTTCTAGTTATGTAAAAGAGTCATATTTATTCATAAATTACAAACTCAAGAAAGAGTATGTGTGTAGTGTATGATTTATCTAAAATGCAATAACAAGTTTGCTTTTGTTCATATATAAATTTTTACATTTGATCCCTCACAACTTATAATTGATGTTTTTGTTTTCCCCATGGCACGGTTTGCCATAGGAGATTATTTTCCAGATATTCTCTTATTCATGAAAAGGTTTTTATGTAAGAGATAGATAGATACATGAATAAACAAAAAGAAATATACAATATTTGAAGAGGCATTTCCAAAGCTTTCCTGTAAAATATCTTCCCTTGTAGTAGCTCCCTAAACATTATATTTCATGTGTAGACTATTTTTCTAGTGAGCCACATTAAATATGCACTTGTAATGGAGCTCAGTATATGTGAACGTTAGTAACCTTAAAGTCAAATATGTTTACATTTTTTGTTCTCCTCCTCTTGAAAGGTGCCCTGAACTCAACTTTACTATGAGTCAGCATTTGTGTAAATCATTTTATCTTAATGGCAGGATATTTTTGGGAAGCTTCGCATTTGGAAGTTAATTGCATCGCTTTTTGCCTTTTCATTACACCTGAATTGTTGTTTGGACTCCACCTGCTATACTATTTCGGGGTCTTTGAGAGGCGTATAGGTTCCAATAACTACTTAGTGAGTAAACATCTAGCTTAAATTACTTATGAGTTCAAATTTAATACTTATGTATTATTATTATATATGTCTTTTGTAGAAATTATATCACATGTACTGAATTTCCACTATGATGCAAATTTCTAAGGATGTAGGTGAGGGGAATTTTTTTCCAAAGCATCTTTAGGAAACTCACCATTCTTATATGATTATTTTTCCTTGTATATACTCAATTTGGTTGGGCCTTAGCAAATTATAATTATTAGCATTCTGTTGGGCGTAGATAACCGCATTATGTGGCTCAATACTGTAAGGTTAAATTTATTCAACCATCTAATTGGCTTTATTCCGTGACAAATTTGCTTGTAATTCAGCATTTAGTAACCCCGTATTTAGGTGGGTTTGTTGTAAGGGTAGTGAGTGAGATAGAGTGAAGTTTGCTCAAGAGTGTGCAAGAAAACAGAGACTCACTACTGGGACTCATGGGGTATGCCGCTGAGAAAGACACATGTGCCAAGCATGCTGGAAGATGAACAGTCATGCTAGCTGGAGCACTACAGGACAAAACAGGACAATTGGCCATACGGTTAACTCGCGATTGGATCTCGCGACTTGGTCAAGCCGCGAGGTCAAGCCGCGAGCCACCCCTGTTTTTGTAAAACCTAACGTTTCACATTCCTCTCCCACTCCAATATAAATACCCCTTTAACCCACGATTGAAAGAGAGCTTCCAGAGAGAATTTTGAGATAGAAACCCTAAAGAAAAACCAGATTGCTTCACCCACAATCTCTACCTTAGAGTCTCTTCAAATTCCTCAACTCTCTTCATCTCCATTGTCAAATCCTTGAGAGGCATTATACCAAACCTGGTTCTCACCATTATCATCTCTGTGAGACAGTTGTTTGGATTTCTAGGAAGTAGTTAGGAAGGAGCCAATCTTCATTGGTTGATGCTACGGTCTAGTAGCGGAATTCGGGAAGCTAGAAAAGAAAAAGGTTCGGCGCAACCTTGTTGGAGCAAGAAGCTTGGAGGGCTTAGGTGCACTGGGTAGATTAGGCTTGGAGGGTCTATTGCTGTCCTTGTATACCAACCGTATTTTCTAGTGGATTGATTACCGCTTGGAGGGCGGCGGAGAGGTTTTTCGCCGAGGACTTCGGTTTCCTCTTCGATAACACATCGCGTGTTGTCTTTGTGTTTGCATCTTCCTTCCTTTCTATCTTTGCCTTTATATTATCTGCTGTGGTTTTATTTTATTATGGCTTAGATAGTTTTTAACCAATTTCATATTATAGCATGTGTTAAGTTTCCGCACACTAGTTGTTTGACATATTGCTTGTATTGGTTAAGTTGTATTTTGGGGGTCTAAACGTTCAAAGGTGTTTTGTACACGTTTTTGAACTTTCAAATACAATCATGCCTAAATGTAAAAAATATTGGGGGAAAGGCTTCATTTTTGTTTTAAGGGGTTTGGTTATAATTATTAAAAATGGGTGGGGGGGGGGGTGTTTAGCTCTACAATTTGTTTGTTTGTTTAGACCCCTTGAACCAAATTGTTTAACCTAATTAATTAACCAAATTGATTATTAGGTTTATTGTTCAGATCTAGGCTAAACAAGCATATATCATATCATGCACAGTAGCAAAAAAGTAAATAATACCACGATATGATGACTCAAGAAAATCAATGAAACAAACCGTTTCATGGTAAAAACTTGGGGAGGATTTGACCTAACTATCCTCAAGGTAAAGCAAATCCACTAGATAATCGAAATTTTTACAATCAAATTTAACCCTAAATCTATTGCTACCTCATGTAGTAACTTACAGACACAATCACGTACAAGTTCCAAATCCACAAAATCCTTCTCTCCTTGGATTTACAGCAACACAAGCACCTTCAATTGTGACTTTGAGATCCCACTCAAAGGTTTCAGATCACTATCAGCAATGATCTCGTAGTAGCAACTAGGTTCTACCACCGCTTGATTGTAGGTCATGCTCTAGTTGATTCTTGTGTAGTTAGAAGGTACAAAACCTCTCAAATCTCACAAAGAGTAACACATAAGTCTTCCAAAAGTTTGAAAACATAGCTAGGGTTTCCCTTTTATATGTGGACAAGTTAGAATGAAACCCCAAACATTTTTACGGGCTTGGGCCTTGTATAAACATTCTGCAAAGTCTGATTTCTATGATTCTTGATCGATCGAGCCTAATTCTCGATCGATTGAGCTTGGCAAAATGTGACATCCCTTTTTTGCGGTCAACTCAAACTCGAAGCTTGAAACCTACACCTTTAAGCATTGCCTAGCAAATATACTAGACATGTTTTGTTCTCGGTTTGCCAACACAAATAAATTATTCTAAATATTTAATCCTAAATCTTTAGAAACTAACACAATTTAATAGATAGATATGAACAATTACTAAATCAAAACAAACTGGATTTCGATCGTTTTTCAAACATTCATATGCATGTATTTTAATTTCGATGTCCATACATAAAGTTATAAAAGGCATGTTCACAAAAGAAATTTAAAAGGAAAAAATTAAGTTCTATTCCATTCATTACCTGTAAGGTTGCTTAACTTCGGTAGACCTTATCACGTGGATTAAATGCTCATTAGGAAGATGATCAGTTGAATTTAGCATTATTAGTAGTGCAAAGGCACAGATTCCAAACAACCACTGCATATCATTAGTATAATAGAAATCTAACCTAATATAGTATCGGATTCTATGAAGTGCTCCCAAAGATAGTGTTCACATTATTTGGAATTAAATCGCTTTCCACCTCTTCTAGCATCACATCCACAGGAACATCTAATAAGTTGTTATCTATAACTTCTTTGTCACATCTTTGGAGAATTTCATCATTCAATTGAGATAGCACCAATGTATTTTCCACATTCCCAAAATCAAAATCACATCCAATAATAGGAGCCTTACTAACTGTTTGCTGGTAAATCCCACTATTTTTCCCAATTTCAAACTCTTAGTAGCACCATTTTTATCATGACTTTGAAAGGTATAGATACCAGAACCATACGAAATAGGGACGTCAAATAGATTTCTATTGTTGGTTTCACTTTGAAGGGTAGAGGTACCAGGACCATACAAAATAGGAACATCAAATAGATTGCCAGGATCCACTTCACTTCTAGTACACATCTCAACTTGGGTTTAGCCAACTCTTTTCTTATATAAAATCAAACTTCTTTTTGACCTTCTAGCTCGTGCTTCATCCATAGCTATCTCAAGTAATATATTTGTATTATCGAACCATTAACACAATATTACCACCGAGTACTCACCATATTTGTTAATCACTTGAAAATTTATTGATTGAAAATATACAAAGTTTTGGTAGTTTGTGACTACCATAAAAACGAAAATGTTAAAAACTCTAATGAAAAGCATATTAACAATCAGTCATATAATTTACCAATAATAATAAGGACAATATCACTTATCAAGAAAACAGTAGCTGACCTTTGTTAAGAGAAAAAGAAATTATTAATGCATTATCGGGGCTAAATACTAACCATATTTTTGTAATCACAACATGAACCCAAAAAAAAAAAAAAAAAAAAAAACTACTGACATTTAAGCAATTGCAGCAAAGTTTCCCAATTTTATGACAATCTCCTGTGAACAAAAAAAACACCCCAAATAAGAACATAAACTGTAAAATATATATATATATATATATATATATATATATATAACAGAGTTGGCCGCATACATATTATGCTAAAAATTCCTATAGTCTATCTTATTCCTCTTTAGTATATGGATCAAATACAATTGCGATACATCTACCCATTAAGTATGATTTTTTGACTTACCTTCTTCAAATAGTACAATTTAAGCCATATGATAGATAACAACCAGTTTCTTTCTAAGAGAACATTTGTCAAGCAATTGTCATGCCTTATTATAGACTAAATCCACATATATCAACCTACCCACGTAGAGAGAGAGTACGCCATCCCATTTCAAATATCACACAACCAGCACAAACATACACAGAAACCAAGCCAAAATCATCACCTAATTGATAACATACAAAAATTAGAACTCTTATCTCTGAATATTTATTATATCCACTATAGCTAACCTTTGTTGAAGATAAGCCACTCAAAATACCTGATTTCATTGCTGATAGACTTTTAATATTTATTATATCTACAATTTAATTTTCGTAATTATTGAATTTTAATATTTTTATGTAAAAAAATGTTATTTTAGATTTAGGTGATTTATTTCCTTGTTTAGGTGCTTTTAGTGCTTTTTGGGTCAAATTTGGTTCCTATTATGGTTAGGTATTAATTAGGAGTTACTTTAAAATATAATTTCTTGTCTGTCAAGTTTTACAAAACCCTTCACATAAATAAAAAATAAAATAAAATAAAATAAAAAGTTTACGGAGCCCTTAAATAGGCCCTAAGTCTCTACACATTTTTTAACAATTATTCAATCAATAAAATTCAGAATTTTTTTCTTTCTATTTTCTAGTGGATTCTAGACCCTTCCTCCTCATGAATTCAAGGACCCTTGTAGATTCAAAGAACCGTCATGGATTCTTAGTTATTTTCAAAAGCAAACGTGTTTTGTTTCTTGTTTTCTAGAAGTAGACATGTTCTACTTCTTGACACTTCTACATCCTACATTAGTTGGTATCAGAACCTTAACTTATCCTAGTTTGGTGGCTAACGTATGAGATAGTAGCAATTCCGATGACAGAAAACTTAGCAAGTATTACGTGACGTACAACTAGCACTCATAAATATCTTTGTTAGGATGCCATCGTTGGAGCATGGAAACAATAGGGATAATTGTTATGGAGACATAACTCACGTGCAACCTATTGGTATGCAAATCTCATATAGGCCTTATAAGAAAATTGTAAGTTTTAATGGTTATTTTTTAAAAGAAGATTTTCTTGATTGTTTACTTGATCTAGAGGATTTATTTGACTATGAGAATGTTCGTTATGAGAGAAAAGTTGGACTCGCTTTGTATAAACTTAGTAAGTATGCCTTATGTTGGTGGGAAAAAGTACAATCTGATAGAATCCGACAAGGTAAAGACAAAATTTGTTCATGGCCAAGGATAAAAAAGATGCTTGCTATCAGATTTTATCTGTTAAATTGTGATGAAACTTTGTAGTATACAAAACAAGATTATTATTGGCTAAGAAGTTCATACTTTAATTATTTTGAAGAGCCATATATTCCACCAATAAGAGAGGAATTGCATGTTGAAGAAAATATTGTTCTTGAAGATTATGTAGAAGTCAAAGAACAAAATATAGAGATTTCTAAACAAATTCTTGTTATGGAAGAAGATCCTCAAATCAAGATTATTGTGGAGGAGAATAATGAAGATCCTATTATAGAAAAAGATCTTGAAGTCGAGATGATAGAGATCAATGAGGAAGAAATTGAAGAGGAAAGTTTCAAGGATCTCAATGAAATCAAATCATATGATTGTTAACCTCAAGATCCTTTATTTTGGTGGTAAGCAATACACCAAAGTTTATTGATTTTATTGGGGTTGATAGATTTGATTCAATTGTTAGTTCTTATTTGGTAAATCACTACAATTATTTGAAGACTAAGGAAAAAGAAATTCAAGTTGATTTGTTTATTCCATTGATGAGTTACAAGTATGGAAAGAAAATCAAAGGGCTCAAGAATTCGAAGTATTTGTTTATTTGGAGTGGAAGATGAACTCGATGATGAGTATGTTTCAAGTGGAGGGGTCTGATGTAGGACAAATCTAAAATTTATTTTTTGTAATTATTTAATTTTAATATTTTTATGTAAAAAACGTTATTTTAGATTTAGGTGATTTATTTCCTTATTTTTAGGTGCTTTTACTGCTTTTTAGGTCAAATTTGGTTCCTATTATAGTTAGGTATCAATTAGGAGTTACTTTGGAATATATTTTCTTGTTTGTCAAGTTTTATAGAGCCTTTAATAGGCCCCTAAGTCTGTACACATTTTTTAACAATTATTCAATCAATAAAATTCAAAATTTTGTCTTTCTATTTTCTGGTGGATTCTAGACCCTTTCTCCTTATGGATTCAAGGAACCCTCATAGATTCGAGGTTATTTTCGAAAGCAAATGTGTTTTGTTTCTTGTTTTCCAAAAGTAGACGTGTTCTACTTCTTTCCACTTCCGCATCGCACATCACTTTTCCAATTTATGACAATCCCCTGGTAACAAAAAAAATATATATAAAAAAAAAAAAAAAAAAAAAAAAAAAAAACTACACCACATGCAAATGTTATTAATGACATTTCAACGTCAAAACGATAATTATTTTTAAAAAATTTATGAAATATAAATTAGCAATTCAAACAATTCCCTACTTTCCTTGTAGCTTGTTACAAAACAGAAAATAAACATTCAACATCAATCATAGGAAAACTAAAAAATTATATAATTAAAGAATAAAAATTATTCACAAAAAGAAAGGAAATGATAGGTAGATGAAATAAATGACTAATCAAACCTTAGGAATTGTTGGAATGCGTTTTGCAGAGCATAAATCAGGACTATTAAAATTGGGAAGAAAAGTAAAATTGGAATAGAATGAGAACCTCTTCCTATATAAGATATAGAAATACCCAAAAGTATGAATCATAGATCCTGAGAGATCCCTTTCAAATTCCATAGCATTCATTGAAAAAGAGGGGAGTTGTATATTAAGGTTCCTAAACTGGTGTGGTAATTGGCAAGATGCACCGTTAGTTGAGTAGGAGAGGAAGGAATTTGGGATTTCTAATTTGCGTTTGATTATTGTAGAAGAGAAGGTGAACCTGAAAATATGCAGGTCTGATATTAAAGAAGAGCAGAATGTTTTTATTCATTAAAAAAAAAAAAAAAAAGCATAGCATTTTAATGTAAAACGAAGAATTCTAAAGGGAAAGGTGAACCTAACATTTTATTCAGCAAAAAAGAAAAAAGGAGCACAACTTTTTTTAATGAGATAATTGATGGAAAAATACATGTTTGTATCACATACAAAACATACACAGTGGAAAAATTAACTGATCTACTTCATTCGCAATTGATAACATGTACTATATAAATTTCAGAGTTTAAGAACAAAAGAGTGTACCTTAGTGTAGTGAATTTCAAAATAAAGATTAAAAGTACTTGGGAACACTTTTAATCTTCACTCTAATTTCACTAATGCCCAAGAAGTATGGTCTCTAAATCGGTTTCTATGAATTTGTTCATGGGAGAATGAGAGAGTGTCCAACCCTCACATACAAACTATTTCATGTGTCTTTCTAAAATTATGTATGTTTCTTTCCTTATAACTAATTATCTAATTGGACTAACCTTTTGGGCATTTCCAATTGGGCTCTAGTATGTGGCTTGGAGTGGGACCAAAAGGGAACAAATAAGACACTAGCTCCAATGGGCCTTGCGCTTTTCTATCAACTCTTAACAAGTCCAAAGTTACCATTAATTATATTTAGTACCACTATATAAATATAATTGCACTCTAGGCCTTATTAAATAAATTATATCCCAAGACTTTATTATACATGCAACCCATTCATAAAATATGTGTAGTAATACAAAGTCATGAATATAGACTGCCACTTTGTAAATTACTACATCTTAATCCTTAAGTACTCGGTTTAATCTTTTAAGTTATTTATCATATATTTATGAAATTTAATTTCATAAATATATACTTTAGTAACTATTTACTAAAGTAGTTAGGCCTAACATTCTAAATAACAAACCCATTAAACTTATCTCAAGGGAATATTTTGTATCTCCATTAAGAGATTATGAATTCTATCTTGAGAATATATGTTCCGTCAACACTAAATGTGGTTGCCCAACATATTGAGATTTTGACCGTTACTTTAGAACTCACTCCTAATATATCAAAACAACCTACATTTCATGATCGGGTCCATTATTCTCTCGGGACTAAGAGTTCATGTAAATATAAGTTATGAGATTTATTATGCATTTGATAGTCGTTAGGAGAATAATAAATCTCACAGTAGTCCTGTTCAATAAGTTTTAACTCTAAAAACATATCAACATATCAACTAGAAGTCTCCACTTCCATGATTAAAACAAATCATCTTAGTTGATATGTTATAGTCTTCGCAGATGAAATGCCCAATTTTATCACCAACTATGAACTAAAATTCTGAGTTTACAAAGAACTTGTGATTTATATCTTCTATGACTTTTCACATAAATCACATACTATACATTTCATGGACTATATGATAATATCCAAATATTCATGTTACCATCATTTTAGATAATAATAAAGCAACTTTATTAATCACAACATTAAGTCATACATAATGTCATACATAATAACATATATAATATCATACATAGCATCATACAATAGAATTTAAGGACACTAATCCCAACAATAATTATGACGTGGTCCTACTTAAATTTAGAAAAATGAAGTAAAATTGGACTTCGATTTTAGATTTGAATTGAGCAACGAGAAGAATAATTATGGTATGGTCTCCATATAAATCTAAACACATGGCACAAAATTGGAACTCTAATTTGGAACTCTAATTTGGAATTCTAATTTAATTTTCTTTGAGGTTTACCTATATATATTATAGACACAAAAAAATTGGCAAATGTTGTACATATTTCCAAAATATGTACAATATTTACCACATTTTTACAAATGTGTACAATATTTGCTACTTTTTGTATATTTATAATGTAAGCTTACTTTAGAGCATCCACAGTAGTGGAGCTAAAAATTTAGCTTTTTAGCTCCACAAAAAATTATTTTATCTATTTTACCTACATACATGCTTGCAAAGGGATCTATTTTAACTTTTAACACAACAAAATAATATAAAAATCACAATAAAATAATATATTCATTACAATAAAATAATATATCCACTATAATAAAATAATATATCCTATACAATAAACAACAATCACAACCACCTTCAACCGTCATCGCCACCGCCATCGCCGACGACTCTTTTACTAACGCCACCGCCGCCACATGATAGCAAATAATTGTCTAGTATTAACAAGTGATTTTTTTAACCTCAAATTATATTCATACGTTTTTTTTTTTTTTTTACTAAAACAATTTCTCAATTATCATGATAGTCTATTATCGTCTCAATTGTCCAGAAGCAACCTTGGAACAATGTGAACTATGAAATGGAGGAACTTTATAAGAAAACATAAAAAATAGAACACATATTATAGCAGAAACAATGTAGTCCATATATTTGCTTACATACATAACTCAAACTAAATTACAATAAAACTCACACACTCGCACAAGTTCCTATGACTCATGCTTCTCAACATACAAAAATGAAAGTTCCTATGACTCGCCTTACAATTACCATAAATGTTCAATAAGGTCCGACTGGAGTTGAAAATGAATTTATCGGTCTCAAATGCGTCCGTGCCTCTCAATGTATGACAAAAATTCATCACTTTGTTCACGTAACATTTGTAGAGAAGGATTATCCACTCCATCATTTTGTTCATAATCCAAGTCTACCACTTCATTATCATTCCGCTCATCTTCCCGTTCATCTTCAACAATCACGTTATGGAGAATTATGCACGCTTTCATGATCTTTTTGAGTGTTTCAAGATGAAAAAATCGTGCAGGTCCACGGACAATTGCGAAACGTGCTTGAAGCACTCCAAATGCACGCTCAACATCCTTCCTATACGCCTCTTGGGCTGCTGCAAATAATTTATACTTCTGTTCTTGTGGAGCTGGGATTGTTTTCACAAATGTTGCCCACTTTGGATATATGCCATCAACAAGGTAATATCCCATTGTGTAGTCATGACCATTAATTGAGTAATGTATTGTAGGAGCACGTCCTTCAACAAGTTCATTAAATACATGAGATCGCTCTAACACATTAATGTCATTGTTTGACTCAGGTAACCCAAAAAATGCATGTCATATCCAAAGATTATATGATGCTACTGCCTCCAAAATAATAGTAGGTTCACAAATATGACCAAATATTGACCTTTCCATGCAGATGGACAATTTTTCCACTTTCAATGCATGCAATCAATTGAACCTAACATACCTGAAAACCCTCAGCGTTCACCATGAGCTAACAGTCTAGCAATGTCTTCATTGTTTGGCTTTCTCAAGTATTCTTCGGAGAAAACATCAATTACCGCAGTAACAAATTTTTTCAAACTTTCTAATGCAATAGTTTCTCCAATCCGCACATATTCATCTATCAAACCACCCGATACTCCATACGCAAGCATTCTAAGTGCAGTAGTTATATTTTTTAATGAAGATAAACCAAGTTTTTTGGCACTATTTCTTTTTTGGACAAAGTAAGATTCATGAGCTTCTACCCGAGATTGAATACAGAGAAAAAGAGAACGCTTCATCCGAAATCTCTTACGAAATAAAGCGGTTGGATATATTGGTGTGGAAGCAAAATAATCAAGAAAAAGCCTCTCATGGCCTACCAAATGATTACGTTGGATAGAATGACGATGACGTTTAGGTTGTGATATTTTCATAACAAGTTCTTCAATTATCTCATCTTCATCCGAGTCATCAAAAAGGAACTTGCGAAACAAATAGTGATTCATGGATGTAACCTTCAAGACAATTGGAAATCAATTATTACTATAGATGCAAGATTAAAATCAAGTGACATAAGTCACAACAAAATGAATATAACCAATTCACGCACAAGTCACAACACAAACACATACATCTAAAAAAAAAAACAACTTGGAAATACTATGAATGCTCATTGTTCACAGATTTATTCTAAGACCTGTTATCTCAAAACCAAGCATATGATACTAGGAATGTTCAATAAATAGAAATAATTGGATCAAAGACACTCATAGTGGCTATAACAGCAAGATATATAATAGGCACTTATAGTGGCTGTAACACTCATAGTGGCTATAACACTTATAGTGGATCAAATAATAGTTTCATTAGATCAAAGAATTATATCAATACCTATCACAAGACCAAATGGAACTTAACAAAAGATAAAAAAGATTGCACTTCAAAGTCTTTGTTAAATTGCACTTCAAGTCACAACACAAATACATACATCTAGTTTAAGATAATTCATCAAGTGACATAAGCCACTAAAAAATACATAAAAGCCTAAGCTACATCCAAAATACAATTAAACCCATTAATTACGTGAACTTCATCTTGCCATGATTTTCTCTTGGAGTTGGTCATAAAAAGCTTTTTGTATTCTGGTTAAGCCACTTGTATCTATCATCATGATTCTCTCTTCCTCTAACCTTTCTTCCCGCTCAAATTTTTTCTTCTCAATCTTAAGTTTTTCTTCCCTACTTTCCTTCTCAATCGCAAGTTTTTCCCTCTCAAAAGACATTTTTTCCTCTTCCAACCAAGTTACATCCTCAATTAATTTCAATTTCTTGTTCAAATATTCCCTTACATCTTTTCCGGTAGTTTGTTCTTTCGGATGGCCTTTTCGGCCTTCCTACCAATAGGTCTCTCAAAATTGGAAGTGTCATCAAGTCCGGACCCACAATCCCCTTCACTAACAGATATTGACTTCGAAGTTGGAGGCACAGATGATCTCGATCTAGCATTGTTAGGATCGGCAAACTTTGGTTGGTCCTTTAACATGAGCCAACAATGGTCAAGAAGAAAGGGTTTCTTGTGCTTCTCTAATACAAAGCCTTCGCATTGGTAATCTAAAAAAAATTAAAAGAAATATAACATGATTAATATCTTCAAACTATTGGTGAATGGACATGTTAACACTATTGCAATATAATTTATACATTATCTTCTTTGGTTATACCACTTTGATGAAGTGTGTTAACTTGAACCATACGCCCAGCAAACTTATTTGTCTTTTCACTAATCATTCCCCAATGACTTAGCAAGGAGACAACAAGATGTGAGGTACCAGATGTATTGTACTGCATGAAATATTCCCAAACTTTTTGACGAAAGGTATTTTGTGTTTGTTCATTACTGTTTATGGTATCAACACTAGTATTGAGCCATGCTGCCACTAAGAGTCTATCTTCCTCTACTCTAAAGTTAGAGCCCCGTTTTCCTTTTGTAGAAGAGGCATTTTCAACTTGTGGTGAAGGTGGAGGTGGAGAATCGAAAACTGACATAGGAGTATTTTGAGACGTTCCCAAAAATTGTGAGTCAATTTCTATATCCCCGTTCATGATACCCGTGATAAATGCTAGGTCTCTACGTAACTCTGTGTCCCTACGTGACTCCATAAAATTAGAAAAAATATATATAAATTTCCCCACACATAGAAAATTCCCAAACTAACATTTATATCAACACAACAAATTACAAAGACATTTATAGATATTTACAGAGACAAATTACACAATAAACTTACATTTATATTATAGAGACATTTATATTATAGTTATAGACATTTATATTACATTTATAGAAAAATTACAGAGACATTTATAGACATTTATATTACAAATTACAGAGACAAATTACACAACAAACCTACATTTACAGAGACATTTATATCAACACAACAAATGTAAACTTCCCCGCACACAGAAAATTCCCAAACATAACTATGTGGTTTTGTGCAACATAACAAATTACAGAGACAACAAAACATGTAAACTTCCCTATACAAATTACAGAGACCACAAGAACTTCTATTACAAGAAAACCACACAACAAATTCCTGCAAATAGAAAATTCCCAATACATTCCTCCATTCAGATGTTATACCCAAAGAAAAAAACAACAAAAAAATAACACCATTTTCCCAAAACAACATAGCGACAACACCATTTTTCACCACAAAATAACACCATAAAATAACACTAAATCCAGAAAAATTAAGCCAAAGCAACAAACACCCAGATGAAAAAATTCATTACAAAAGAAGAGAGAGCACCGACCTGAAGTGGATCGGCCGGGACGGCGTGGGTCGGGACGGCAAGGGCGTGGGCTGGGATGGCGTGGGATGGCGACGGCGTGGGCTGGGAGATGAGAGATATGAAAGCTTGATGAGAGAGATGAGAGCTTGAGAGATGAGAGAGATGAGAGCTTGACAGATGGCGTGGGCTGGGATGGCGTGGGACGGCGACGGCATGGGCTGGGAGATGAGAGAGATGAGAGCTTGACAAATGAGAGAGATGAAAGCTTGATGAGGGAACTGAGCTTGAGAGTGATGATGAGAGAGAGCACGGTGAGATAGAATAAAAGAAATGAAAAAAAATAAAGTAAGTTGTATTATTTTAATCGGAGGTTAAATAAATTTTTTTTTTTTTTAGATGTCTACTACAGTGCACATCTATAGATAGATGTGCACTGTAGCAAATCGATTAAAAATTATAACTTTGCCTCCACTACTACAAGGCTTTTTTGGTATATTGGTGGAGCTAAAATAACATTATAGCTTTTTAGCTCCACTGCTGCAAATGCTCTTACAAGTACAATATAAACATACAAAGATCCTTAAAAAATAAACAAAAACAAAAACAAGCTCAAACCAAATTAGTGTACTTGAAAAAAAAAAAAAAAAAATAAAAAAATAAAGGCAACTCACCAAATTGACCAAACCAAAAACACTATTCATGAGCCTCTTGGCTCTTTTTATATATTTAATCGAAATAGAAATATGACTTACATAAAATTTAGGTAGTTTTTTATGTTAAATTTTCTTATATAAAATCCATTATTTTTAGTTTTTAATATGACTAATTCACTTGATGGTGATTAAGTTAGATTACTAATATTAATCCTTATTTTGTGAAAACTAAAACTATAATAAATTTTATACCAAAGAAAACTTACAAACCGATGTGATAATGGAGTAATGAAAAATATGAAGTGAGACTTTATTCTTGACTTTATGGAAGAGAAAGTACATGAGGTTTAATCTTAATCTATATAGAGATAGATATGGGCCTTTTGATGCTGGTAACATCATGGGTCTTGAGCCCAATCATTGAGGAGAAAGACATTAGCTTTTTTGTCCTTATTCTCCTTCTAGATTTTCCTAGCATCTTATGCTTCTTCTTACATCTCTCTCTCTCTCTCTCCTGACAATTCAATGTTTATGACATTTGTTATCATCTTCAACCACCCCCACCATAACAACAGCAATGAGACTCTTGAGATTTAAGCTAAGAGAGGGAGTCTATGCCATTGACGTGGTTTCCTCTTGAGATTTAAGCTAAGAGAGGGAGTCTATGCCATTAACGTGGTTTCAATTTTCTTTTAGATTCTTTATCTATCATGTGTCTTATATCCAAATAAAAAAGGGAGAGAATGAGAGATTTTTAAATAATAGAGGACCCAAACCCTCAAAATAATGTCATACAAAAGTTCAATTGCACCTCCACTTCTATCAAATTGTGTAATTGTTTCTCTCTCTCTCTCTCTCTCTCTCTCTCTCTCTCTCTCTCTCTATATATATATATATATATATATAATTTTAGAATAAATTACAACTTACCCACCTGTGGTTTAATCAAAATTTAAATTGTCTATATGTGTTTTGAAATTTGACACTTTACATACTTAAGGTTTGACCAAAATTTAAGTTGCTTACTTATAGTTTGAAATCCTATAATGCAAGTGTTTCATTGGATTCTTTTTTATCTTTTAATCTTGTAATTTTATGTTTTTTTTTTTTTTCTTGGGTGTGTTTTTGAAGGAGAGAGACATAAAAGTGAAGTAAAATTACATATTTAGCATTATTTTTAATAGAGTTGGGTTACAAAACTCTAACTGAGCTAACCTTAGGTAAATAAAGTGTAAAATTTCAAACCATAAGTAGAAAACTTAAATTTCAGTCAAATCACATGTGGGTAAACTATAATTTGCCCATAATTTTAATATGGGTGAAAGAGGAACGAACAAAAATTGGAAATTTAAAGAGTCACAAAAAGAGAGAGAAATGGATAAATGAGAGCTACACTCAACCGGATGATAAAAACTGTTTAAAAAATCAATACAAAAGACTAAATTAGGAAACCTACATCTTTGCCATTAATACATACATAACAATCCTTAACAAAAAACTACTACCATGATTACTACACCTCCAATAGTCAAAACATCTTACAAAACAAACACAAATACTACACTTCCAAACAACTTTAAAACTGCCAACCGTGTGAGTTGAATACATACTTCAAAATTATAATACCATATCAAATTCAATTATCAATTGATACAAATTTATTACCAAGGACTAAGTAATTATCTCCCATCTTCCACAGATTTCAATACTTGCTCTCTGATGCTATCATACTCAGCAGTTGTACTAATAGAGCAACCAGTGCCAACATCAATGTTGAAAGAGTGACTAGTTGCACTAAGCAAGTACTCAGTCCTTTTTCCACCGACATCAATGTTTCCCAATGGAGTTTTTTCCACACTTCTCAATCTCTCCAGCTCCTTTGCCACTTCTTTCATGAAAGGCCTATCCTCCCCTCTCAAACTTAGGCACCTTTTTACAAGATTAGCAATTTCCTTTAGTTGCTCAATATTACCCTCACTAGCAATGTGATCTTCAAGAATTTGAAGTAGGCGATCCTCTTTTATAGTAGAAACAAAAGATATTGCTAGACTTTTATCATTTTCTGGCCTATCAAAAGAAAGTGCCTTCTTACCTGTTAATAACTCTCCCATAACAACACCAAAGCTATATACATCACTTTTTTTTGTTAGTTGGCTAGTTTGCATGTATTCTGGGTCCAAGTACCCCCAAGTTCCTTGCACCAAAGTGTTCAATTGTGTTTGATCAAGAGGAACTAGCCTTGAAGCTCCAAAATCAGCCACTTTTGCTGTGTAATCATCATCCAACAAGATATTCGCAATTTTCACATCTCTGTGTATAATTGACATAGAAGTTGATGAATGCAAATATACAAGTGCTCCTACAATTTCTGTTGCAATTTTCAGGCGTTTCTCCCATGAAAGTAAGGATGATAGACTTTTATCATGAACGTGATTGGAAAGAGTCCCATTTGTGATGAATTCATAAACAAGTAAGGGAACTTCTGTTTCTAGACAACAACCAAATAGCTTAACCACATTCCTATGGTTAATTTTGGTAAGAACAATCATTTCATTTATGAATTGCTCGATTTGGCTTTGATCACCAATTTTGGACTTCTAAATGGCAACTACTGTGTTATCTGATAATACTCCTCTATACACAGTTCTATAGCCTCCTTGGCCAAGGACTCTATTGGCGGCCTTTTTGAGCTCTTCTGTTGTAAAGATTTTGGTTGTCTCAATAGACTTTTGGTGATTAGGGAGTTGCTGTTTTGACAATAAGCCACCATTTTGTTGGAAGAATTTTTCTTTGAGCTTGATGAACTTTCTTTTTTTCAATCCCCAATATATCCAAAAACATCCTGCATAAAGATTACTAAGAGGCTGAATATACTGATACCTACACACATTCAAACATGCATTTTCACTAAGAACAATGTTTTAACTTTATACTTTTGTTAGTATCATTGTCTATTTTATGGCAAACATTTTAACATAGTAAAAGGACAAATTAAATATTTAATATATGTATCATATAAAGATGAATCAATCAAGATTTCAATTATACCGTAAATAGTGACTCGATGATCGCCACATAAATATAAATCTCCTATGAGCGGCTTTAATAAAATCCAACTCATGTCAAATTATATCAAAACTAAAAATATGGACAGATAAAATAGAACTGGTGAACCAAGTTTTGAATTGACGTCCTTTTAACCTAATAATGGTTTGTTTTATTATGGCTTGTAAATCAGGTCCAGAAGACAACATGAGTAATGTGACCAAACATGACAATGGCAGTCTAAAAAAGCTAATGTGAAAAGATTAAAAAATGTCATGAGATTTCTCCATTTTGAGCACTAGACGTTTGTTATTTATTTGAAAGAAATGAAAAATAAGAGGATTAGCATAGGAGGTTTAAAATTTTCCTTCTATTTTACAATAAAAATCAATTTTTTTTTTCTATTTTACACAATTAATTGCAAAAACATTTGCATTAGATTATCTATAATATACCTTTTTTTTTTTAATCAAAATAATATTTTTCACCTTTTTTTTTATTATTTTCCTTATCCATACACGGCCCCACCACCTTACCACACACCACTTCTCTAAACACTCTCTCAGTTTCTTTTTCTCCTTTCCCTTTCTACTTTCTTCTTTCCTCTTCTCTTTCTTTCTTCTTCTACGTTTTTTCTTCTTCAAGATCTTCTTTCTTTCTTCTTCTTTTCATTTCTAAAAAATAAATAATAATAAAATCTTTCTCTTTCTCCCCCTCTCTTTCTCTATCAATCAAGACTCTCTTCAAATCTGAAAAAAAAAAAAAAATGCTCTCTACCAAGCCTCCATGGCTCAAAACACTCACACTCTCTACTTAAGTTGATTTTAAGTTGGGTTTGTGATGATTTTCAATAATTTTGGGTTAATTGTGCTTGGATTAAATTGATGTCGTAATGGGTTGTTAGTGGTGTTGGTGGTGGTGGTTGGTTAGTTGTGATGGTGGATGGATATTGGCGGTCGTCTTCTTCTTCTTCTTCTTCTTCTTCTTCTTGGCATTGAAGAGTGGGTGAGAGAGAGCCTAACAAGGCAAGGGAGAGGAGAGAGAAAAAATATAAAATAATCATATAGAAAGTTATAGTAACCGTGCATATATGTATGGTTACAACAGCAATTTTGCATATAAATAGTGTTTTAGACAGATTGATGTGGGTAGTTTTTGAGCAAAAATATGTAAAATTTGAAACGTTTTCTATTTTGCACTGATTTGTGCAAGTGCTCTAAAAGGATAAGTCCATTAGGTAGGTACTTCTATTTTGAAAAAGGTTATGAGCAAAACCCTTCAAATACTTCTTATATCTTTCTATTGAGTGTCAATTTTGAAAAGATAAAGTTTAACTACAAAATTGGTTGTAACTTAAGAATCTTACTCTATTTTTTTATTGGAAATGAATTTTGAAAAATCTATCATTAGATTATATTTACTTTTTATATCCTCTATACTTATAAAATTTCTAGAAAATTAAGATCAATAGTTATATCATCAATAAAATATTTAAATCGAAAGTTTTTGTAATTAAAAATTATTCATAAAATATAAACTTATAGATCATATAGTAAATAATATCCGATTGACACAAAATTTGACCAATGTGTTAAAAGCGTAAAGAATATATAATTCAATAATTAGATTTTTAAAATATGTAGTAATGTTTATTTTATCAAGTAAGGTTGTAACCTTAGGCTACAACTAATTTCGTAGCTAAATATTGTTCCTTTTAAAAATCTAAGCATTCACTTATCAAAAAAAAAAAAAAAAAAAAAAAAAATCTAAGCATTCAATTACATGTTTTTATTATATCTTCTATTAGAGGTGTGCAGAAAACTGGCAAAATCGACCCGATCCAACCCTATCCGTTGTTGGTAGGTTGGGTTAGGTTATAAAATTTTTTGGTTGGATTCGGGTCTTAAGATTCACAAATTTATCTAACCCAATGAACCACCTATATTTAATATATATTTAAATTTAAAATATATATGATACAATTTTATTATTTACTTTTTTGCCCCTCTTCCTAAATAAAACTCAAACACTAAGTTTTCTTCATATAGTTTGTGTTTGTTTTGTGTTATGCTCATGATTATTTGATTATAAATTTGATCTTATTTGTAGTGGTGTTATTCTAATGTTCAATTTACTAATACTAATAATAATAATAATAATAATAATAATAATAATAATAATAATAGCAATTAAAAAAATAAAAAAATTGTGCAACCTATGGGTCCAACCCGATCTATGTGGGTTGGAAGGGTTGGGTTGAACCTCTATGATGAGTTAGGTTGAGTTGAATTTTTTTTTAACTCACCAGAGTCGGCTAGATAGAAAAAACTACTCAACCCGATTCATGCACACCCCTATCCTCTATACTTGCAAAATTTCAAGAAAATTAAAGACCGATTACTATGCCATCAATCAAATGTTTAAATTTCAAATTTGTGATCTAAAATAATGCATAAAAAATAATTTAATTGATTGAATTGTAAATAACATTCGATTGAATGAAATTTGACATGCATGTTAAGAAAATAAAAAACATACAATTTAACGGTTATATTTTCAAATTTCACATTCAATAAAAAGATACATAAGGAGTTTGAAATATTTTTCTCTAAACTATTTTGAAGATAAACCTTTTCCATCTATGTTTCTCTTCTGGTTGTAAAAGATTAACATATAGCCGTGACCGTGTGTGTTTGATAGGAAGAAAAAGTTAAATTTTTAAATCATCGCTGACCTCCTTTTAATATATGGCTTAGCTAAGAAAAAACCATAACGAATGTTTACGAGTAATGCTAGGACCTTACCTCAAAATCAATCTCAGAAAAATATTTTTATGAAATATGAAAATGGCCGTGATTTTGGTCCATTAATCGTGACAGATTGATCTAACTTGATGATATGATTTCAGTCAAAAAAAAAAAAAAATTTGATGATATGATAGAATCCTCTACATGGGAGGAGGATGAGATGCAATACCATATTGATGGTTGGGGAAAAAAAAAAAAAAAAACCTTTTGCTCCCAACCATCTGTAAGGTCCTTTTCCTCCCAACCATCGATTGGGCATTGCATTTCATGCAATAACCTAATCATACGATATAGACACACAGTAAATATACTCACCAACCGCGAGGTAAATTGTTAGTGATGATCGACTAGGAACACATACTTCTTCAACCTTATGGTATCCTTTGATGCACAAACAATGATAACTCCCGACTTCATTAACACAAATTTGTTTTCCCGGGCATTTTTTTCCCTCGTTGCATTCGTCAATGTCTGTAGTTACAAAGGTCATTTAAAGTAACTAAGAAGAATTAATTCAATGCCCAAAAATAAAATTGTGGGGCCCAAGAGTTTATGGGCCCGGCCCGCTCGCTTACGTGGAGTCCACAGGCCCAAACTCAAGGAGGCCAGGGCCCAAGCTCGAAATATGGAGCCCAAGGAGGCCCACAGATACAGTCGAGGACTGCATAGTCCTCGGCAGCTCAGAAATCCTATAGATAAGGGTGGAATACCAGCGAACTAAAAGGATCGAAAAATATCTCAGGGAATCGTCCTTAATATCCTTCATTAAAATGACACCGCACACCGACAAAACCGGATTCTTAGGCTTTTCCGACAATCTCGAACAAATTCGGGATTAGATTGAAGGGACAAGTATCAGTCTTAGAAAGGTTGACCCTACACGTGGACGAAGGAAATTGAACGCATGCTAATATAAAAGGAAAATATGTAACCTAAGAAGTGGAGGTCCCTCCGGAAAAAGGACACGGAAGCCATGCATGAAGAACTTAACAAAACAACTGCTGAGTAATCTCGATTTAGCCTTTAGAGCCCACTCTCTACAAATGATATTGTATGGGCCCATTCATGTACGGACCCCAAAACTACTGTTGCGGTTCGCATCGGAACGTGACCCTACAAAAACCCTAAGAAGAAGTATAATCAAAAGAGACAATCTATTTAAACGAAAGGGTTTAGCCTACTTTTAGTACTTTTTAATCAATATGTCATTTTGTTTTAAATATACAAAAACAAGTAGTAGTGAGTTTTAATCTCCACTTTTTATTTAGTTAATGGGTGATATGGCAGTCTTTCATTAAAATAAAAAGATATTCATTTTTTAAAAATATTGGAAGTAAACCAAATCCTAAACGAAAATAAAAATATTGCCTATCAATTCAATTAGAGACATAAAAAAATTCAAAATTTATTGAAACTGTAAGTCACAATTTGTATAACATCATTTATATGCATCCATCATCATCATCATTATTATTATTATTATAAATCATAACCTGTCAGCTTAAAAACTGGTAAAAAAAAGTAACATTTTTTGTGTCACTATAATAAGGCAATATTTTAAAAATTCGTGAAAAATATAAACCTTTTTATTATTTTTTAAAAACTTCTTCTAGATAAGTAAGTAAAGTTGCATTTGGATTGGGATGAAAACGTCTGCGTCTGCGTTTTGTTTGTTTGTTTGTTTGTTTTTTTTTTTTTTTTTTTTTTTTTTTCCACGCGTTTTTGAGCTTTTTAGTATTGCGGCTCCTGTTCATGCACTGCTCAATAAACAAGAGTCGCAAACTTTGACTTTTCAAAATTTTTTACCAATCAGTGCTCATCGTATACTGTTCATGGACCCACAAATTTCACTTTTCAACAAATTTTTTATTACAAATGGGTCCCACGGTACTATTTACACATTTAAAAATTATTTCGCTACAGTGTTTTTCAGTTTCGTTTTTCAGTTTTCAGCTGTATCCAAACGGACCCTAAATCGAATATATACCTTGGCAACCATCTTTGAGGTATGGGTTCCAATCGTAACCTTCCTTGCACTTGCAACGGTACCCAGGACCAGAACCATTTTTGAGATCAGAACAAGTGCTATTTGCTCCACATATGTAATTCCCTTTGTTCCGAGCAACTTCACACGTCTCGCTACCAATTGCCCAATCAAGAACCATTGGAAAGGTTTCATTGTTTTGTAGACTGGTTAGATAAGCTGAGGAGAAATTGAACTTGTCTTTCTGGATAATAAAGGCAAAGCTGCATGGATTGAAAGACCAGACATCACTGTGGTTATAAATGCAATCTGCTGCGAAATTAATATATTTCAAACCTTCAGGAATATCTATATGGCAACACCCGATCTCAGAGCAATCCCCATTTACAATATTGTGTGTGTTTTTACATGTGGACATGCAGCCGGTGGTAAACGGTTCATCTTTGAGAAAACCATTAAGGAATGCGATAGTGTCACAGCCAACTGCCACGAACTTGTTTTTGGTGGCAGAAACCGTGAAACTGTGGGCCCGGAGCCAACGTTCCGTGTTATTTGACAGAGGCGTACCCCACTTGTTGTAACAGTCAGTGGAGCTATACATCATGATGTCCATCTCTCCTTCGATGGAAATGCTTGTAATGTTGATGTTTCCGGTCATTGGTTGAGGTTGGCCGTACGATTCGCTACTGTTGATAAAAAAGTTTCTACTTTCTTTCCGGTAACAACCTTCAGTTGTGCCAAAGGGATATGGAATTTTTACATCCCCACAGCTGTCGAAGCAGTTAGGCAAGGCTAATGGATATGCTATTGCTGCGGCTGCCATTATTGCTGTTAAGATCACACCAACCCAGGTGACTAGCACAAGCATCAAATGGAAACACATAGCCCCACTATTTTCCCAGAAGAGCATCTAAGATTAGAGTTTTGGAAGTTGGTGCGTATCAGCTTTTAAGATGCTGGACTTTTTATAGGCGCCCACCAAGTAGAAAATTTGTAGGACTACCAAATTTTTTCACAACTTTTTACAATGATTGTGATATGACCGTGTTAATTGGTGAAAAATAAATAGTAAATTTACATATAAATAATAATTAACTACTTACAGTTTATCACATTAAAACTGTAACAAAAACGTTATCAAATAATTTGTGGACAAAATTCCTCACCACGTAAAAAGAAGACTCATTATGATGTGCATTTTTATGACCGGATCC